>OZ024753.1:21566861-21704361 GCA_964016885.1 Eledone cirrhosa | reverse complement strand
AAGAAAATTTTAAAAATTGTTCTGCATCCCCCTGCATAGAACCACCTAGGTACTATGACATAACTTATGTATTTGCTAGCATTAGTGTACATCTGTACGCATATGTTGGTAAATATACTAATTCTCTCTCTCTCTCTCTATATATATATATATATATATATATATAGTACATTATGAAGAGAGAAGTAACATTAGATATAATTAGTAATAAGATATATCATACCTAGCTGGTTCTTCAGTCCCCGACTACGTAGTTTCGTGGCATATTATGCAAAAACACTAGATCATAGAGATATAGAGTTTTTGTGAGGTTCTGCCGACTTATCAAGAGGATACCTCATTAAGGATTTCAAAACACGTCTGCAATGCGCGAGATAGAATCTATGATATGAATACTCCCTCCGCCTCCGTGGTATTTTTTTCAGGGTTGACTGACTCAGGTTGATTGACTCTCCCTCCGCCTTTTCGAGATTCTATCTCGCGCATTGCAGACGTGTTTAGAAATCCTTAATGAGGTATCCCCTTGATAAGTCGGCAGAACCTCACAAAAACTCTATATCTCTATGATCTAGTGTTTTTGCATAATATGCCACGAAACTACGTAGTCGGGGACTGAAGAACCAGCTAGGTATGATATATCTTATTACTAATTATATCTAATGTTACTTCTCTCTTCATAATGTACTATATAGCTCTGATACTGAATCAGTCTAATTCATTCGGATTGTTTTGTCCCAGTTATTCATAGAGCAACATCGGTTGAGGTTGGCACCACTAACTCAGGGATATGTGTGGATATATTCATGTATATGTATGTGTCCGCATGTATCTGTGTGTTTCTCTCTATATATTGTGTATATATATATATATATATATATATATATATATATATATATATATATATATATATATATATATATATATATGAAGTGTTTCCGTAGGAAGGGTAAAGGAAAGGAGAGTGCTCTATGTATGCTACAGAGCTATATAATTATGTAATAAACAACATAAGACGTCCATATTAAATGTTAATCCTGATGAACGATTTCAGACGTCACTATTGGGCTCGTCTGTCTTCGTGAAACCTTTGGTAAATGGAATAATTGTCTTATGTTGTTTATTACATATGTGTATATATATATATATAACGAAGGAATTGTGGTAAGGAACCAGATGGACCATAACGCACCAGAGTACTCAATACTTAGGGTAGTAGAGTGGGTAATAGGAAAAAGTATGACCCTGACGGCAGAGCTCAAGCCGTTTCGACGGCTATTTCTGGACGAGTCCAGAAATAGCCGTCGAAACGGCTTGAGCACTGCCGTCGGGGTCATACTTTTTCCTATATATATATATATATACAGATAGAGAGCGAGATCCCGACTAAAATAGGGGCTAACCACAATTAAGAAAAGCAGTCAATACGTTAGTAGATTGTCTAATATATAAATAACTTCAACCGAACGAACTCTTTCATTCGAACCATGAACTGTGGTTACCTCTGATTTTACTCGGGATCAACATATACCACCAAACCGTGACCATAGGACCATCGGAATCATGTTGACCAAACTATATATATATATGTAGGAGGTGAGTTTTATTGTAGTACAATAAAGCAATGCAGATATCGGATAAGAAGCACTCTACAGTTTGTAGGACTGGAGTATACATAATATATAAGAACAAAAGATGGTTAAAAGAGTTCCATGTATTTTATTATGCGCATTTCAAAAACAAATATCATCATGCAATAATATTTGTGTTTTCATCAGATAAAACAGGAAGACATGATATGAAGGTTAAAAAACACTTGTGGATAGTTCAGTTTTAAATCAACATATGTTGATTTAAAACTGAACTATCCACAAGTGTTTTTTAACCTTCATATCATGTCTTCCTGTTTTATCTGATGAAAACACAAATATTATTGCATGATGATATTTGTTTTTGAAATGCGCATAATAAAATACATGGAACTCTTTTAACCATCTTTTGTTCTTATATATATATATATATATATATATATATATATATATATATATATATATATATATATATATATATATATATATATATGTGTGTGTGTGTGTGTATATATATATGTGTGTGTATGCATTTATATATATATATATATAGCTCATGTGCAACGAAAGAACTTTGTTAGAATATATATATATGTGTTTATATCTATATTATATCTGTATTTTTGACCGTTGGTCAGTCAATGGTAAACATTGAGGACCAAATGAATTAACTGTGGAGATATAAAGGATACAGAAGCGTAAACCAACCAAACAGGGAGTGTGTTCTGTTATTATTTCTGGCAATATTATTACAGCAATATCATCCTCCCCAAGTATAACAATATATATGTGTATGTATGTATGTATGTATGTATGTATGTATGTATGTATGTATGTATGTATGTATGTATGTATGTATGTATGTATGTATGTATGTACTACTGGTAACATGTATCCCAGTACAACCTGTCTCATGGTCGGGTCGTTGGCGACTAAACTGGCAACCCCACCAAGGTTGCTTGGTGATGAGGGTGACTTTGGACATCCTGCAGTACTAAAAACAAAACCTGTCAAAGGGCAAAGAGTCAATGGCCATCCAAAATAACCGGGAGAGATGACCTCTTAGCCTTTGTCAAGGCAGAATTCTAGGAGAAGGAAAACTCTGATATAACGCCTGCAACCCTGATGGTATCCAATGATGTTGACTTGTTCTTCTTTTTGGTAAATATCATCTTGGTTAAGAGAGTGGGACTGGCTTTGTGCAGTGCCTTTGCTCACTATAAAAGCTTCACGGCACAGGCATTGCTTTATATCTGGAGATCTCTCTGCACTTGTCACATGGTACCATGGGCCCAGCACTATGTGTCAATAATTGTCACATGTGTAGTGTTTGTAACAGAGTTTTCAAGCCGCTGGCTGGACTAAAAAGTCACACTCGTTCAGCGCATCGGTAGGGGTTCTCCTACATGGATATAAAGTAGTGGCCGTACTCGAAAACGAGTTGGCAGCCACCATGTGCGCGTGCGCGCGTGTGTGTATGTGTGTGTGTGTACCTACTTATGCACGCTTTTGTGTACGTATGTATATGTTTCAATCGAGGCATATATGGAAGCATATACAATGGATTTATGTATAATAAACATGCAAACGTCTAGCTGGGGGTATTTCAAAGATAGGGTGAGGGAGCAGAGTCAATCGTGAGGAAAAAGAATACAATTCTGTATAGACTAACATAGAAATCCATATTTGGTGAAGACCCTCCCCCCATGACACTTCATCCACATACAACACCTCAAGCATATCAGACAAATCGAGCGGAAAATACAATATACACAAAGAGATAATTGTCTACCAAACCACCCAGAAGATATTACTGGTATCCATGTTTGAAGTATGGAGAATCCTGACACAAGTCCCTGAAATAAGACCCAAGGAGGGAAGGTGTCTCCGAATGGTAGAAAACTTTCTTTTTTTTTTGTGAAGCTCAAATTGTGGAATTTACGAAGCACCGAGGAAATATATTTCTGGGTGCTCAAGTGCAAACTAATAACTGCACTAACAACCAGTTACTATAAAATAACTTATAAAAATCGGGTAAAGATCTTTAGAGACGGGAAAATATTACTTAATTCTAGTTGGAACATATAGATTGAAAACAGAAGTTACTTTATGTCATAAAGACATTACAAGAATCATTAATAATATTCAGTGTGTTCACTAGCAATATATAGATAAAACTGTTGCAATTGTTGGGGTTGTGGCTACAAACATGTGTGTGTGTGGGGAGGGGGGGGGGGGGGTCAAAAATCCCACACGGCTAAATCTTTAGAATAAAGACAATGGAAAAATACTTTATATATATATATATATATATATATATATATATATATATATAAATATATATATATATATAAATTAATAAAAACAGTGAATAAAAACAAAGAACAAGTTCCTTATATTAAAAAATTCATCATTTTACGATCGTTTCTAGGATATATGTGTGTGTTGGTATGTATATCATATAGATCTATGTAAAAATATTACAAACTATCAGAGGAAATATACATACCTTCACATATATATGCTGTCTTCATAAATAATTGTTTCTACTTTAGGCACAAGGCCAGCAATTACGCAGTGCATTACTGGTACTTTATTTTATCGACCCCGTAAGGCAAAGTAAACCTCGGCGGGATGAAATAATGAGATTTGTTTATTGAAAAAAAAACCAACAAAGATTTAATATAATAGGTCTGTTTGGGAAGAGGTTTTGAATTGACCAATAGAAAAGTATTAAGAGGTCAAGTTGATAGAATAGTAGTAGTAGAAATTTAATTTAGGGGTAGAGGAATGCAAACTTATGTTTTGAATGGAAAGAATACTTTGAATGAAAAGAATACTTTGGGGATGAAAAGAGGTCAAGCCGGTGAAGGGTGCACGAAAATTTGATGTTATTAAAGAATAATGTTAAAAACGAAGGAGAGAAAAATGTTAGGGTAAAGGTATTAGTGAGAAATACCAATCTTATTTAAAACACAAGGAATTTAGATCTATAACAAGAAATTAAATTAATTGATAGGTATACTTATATGGATAAATTTATATTAATTCATATGGATGTGATAAATAAGAATTAGATGTTATTAAAGAATGTTGTTAAAAACGAAGGAAAATAAAATTTTGTGATAAGTGTAGTAGTGAGAAATACCAATCTTATATAGACTACAAGGAATCTAGATTCATAACAGGAAATTAAATTAATTTATATGTATACTTTTAGGTATTAATTTTAGGAAAAGAGAGCTGTAAGAGGGAAATAAAATTATGAAGTTCTCTGTAGTAAAGTACTAATTTTAGGTTAACTAAATAAAAAAAACTAATTATAATATGTAAAATATAAGTGTAAGGTGTATATTAATTAGGTTTATAATATTTGAAGGTTCTTCTAATTCTATGATTGCAAGATATAATTAATCCTTGTCGCTTATTTAATAGGATATCCTTAAATTTCATTATTTCAAAAAGTTCCTGGGAGCATAATCTACACTCATATCTGTTATTTTGATAAGGGGTGGCCCTTTTGAGCACACTCCAGGTCAGGTTGTAATCGATATTCTTTTTTCTATAATTATTAATTGTTTCAGCCAAGGATGTTGTATTAGCTAATGCGGCATTTTTAAAACTATGTTTGTGGGTATTAAATCTTACTTTAAATTGGTTAGAAGTAGCTCCTATATATGAATAAGTTGAGTCCTTAGTGCTAATTTTACATTTATAGACTATGTTATTAATAAGACAATTTCCCTTTAATGGGCAATTTCTTTTGTTTCTACAGTTACAACCATTCGTGAATATTATATCAGGGGAGTTAGTCAAATTTGGTGTGGAATTTACTCGACTTGTTATATGTGAAGGAGATGGTGGTTTGTTGCGGTTTATTTTAGTATTATGGTTGGTTTGACGTGTTGGTGGTATATTCGTGGTTTTTTTTACATGTATATGCGTTGTACGCACTTATATTTTGTTGTATATTTTTGGTAGTGGAGTAGGAAAATTTGACAGTTGATCTATTTAAAATTTGATGGTATTTATGGTTTGGCGGGAAGCTTTTCTCTAGGATAGTAAACAAATTTTTAGGGATATTATCTTTAATTTGTAAAGATTAGATTAAATGGAGCATTATACCAAGTAACTCGTCTATTACGGTTTCGATGTTTTTTTTATATTTATACGATGTATCAGGATGTTTACTATGAGAGTTAGTATTAGTGAATTTATTATATATAGGTTTAGTTAGCTTAACTGATTTAGGTGTTTTAGTATGATTATTAGGAATTTTGTTAGTAATGTTATTAACGTATATTGGAGTATTAGGATGAATGGTTTTTTGAAAGTTATTATATTTTATGTGAGAGGAGGTAGAGAAATTAAGTTTTATGTTGGTATTTTTGGGTGTAGTGTGAGTGGCATTTAGGTGTGTGTTTTTCATTTGGTGTTTGTTGGTAATATTGGGTTGTATGTTTGAAGTATTATTGTGGCCGCTTCTAGCTAAAGCTTCGTTATAAAAGGTCGCATTTTTATCGTATACATCCTGGTCAGATGAAAGGTTAGAAATTCTGAATGAGATATTATATGCTAGGTTTTTAAGGATAGATCTAGGGGGATTGGATTGTGAGTGTATGTAATGTAAGTTTTGGTTAGGTTTATGGTAAGGTTGTTAGATACCCGTAGATAAGTCTAATGTTATATCTAGGAAATTAACTATTTTACTGGTGTTTTCAAATGTAATAGTGAGATTATAATAGTCTTTGAGGAAAGTTCTAATAAGTTTTTTATTTTTTTCAATTTCTGATAGGCTAAGATTAGCGGAAAGAAGAAGACAGTCATCACGATATAAACCACCTTTAAGATGGGAAAAGAAGAATTTATGTTAAATAGAAGAAAGAGGCCCACAAGATCGGTAATTTGGGCAGAATCACTAGAGCCCATAGTAATGTCGAAGAGCTTACTATATGTGGTCCAGTATTTCTTCTGAAATTCCAGTAGTGTTTGTGTAGCGTGTGTGATAATATTAATGTCATCCATAGTTAAGTTTGATCTATTTTTGGAAAATATCAAGGCTTTGTTCAGGAGTATGGGTGATATAGAGGAATAATAAGCATCTATATTAAATTGTAGAAATGAAGCAGATGATTTATTTCTAATATTAGTAAACCAGTTAATTACTTGGGATGTGTTTTCCCAGAGTGGTAAATTAACGTGTTTTCTTAATTGTGGGATGATTCTGTCTAAAATGTTTTTACTAATGATGCCAATGTCAGATTTGGAAGGGCATATAAGTCTTATAGAAGGATTAGAGTTAAAGTTAGATTTGTGATCTTTCAGGTTAAAGTTTCAGTGCCAAAGGTTCAGTTCTGTCTTCAATATTGAGTTTATTTACTATGTTGTGTGTTTTGTTGTTGATATTGGTAAGAGCCACATTATTTGTTTTTTTTATAATTTTTCCTGAGTTCTTTATAAATAAACTCATTGTAATTATCAATATCCATGTGGTATAGATTTCCAGTTTTGTCAGAGTGGACGTGGACTTTGTTAGATTTTTTTAGATCGACACTTATATTTTACTTATATTTTACCTGATACCATCAATATATCTGGCTGTGGATTATTTGACTTGTTTCTAAGGCATAATATCCTGTCTGGGCTTTCAGACACGTTAAATAGAAGGAAATTTAGCTCCGTTTGGGTCATGTAAAATTATAAAACCTGATTATTTAGTCCAATAAAAACAGTATGGCACTTTGTGTGGGTTTTCTACTTGGAAGTATTGGAAGTACCCTTCATATTATATATGTATTGTTTGGCAATAATATATTCTTTGTTTTGAAAGTATTACTGTTTTCGTTATGAATTTATATTTTTATGAAATAATTATTCTATAAAGTGTTTCTTGCTTTCATCATTGAGAAATTAGTGTACCACACTGTAATTATGACAGTTAATATAATATATTGTACTTACGGCAAGTTCTCTCAGTTGGCGCTTCGTGGTTGTATTTTCAACTGAAATTAATGGATTCCCTATAGAAAGCACTCTTCTCGTTGAAGCTACGCGGTATCCGAGTATTGTGGTTAAAAACTTTATTATTCAAAAGACCGTAGTAGTTGGAACCTTATCTGAGCTGTTTCGATTCTTGACTTTGTTTAGTCATGTCCAAGTCGCCATTTTGTGAAATAGAAACTTTGTTGTATTAAAAACATCGTAAAATCAAAAATGTTTATTTAAGTATTTAAGTATTCGCATAGTTTTCTTTTTTATATATTTTTATCTGTATTTCGGTGGATTTGGCAGAATGGTTAGAACGTCTGATAGAATGGTAGGGTGGTTAGAACGTCTGATAGAATGGTAGAGTGGTTAGAACAACTGATAGAATGGTAGAGTGGTTAGAACGTCAGATAGAATGGCAGAGTGGTTAGAACGTATAATAGAATGGGAGAGTGGTTAGAACAGCAGATAGAATGGTAGAGTGGTTAGGACGTCAGATAGAATGGAAGAGTGGTTAAAATGTCAGATAGAATGGTAGAGTGGTTAGAACGTTGGATAGAATGGCAGTCATTAAAATGGTAGAGTGGTTCGAACGTCTAATAGAATGGTAGAGTCGTTAGAACGTCTTATAGAATGGTAGAGTGGTTAGAACGTCAGATAGAATGGTAGTGTCGTTAGATCATCAGATAGAATGGTAGTGTGGTTAGAACGTCTGATAGAATGGTAGTGTCGTTAGAACGTCAGATAGAATGGTAGTGGTTAGAACGTCTGATAGAATGGTAGAGTGGTTAGAACGTCTCATAGAATGGTAGTGTGGTTAGAACGTCAGGTAGAATGGTAGAATGGTTAGAACGTCTGATAGAATGGTAGTGTGGTTAGAACGTCAGATAGAATGGTAGAATGGTTAGAACGTCAGATAGAATGGTAGAGTGGTTAGAACGTCAGATAGAATGGTAGTGTGGTTAGAACGTCTGATAGAATGGTAGAGCGGTTAGAACGTCAGATAGAATGGTAGTGTGGTTCGAACGACTGATAGACTAGTAGAGTGGTTAGAACGTCTGATAGAATGGTAGAATGGTTAGACACATCTGATAGAATGGTAGAGTCGTTAGTACCTCTGATAGAATGGTAGAGTGGTTAGAACGTCTGATAGAATGGTAGAGTGGTTAGGACGTCGGATAGAATGGCAGTCATTAGAATGTCACATAGAATGGTAGAGTGGTTAGAACGTCTGATAGAATGGTAGTGTCGTTAGAACGTCAGATAGAATGGTAGTGGTTAGAACATGAGATAGAATGGTAGTGTGGTTAGAACGTCTGATAGAATGGTAGTGGTTAGAACGTTCGATAGAATGGCAGTCATTAGAATGTCAGATAGAATGGTAGAGTGGTTAGAACGTCTGATAGAATGGTAGTGTCGTTAGAACGTCAGATAGAATGGTAGTGGTTAGAACGTCAGATAGAATGGTAGAGAGGTTAGAACGTCTGATAGAATGGTAGTGTGGTTAGAACGTCAGGTAGAATGGTAGAATGGTTAGGACGTCTGATAGAATGGTAGAGTGGTTAGAACGTCAGATAGAATGGTAGTGTGGTTAGAACGTCAGATAGAATGGTAGTGTGGTTAGAACGTCAGATAGGATGGTAGAGTGGTTAGAACGTCAGATATTATGGTAGAGTGGTTAGAACGTCAAATAGAATGGTAGAGTGCTTAGAACGTCAGATAGAATGGTAGCGTGGTTAGAACGTTTAATAGAATGGTAGTGTGGTTAGAACGGCTGATGGAATGCTAGAGTGGTTAGAACGTCTGATAGAATGGTAGAGTGCTTAGAACATCTGATAGAATAGTAGAGTGGTTAGAACGTCAGATAGAATTGTAGCGTGGTTAGAACGTTTGATAGAATGGTAGAGTGGTTAGAACGTCAGATAGAATGGTAGAGTGGTTAGAACGTCTGATAGAATGGTAGAGTCCTTAGAACGTCTGATAGAATGGTAGAGTAGTTAGAACGTATGATAGAATGGTAGAGTGGTTAGAATGTCTGATAGAATGGCAGATTCGGTAGAACGTCAGATAGAATGGTAGAGTGGTTAGAACGTCTGATAGAATGGTAGAATTGGTTAGAACGTCCGTTAGAATGGTAGAGTGGTTAGTACGTCTGATAGATTGGTAGAGTGGTTAGAACGTCTGATAGAATGGTAGAGTGGTTAGAATGTCTGATAGAATGGCAGAGTCGTTAGAACGTCAGATAGAATGGCAGAGTCGTTAGAACGTCAGATAGAATGGTAGAGTGGTTAGAAGGTCAGATAGAATGGTAGAGTGGTTAGAACGTCTGATAGAATGGTAGAGTGGTTAGAACGTCTGATAGAATGGCAGAATCGTTAGAACGTCAAATAGAATGGTAGAGTGGTTAGAACGTCAGATACAATAGTAGTGTGGTAAGAATGTCTGATAGAATGGTAGAGTGGTTCGAACGTCTGATAGACTATTAGAGTGGTTAGAATGTCTGATAGAATGGTAGAATGGTTAGAACATCTGATAGAATGTTAGAGTCGTTAGTACGTCTTATAGAATAGTAGAGTGGTTACAACGTCTGATAGAATGGTAGTGTGGTTAGGATGTTGGATAGAGTGGCAGTCATTAGAATGTCGGATACAATGGTAGAGTGGCTAGAACGTCTGATACAATGGTAGTGTCGTTAGAACATCAGATAGAATGGTAGTGTCGTTAGAACATCAGATAAAATGGTATAGTGGTTAGAACATCAGATAGAATGGTAGTGTGGTTAGAACGTCTGATAGAATGGTAGTGTCGTTAGAACATCAGATAGAATGGTAGAATGGTCGGAACGTCAGATAGAATGGTAGAGTGGTTAGAACATCAGATAGAATGGTAGTGGTTAGAACGTTTGATAGAATGGCAGTCATTAGAATGTCAGAAAGAATGGTGGAGAGGTTAGAACGTATGATAGAATGGTAGTGTGGTTAGAACGTATGATAGAATGGTAGAGTGGTTAGAACGTCTGATAGAATGGCAGAGTCGTTAGAACGTCAGATAGAATAGTAGAGTGGTTAGAACGTTAGATAGAATGGTAGTGTGGTTAGAACATGAGATAGAATGGTAGTGTGATTAGAACGTCTGATAGAATGCTAGTGTCGTTAGAACATCAGATAGAATGGTAGAGTGGTTTGAACGTCAGATAGAATGGTAGAGTGGTTAGAATGTCTGATAGAATGGTAGTGTGGTTAGAACATCAGAGAGAATGGTAGTGGTTAGAACGTTCGATAGAATGGCAGTCATTAGAATGTCAGATAGAATGGTAGAGTGGTTAGAACGTCTGATAGAATGGTAGTGTCGTTAGATCGTCAGCTAGAATGGCAGTCGTTAGAACGTAAGATAGAATGGTAGAGTGGTTAGAACGTCAGATAGAATGGTAGAGTGGTTAGAACGTCGGATAGAATGCTAGAGTGGTTAGAACGTCAGATAGAATGGTAGAGTCGTTAGAACGTCTGATAGAATGGTAGAGTGCTTAGAACGTCTGATAGTATGGTAGAGTGGTAAGAACGTCTGATAGAATGGTAGAGTGGTTAGAACGTATGATAGAATGGTAGTGTGGTTAGAACGTATGATAGAATGGTAGAGTGGTTAGAACATCTGATAGAAAGGCAGAGTCGTTAGAACGACTCTGATATAAAGGCAGAGTCGTTAGAACGTCAGATAGAATGGTAGAGTGGTTAGAACGTCTGATAGAATGGTAGTGTGGTTAGAACATCTTATAGAATAGTAGAGTGGTTCGAACGTCTGATAGACTAGTATAGTGGTTAGAACGTCTGATAGAATGGTAGCATGGTTAAAACGTCTGATAGAATAGTAGTGTGGTTAGGACGTTGGATACAATAGCAGACATTAGAATGTCAGATATAATGGTATAGTCGTTAGAACGTCTGATAGAATGGTAGTGTGCGTAGAACGTCTGATAGAATGGTAGAGTGGTTAGAACGTCTGATAGAATGGTAGAGTGGTTAGAACGTATGATAGAATGGTAGAGTGGTTAGAACATCTGATAGAATGGTAGAGTGGTTAGAACGTCTGATAGAATGGTAGAGTGGTTAGAACGTATGATAGAATGGTAGAGTGGTTAGAACATCTGATAGAATGGCAGAGTGGTTAGCGCGTCTGATAGAATGGTAGTGTCGTTAGAACATCAGATAGAATGGTAGAATGGTTAGAACGTCAGATAGAATGGTAGAGTGGTTAGAACGTCTGATAGAATGGTAGTGTGGTTAGAACGTCTGATAGAATGGTAGAGTGGTTAGAACGTCAGATAGAATGGTAGTGTGGTTAGAACGTCTTATAGAATGATAGAGTGATTCGAACGTCTGATAGACTAGTAGAGTGGTTAGAACGTCTGATAGAATGGTAGAATGGTTAGACACATCTGATAAGATGGTAGAGACGTTAGTACCTCTGATAGAATGGTAGAGTGGTTAGAACGTCTGATAGAATGGTAGAGTGGTTAGGACGTCGGATAGAATGGCAGTCATTAGAATGTCAGATAGAATGGTAGAGTGGTTAGAACGTCTGATAGAATGGTAGTGTCGTTAGAACGTCAGATAGAATCGTAGTGGTTAGAACATGAGATAGAATGGTAGTGTGGTTAGAACGTCTGATAGAATGGTAGTGGATAGAACGTTCGATAGAATGGCAGTCATTAGAATGTCAGATAGAATGGTAGAGTGGTTAGAACGTCTGATAGAATGGTAGTGTCGTTAGAACGTCAGATAGAATGGTAGTGGTTAGAACGTCAGATAGAATGGTAGAGAGGTTAGAACGTCTGATAGAATGGTAGTGTGGTTAGAACGTCAGGTAGAATGGTAGAATGGTTAGGACGTCTGATAGAATGGTAGAGTGGTTAGAACGTCAGATAGAATGGTAGTGTGGTTAGAACGTCAGATAGAATGGTAGTGTGGTTAGAACGTCAGATAGGATGGTAGAGTGGTTAGAACGTCAGATATTATGGTAGAGTGGTTAGAACGTCAGATAGAATGGTAGAGTGCTTAGAACGTCAGATAGAATGGTAGCGTGGTTAGAACGTTTGATAGAATGGTAGTGTGGTTAGAACGGCTGATGGAATGCTAGAGTGGTTAGAACGTCTGATAGAATGGTAGTGTGGTTAGAACATCTTATAGAATAGTAGAGTGGTTCGAACGTCTGATAGACTAGTAGAGTGGTTAGAACGTCTGATAGAATGGTAGCATGGTTAAAACGTCTGATAGAATAGTAGTGTGGTTAGGACGTTGGATACAATAGCAGACATTAGAATGTCAGATAAAATGGTATAGTCGTTAGAACGTCTGATAGAATGGTAGAGTGTTTAGAACGTCTGATAGAATGGTAGAGTGGTTAGAACGTCTGATAGAATGGTAGAGTGGTTAGAACGTATGATAGAATGGTAGAGTGGTTAGAACATCTGATAGAATGGTAGAGTGGTTAGAACGTCTGATAGAATGGTAGAGTGGTTAGAACGTATGATAGAATGGTAGAGTGGTTAGAACATCTGATAGAATGGTAGAGTGGTTAGTACGTCTGATAGATTGGTAGAGTGGTTAGAACGTCTGATAGAATGGTAGAGTGGTTAGAATGTCTGATAGAATGGCAGAGTCGTTAGAACGTCAGATAGAATGGTAGAGTGGTTAGAAGGTCAGATAGAATGGTAGAGTGGTTAGAACGTCTGATAGAATGGTAGAGTGGTTAGAACGTCTGATAGAATGGCAGAATCGTTAGAACGTCAAATAGAATGGTAGAGTGGTTAGAACGTCAGATACAATAGTAGTGTGGTTAGAATGTCTGATAGAATGGTAGTGTGGTTCGAACGTCTGATAGACTATTAGAGTGGTTAGAATGTCTGATAGAATGGTAGAATGGTTAGAACATCTGATAGAATGTTAGAGTCGTTAGTACGTCTTATGGAATAGTAGAGTGGTTACAACGTCTGATAGAATGGTAGTGTGGTTAGGATGTTGGATAGAGTGGCAGTCATTAGAATGTCAGATACAATGGTAGAGTGGCTAGAACGTCTGATACAATGGTAGTGTCGTTAGAACATCAGATAGAATGGTAGAATGGTCGGAACGTATGATAGAATGGTAGAGTGGTTAGAACGTCTGATAGAATGGTAGAGTGGTTAGAACGTCTGATAGAATGGTAATGTGGTTAAGACGTTGGATAGAATGGCAGTCATTAGAATGTCAGAGAGAATGGCAGAGTGGTAAGCACGTCTGATAGAATGGTAGTGTCGTTAGAACATCAGATAGAATGGTAGAATGGTTAGAACGTCAGATAGAATGGTAGAGTGGTTAGAACGTCTGATAGAATGGTAGAGTGGTTAGAACGTCAGATAGAATGGTAGTGTGGTTAGAATGTCTGATAGAATGGTAGAGTGGTTCGAACGTCTGATAGACTAGTAGAGTGGTTAGAACGTCTGATAAAATGGTAGAATGGTTAGACACATCTGATAGAATGGTAGAGTCGTTAGTACCTCTGATAGAATGGTAGAGTGGTTAGAACGTCTGATAGAATGGTAGAGTGGTTAGGACGTCGGATAGAATGGCAGTCATTAGAATGTCAGATAGAATGGTAGAGTGGTTAGAACGTCTGATAGAATGGTAGTGTCGTTAGAACATGAGATAGAATGGTAGTGTGGTTAGAACGTCTGATAGAATGGTAGTGGTTAGAACGTTCGATAGAATGGCAGTCATTAGAATGTCAGATAGAATGGTAGAGTGGTTAGAACGTCTGATAGAATGGTAGTGTCGTTAGAACGTCAGATAGAATGGTAGTGGTTAGAACGTCAGATAGAATGGTAGAGAGGTTAGAACGTCAGGTAGAATGGTAGTGTGGTTAGAACGTCAGGTAGAATGGTAGAATGGTTAGAACGTCAGGTAGAATGGTAGAATGGTTAGAACGTCTGATAGAATGGTTGAGTGGTTAGAACGTCAGATAGAATGGTAGTGTGGTTAGAACGGCAGATAGAATGGTAGTGTGGTTAGAACGTCAGATAGGATGGTAGAGTGGTTAGAACGTCAGATAGTATGGTAGAGTGGTTAGAACGTCAGATAGAATGGTAGAGTGGCTAGAACGTCAGATAGAATGGTAGCGTAGTTAGAACGTTTGATAGAATGGTAGAGTGGTTAGAACGTCTGATGGAATGCTAGAGTGGTTAGAACGTCGGATAGAACGGTAGAGTGGTTAGAACGTCTGATAGAATGGTAGAATGCTTAGAATGTCTGATAGAATAGTAGAGTGGTTAGAACGTCAGATAGAATGGTAGCGTGGTTAGAACGTTTGATAGAATGGTAGAGTGGATTTAACGTCAGATAGAATGGTTAGAACATCAGAATGTCAGAAAGTCAGAAAGTATGGTGGAGTGGTTAGAACGTATGATAGAATGGTAGTGTGGTTAGAACGTATGATAGAATGGTAGAGTGGTTAGAACATCTGATAGAATGGCAGAGTCGTTAGAACGTCAGATAGAATGGTAGAGTGGTTAGAACGTCAGATCGAATGGTAGCGTAGTTAGAACGTTTGATAGAATGGTAGAGTGGTTAGAACGTCTTATAGAATGGTAGAGTGGTTAGAACGTCTGATAGAATGGCAGAGTCGTTAGAACGTCAGATACAATAGTAGAGTGGTTAGAACGTTAGATAGAATGGTAGTGTGGTTAGAACATGAGATAGAATGGTAGTGTGATTAGAACGTCTGATAGAATGCTAGTGTCGTTAGAACATCAGATAGAATGGTAAAATGGTTAGAACGTCAGATAGAATGGTAGAGTGGTTAGAATGTCTGATAGAATGGTAGAGTGGTTCGAACGTCTGATAGACTATTAGAGTGGTTCGAATGTCTGATAGAATGGTAGAATGGTTAGAACATCTGATAGAATGTTAGAGTCGTTAGTACGTCAGATAGAATGGTAGCGTGGTTAGAACGTTTGATAGAATGGTAGAGTGGTTTGAACGTCAGATAGAATGGTTAGAACGTCTGATAGAATGGTAGAGTGCTTAGAACGTCTGATAGAATGGTAGAGTAGTTAGAACGTATGATAGAATGGTAGAGTGGTTAGAACGTCTGATAGAATGGCAGAATCGTAAGAACGTCAGATAGAATGGTAAAGTGGTTAGAACGTCTGATAGAATGGTAGAGTGGTTAGAACGTCCGATAGAATGGTAGAGTGGTTAGAACGTCTGATAGATTGGTAGAGTGGTTAGAACGTCTGATAGAATGGTAGAGTGGTTAGAAGGTCAGATAGAATGGTAGAGTGGTTAGAACGTCTGATAGAATGGTAGAGTGGTTAGAATGTCTGATAGAATGGCAGAGTCGTTAGAACGTCAGATAGAATGGTAGAGTGGTTAGAAGGTCAGATAGAATGGTAGAGTGGTTAGAACGTCTGATAGAATGGTAGAGTGGTTAGAACGTCTGATAGAATGGCAGAATCGTTAGAACGTCAAATAGAATGGTAGAGTGGTTAGAACGTCAGATACAATAGTAGTGTGGTTAGAATGTCTGATAGAATGGTAGAGTGGTTCGAACGTCTGATAGACTATTAGAGTGGTTAAAATGTCTGATAGAATGGTAGAATGGTTAGAACATCTGATAGAATGTTAGAGTCGTTAGTACGTCTGATAGAATGGTAGTGTGGTTAGAACGTCTGATAGAATGGTAGTGTGGTTAGGATGTTAGATAGAGTGGCAGTCATTAGAATCTCAGATACAATGGTAGAGTGGCTAGAACGTCTGATAGAATGGTAGTGTCGT
Source organism: Eledone cirrhosa (assembly GCA_964016885.1). Taxonomy (NCBI): domain Eukaryota; kingdom Metazoa; phylum Mollusca; class Cephalopoda; order Octopoda; family Eledonidae; genus Eledone; species Eledone cirrhosa. The sequence continues at coordinate 21,687,983 of OZ024753.1, read as the reverse complement.
TAGAACTTCAGATAGAATGGTAGTGTCGTTAGAACATCAGATAGAATGGTATAGTGGTTAGAACGTCTGATAGAATGGTAGTGGTTAGAACGTTCGATAGAATGGCAGTCGTTAGAACGTAAAATAGAATGGTAGAGTGGTTAGAACGTCAGATAGAATGGTAGAGTGGTTGGAACGTCAGATAGAATGCTAGAGTCGTTAGAACGTCTGATAGAATGGTAGAGTGCTTAGCTCGTCTGATAGTATGGTAGAGTGGTAAGAACGTCTGATAGAATGGTAGAGTGGTTAGAACGTATGATAGAATGGTAGTGTGTTAAGAACGTATGATAGAATGGTAGAGTGGTTAGAACATCTGATAGAATGGCAGAGTCGTTAGAACGTCAGATAGAATGGTAGTGTGGTTAGAACGTCAGATAGAATGGTAGTGTGGTTAGAACGTCTTATGGTATAGGAGAGTGGTTCGAACGTCTGATAGACTACTAGAGTGGTTAAAACGTCTGATAGAATGGTAGCATGGTTAAAACGTCTGATAGAATAGTAGTGTGGTTAGGACGTTGGATAGAATAGCAGACATTAGAATGTCAGATATGATGGTATAGTCGTTAGAACGTCTGATAGAATGGTAGTGTCGTTAGAACGTCAGATAGAATGGTAGTGCTTAGAACGTCTGATAGAATGGTAGAGTGGTTAGAACGTCTGATAGAATGGTAGTGTGGTTAGAACGTATGATAGAATGGTAGTGTCGTTAGAACATGAGATAGAATGGTAGTGTGGTTAGAACGTCTGATAGAATGGTAGTGGTTAGAATGTTCGATAGAATGGCAGTCATTAGAATGTCAGATAGAATGGTAGAGTGGTTAGAACGTCTGATAGAATGGTAGTGTCGTTAGAACGTCAGATAGAATGGTAGTGGTTAGAACGTCAGATAGAATGGTAGAGAGGTTAGAACGTCTGATAGAATGGTAGTGTGGTTAGAGCGTCAGGTAGAATGGTAGAATGGTTAGAACGTCTGATAGAATGGTTGAGTGGTTAGAACGTCAGATAGAATGTTAGTGTGGTTAGAACGGCAGATAGAATGGTAGTGTGGTTAGAACGTCAGATAGGATGGTAGAGTGGTTAGAACGTCAGATAGTATGGTAGAGTGGTTAGAACGTCAGATAGAATGGTAGAGTGGTTAGAACGTCAGATAGAATGGTAGCGTAGTTAGAACGTTTGATAGAATGGTAGAGTGGTTAGAACGTCTGATGGAATGCTAGAGTGGTTAGAACGTCGGATAGAATGGTTGAGTGGTTAGAACGTCTGATAGAATGATAGAGTGCTTAGAACGTCTGATAGAATAGTAGACTGGTTAGAACGTCAGATAGAATGGTAGCGTGGTTAGAACGTTTGATAGAATGGTAGAGTGGTTAGAACGTCAGATAGAATGGTTAGAACGTCTGATAGAATGGTAGAGTGCTTAGAACGTCTGATAGAATGGCAGAATCGTAAGAACGTCTGATAGAATGGTAGAGTGGTTAGAACGTCCGATAGAATGGTAGAGTGGTTAGAACGTCTGATAGATTGGTAGAGTGGTTAGAACGTCTGATAGAATGGTAGAGTGGTTAGTAGGTCAGATAGAATGGTAGAGTGGTTAGAACGTCTGATAGAATGGTAGTGTGGTTAGAACGTCTGATAGAATGGCAGAATCGTTAGAACGTCAAATAGAATGGTAGAGTGGTTAGAACGTCAGATACAATAGTAGTGTGGTTAGAATGTCTGATAGAATGGTAGAGTGGTTCGAACGTCTGATAGACTATTAGAGTGGTTAGAATGTCTGATAGAATGGTAGAATGGTTAGAACATCTGATAGAATGTTAGAGTCGTTAGTACGTCTGATAGAATAGTAGAGTGGTTAGAATGTCTGATAGAATGGTAGAGTGGTTAGGATGTTGGATAGAGTGGCAGTCATTAGAATATCAGATACGATGGTAGAGTGGCTAGAACGTCTGATAGAATGGTAGTGTCGTTAGAACATCAGATAGAATGGTAGTGTCGTTAGAACATCAGATAGAATGGTATAGTGGTTAGAACGTCTGATAGAATGGTAGTGTGGTTAGAACGTCTAATAGAATGGTAGAGTGGTTAGATCTTCTGATAGAATGGTAGTGTGGTTAGAACATCAGATAGAATGGTAGTGTGGTTAGAACGTCTGATAGATTGGTAGTGTCGTTAGAACATCAGATAGAATGGTAGAATGGTCGGAACGTCAGATAGAATGGTAGAGTGGTTAGAACATCAGATAGAATGGTAGTGGTTAGAACGTTCGATAGAATGGTAGTGTGGTTAGAACGTATGATAGAATGGTAGAGTGGTTAGAACATCTGATAGAATGGCAGAGTCGTTAGAACGTCAGATAGAATGGTAGAGTGGTTAGAACGTCTGATAGAATGGTAGAGTGGTTAGAACGTCTGATAGAATGGCAGAGTCGTTAGAACGTCAGATACAATAGTAGAGTGGTTAGAACGTTAGATAGAATGGTAGTGTGGTTAGAACATGAGATAGAATGGTAGTGTGATTAGAACGTCTGATAGAATGCTAGTGTCGTTAGAACATCAGATAGAATGGTAAAATACAATAGTAGAGTGGTTAGAACGTTAGATAGAATGGTAGTGTGGTTAGAACATGAGATAGAATGGTAGTGTGATTAGTACGTCTGATAGAATGCTAGTGTCGTTAGAACATCAGATAGAATGGTAAAATGGTTAGAACGTCAGATAGAATGGTAGAGTGGTTAGAATGTCTGATAGAATGGTAGAGTGGTTAGAACATCAGAATGTCAGAAAGTCAGAAAGTATGGTGGAGTGGTTAGAACGTATGATAGAATGGTAGTGTGGTTAGAACGTATGATAGAATGGTAGAGTGGTTAGAACATCTGATAGAATGGCAGAGTCGTTAGAACGTCAGATAGAATGGTAGAGTGGTTAGAACGTCTGATAGAATGGTAGAGTGGTTAGAACGTCTGATAGAATGGCAGAGTCGTTAGAACGTCAGATACAATAGTAGAGTGGTTAGAACGTTAGATAGAATGGTAGTGTGGTTAGAACATGAGATAGAATGGTAGTGTGATTAGAACGTCTGATAGAATGCTAGTGTCGTTAGAATATCAGATAGAATGGTAAAATGGTTAGAACGTCAGATAGAATGGTAGAGTGGTTAGAATGTCTGATAGAATGGTAGAGTGGTTAGAACATCAGATAGAATGGTAGTGGTTAGAACGTTCGATAGAGTGGCAGTCATTAGAATGTCAGATAGAATGGTAGAGTGGTTAGCACGTCTGATAGAATGGTAGTGTCGTTAGAACATCAGATAGAATGGTAGAATGGTTAGAACGTCAGATAGAATGGTAGTGCGGTTAGAACGTCTGATAGAAGGGTAGTGTGGATAGAACGTCTAATAGAATGGTAGAGTGGTTAGAACGTCAGATAGAATGGTAGTGAGGTTAGAACGTCTGATAGAATGGTAGAGTGGTTCGAACGTCTGATAGACTAGTAGAGTGGTTAGAACGTCTAATAGAATGGTAGAGTGGTTAGACACATCTGATAGAATGGTAGAGTCGTTAGTACCTCTGATAGAATGGTAGAGTGGTTAGAACGTCTGATAGAATGGTAGAGTGGTTAGGATGTCGGATAGAATGGCAGTCATTACAATGTCAGATAGAATGGTAGAGTGGTTAGAACGTCTGATAGAATGGTAGTGTTGTTAGAACATGAGATAGAATGGTAGTGGTTAGAACGTCAGATAGAATGGTAGAGAGGTTAGAACGACTGATAGAATGATAGTGTGGTTAGAACGTCAGGTAGAATGGTAGAATGGTTAGAACGTCTGATAGAATGGTTGAGTGGTTAGAACGTCAGATAGAATGGTAGTGTGGTTAGAACGGCAGATAGAATGGTAGTGTGGTTAGAACGTCAGATAGGACGGTAGAGTGGTTAGAACGTCAGATAGTATGGTAGAGTGGTTAGAACGTCAGATAGAATGGTAGAGTGGTTAGAACGTCAGATAGAATGGTAACGTAGTTAGAACGTTTGATAGAATGGTAGAGTGGTTAGAACGTCTGATGGAATGCTAGTGTGGTTAGAACGTCGGATAGAACGGTAGAGTGGTTAGAACGTCTGATAGAATGGTAGAGTGCTTAGAACGTCTGATAGAATAGTAGAGTGGTTAGAACGTCAGATAGAATGGTAGCGTGGTTAGAACGTTTGATAGAATGGTAGAGTGGTTAGAACGTCAGATAGAATGGTAGCGTGGTTAGAACGTCTGATAGAATGGTAGAGTGCTTAGAACGTCTGATAGAATGGTAGAGTAGTTAGAACGTATGATAGAATGGTAGAGTGGTTAGAAGGTCTGATAGAATGGCAGAATCGTAAGAACGTCAGATAGAATGATAAAGTGGTTAGAACGTCTGATAGAATGGTAGAGTGGTTAGAACGTCCGATAGAATGGTAGAGTGGTTAGAACATCTGATAGATTGGTAGAGTGGTTAGAACGTCTGATAGAATGGTAGAGTGGTTAGAAGGTCAGATAGAATGGTAGAGTGGTTAGAACGTCTGATAGAATGGTAGAGTGGTTAGAATGTCTGATAGAATGGCTGAGTCGTTAGAACGTCAGATAGAATGGTAGAGTGGTTAGAACGTCAGATACAATAGTAGTGTGGTTAGAATGTCTGATAGAATGGTAGAGTGGTTCGAACGTCTGATAGACTATTAGAGTGGTTAGAATGTCTGATAGAATGGTAGAATGGTTAGAACATCTGATAGAATGTTAGAGTCGTTAGTACGTCTGATAGAATAGTAGAGTGGTTAGAACGTCTGATAGAATGGTAGTGTGGTTAGGATGTTGGATAGAGTGGCAGTCATTAGAATCTCAGATACAATGGTAGAGTGGCTAGAACGTCTGATAGAATGGTAGTGTCGTTAGAACATCAGATAGAATGGTGGTGTCGTTAGAACATCAGATAGAATGGTATAGTGGTTAGAACGTCTGATAGAATGGTAGTGTGGTTAGAACGTCTAATAGAATGGTAGAGTGGTTAGATCTTCTGATAGAATGGTAGTGTGGTTAGAACATCAGATAGAATGGTAGTGTGGTTAGAACGTCTGATAGAATGGTAGTGTCGTTAGAACATCAGATAGAATGTTAGAATGGTCGGAACGTCAGATAGAATGGTAGAGTGGTTAGAACATCAGATAGAATGGTAGTGGTTAGAACGTTCGATAGAATGGCAGTCATTAGAATGTCAGAAAGAATGGTGGAGTGGTTAGAACGTATGATAGAATGGTAGTGTGGTTAGAACGTATGGTAGAATGGTAGAGTGGTTAGAACATCTGATAGAATGGCAGAGTCATTAGAACGTCAGATAGAATGGTAGAGTGGTTAGAACGTCTGATAGAATGGTAGAGTGGTTAGAACGTCTGATAGTATGGCAGAGTCGTTAGAACGTCAGATACAATAGTAGAATGGTTAGAACGTTAGATAGAATGGTAGTGTGGTTAGAACATGAGATAGAATGGTAGTGTGATTAGAACGTCTGATAGAATGCTAGTGTCGTTAGAATATCAGATAGAATGGTAAAATGGTTAGAACGTCAGATAGAATGGTAGAGTGGTTAGAATGTCTGATAGAATGGTAGAGTGGTTAGAACATCAGATAGAATGGTAGTGGTTAGAACGTTCGATAGAATGGCAGTCATTAGAATGTCAGATAGAATGGTAGAGTGGTTAGCACGTCTGATAGAATGGTAGTGTCGTTAGAACATCAGATAGAATGGTAGAATGGTTAGAACGTCAGATAGAATGGTAGTGCGGTTAGAACGTCTGATAGAAGGGTAGTGTGGTTAGAACGTCTAATAGAATGGTAGAGTGGTTAGAACGTCAGATAGAATGGTAGTGAGGTTAGAACGTCTGATAGAATGGTAGAGTGGTTCGAACGTCTGATAGACTAGTAGAGTGGTTAGAACGTCTGATAGAATGGTAGAATGGTAGAATGGTTAGACACATCTGATAGAATGGTAGAGTCGTTAGTACCTCTGATAGAATGGTAGAGTGGTTAGAACGTCTGATAGAATGGTAGAGTGGTTAGGATGTCGGATAGAATGGCAGTCATTACAATGTCAGATAGAATGGTAGAGTGGTTAGAACGTCTGATAGAATGGTAGTGTTGTTAGAACATGAGATAGAATGGTAGTGTGGTTAGAACGTCTGATAGAATGGTAGTGGTTAGAACGTTCGATAGAATGGCTATCATTAGAATGTCAGATAGAATGGTAGAGTGGTTAGAACGTCTGATAGAATGGTAGAGTGGTTAGAATGTCTGATAGAATGGCTGAGTCGTTAGAACGTCAGATAGAATGGTAGAGTGGTTAGAAGGTCAGATAGAATGGTAGAGTGGTTAGAACGTCTGATAGAATGGTAGAGTGGTTAGAACGTCTGATAGAATGGCAGAATCGTTAGAACGTCAAATAGAGTGGTAGAGTGGTTAGAACGTCAGATACAATAGTAGTGTGGTTAGAATGTCTGATAGAATGGTAGAGTGGTTCGAACGTCTGATAGACTATTAGAGTGGTTAGAATGTCTGATAGAATGGTAGAATGGTTAGAACATCTGATAGAATGTTAGAGTCGTTAGTACGTCTGATAGAATAGTAGAGTGGTTAGAACGTCTGATAGAATGGTAGTGTCGTTAGAACATCAGATAGAATGGTGGTGTCGTTAGAACATCAGATAGAATGGTATAGTGGTTAGAACGTCTGATAGAATGGTAGTGTGGTTAGAACGTCTAATAGAATGGTAGAGTGGTTAGATCTTCTGATAGAATGGTAGTGTGGTTAGAACATCAGATAGAATGGTAGTGTGGTTAGAACGTCTGATAGAATGGTAGTGTCGTTAGAACATCAGATAGAATGGTAGAATGGTTAGAACGTCAGATAGAATGGTAGTGCGGTTAGAACGTCTGATAGAAGGGTAGTGTGGATAGAACGTCTAATAGAATGGTAGAGTGGTTAGAACGTCAGATAGAATGGTAGTGAGGTTAGAACGTCTGATAGAATGGTAGAGTGGTTCCAACGTCTGATAGACTAGTAGAGTGGTTAGAACGTCTGATAGAATGGTAGAATGGTAGAATGGTTAGACACATCTGATAGAATGGTAGAGTCGTTAGTACCTCTGATAGAATGGTAGAGTGGTTAGAACGTCTGATAGAATGGTAGAGTGGTTAGGATGTCGGATAGAATGGCAGTCATTACAATGTCAGATAGAATGGTAGAGTGGTTAGAACGTCTGATAGAATGGTAGTGTTGTTAGAACATGAGATAGAATGGTAGTGTGCTTAGAACCTCTGATAGAATGGTAGTGGTTAGAACGTTCGATAGAATGGCTATCATTAGAATGTCAGATAGAATGGTAGAGTGGTTAGAACGTCTGATAGAATGGTAGTGTCGTTAGAACGTCAGATAGAATGGTAGTGGTTAGAACGTCAGATAGAATGGTAGAGAGGTTAGAACGACTGATAGAATGATAGTGTGGTTAGAACGTCAGGTAGAATGGTAGAATGGTTAGAACGTCTGATAGAATGGTTGAGTGGTTAGGACGTCAGATAGAATGGTAGTGTGGTTAGAACGGCAGATAGAATGGTAGTGTGGTTAGAACGTCAGATAGGACGGTAGAGTGGTTAGAACGTCAGATAGTATGGTAGAGTGGTTAGAACGTCAGATAGAATGGTAGAGTGGTTAGAACGTCAGATAGAATGGTAACGTAGTTAGAACGTTTGATAGAATGGTAGAGTGGTTAGAACGTCTGATGGAATGCTAGTGTGGTTAGAACGTCGGATAGAACGGTAGAGTGGTTAGAACGTCTGATAGAATGGTAGAGTGCTTAGAACGTCTGATAGAATATTAGAGTGGTTAGAACGTCAGATAGAATGGTAGCGTGGTTAGAACGTTTGATAGAATGGTAGAGTGGTTAGAACGTCAGATAGAATGGTAGCGTGGTTAGAACGTCTGATAGAATGGTAGAGTGCTTAGAACGTCTGATAGAATGGTAGAGTAGTTAGAACGTATGATAGAATGGTAGAGTGGTTAGAAGGTCTGATAGAATGGCAGAATCGTAAGAACGTCAGATAGAATGATAAAGTGGTTAGAACGTCTGATAGAATGGTAGAGTGGTTAGAACGTCCGATAGAATGGTAGAGTGGTTAGAACATCTGATAGATTGGTAGAGTGGTTAGAACGTCTGATAGAATGGTAGAGTGGTTAGAAGGTCAGATAGAATGGTAGAGTGGTTAGAACGTCTGATAGAATGGTAGAGTGGTTAGAATGTCTGATAGAATGGCTGAGTCGTTAGAACGTCAGATAGAATGGTAGAGTGGTTAGAACGTCAGATACAATAGTAGTGTGGTTAGAATGTCTGATAGAATGGTAGAGTGGTTCGAACGTCTGATAGACTATTAGAGTGGTTAGAATGTCTGATAGAATGGTAGAATGGTTAGAACATCTGATAGAATGTTAGAGTCGTTAGTACGTCTGATAGAATAGTAGAGTGGTTAGAACGTCTGATAGAATGGTAGTGTGGTTAGGATGTTGGATAGAGTGGCAGTCATTAGAATCTCAGATACAATGGTAGAGTGGCTAGAACGTCTGATAGAATGGTAGTGTCGTTAGAACATCAGATAGAATGGTGGTGTCGTTAGAACATCAGATAGAATGGTATAGTGGTTAGAACGTCTGATAGAATGGTAGTGTGGTTAGAACGTCTAATAGAATGGTAGAGTGGTTAGATCTTCTGATAGAATGGTAGTGTGGTTAGAACATCAGATAGAATGGTAGTGTGGTTAGAACGTCTGATAGAATGGTAGTGTCGTTAGAACATCAGATAGAATGTTAGAATGGTCGGAACGTCAGATAGAATGGTAGAGTGGTTAGAACATCAGATAGAATGGTAGTGGTTAGAACGTTCGATAGAATGGCAGTCATTAGAATCTCAGAAAGAATGGTGGAGTGGTTAGAACGTATGATAGAATGGTAGTGTGGTTAGAACGTATGATAGAATGGTAGAGTGGTTAGAACATCTGATAGAATGGCAGAGTCATTAGAACGTCAGATAGAATGGTAGAGTGGTTAGAACGTCTGATAGAATGGTAGAGTGGTTAGAACGTCTGATAGTATGGCAGAGTCGTTAGAACGTCAGATACAATAGTAGAATGGTTAGAACGTTAGATAGAATGGTAGTGTGGTTAGAACATGAGATAGAATGGTAGTGTGATTAGAACGTCTGATAGAATGCTAGTGTCGTTAGAATATCAGATAGAATGGTAAAATGGTTAGAACGTCAGATAGAATGGTAGAGTGGTTAGAATGTCTGATAGAATGGTAGAGTGGTTAGAACATCAGATAGAATGGTAGTGGTTAGAACGTTCGATAGAATGGCAGTCATTAGAATGTCAGATAGAATGGTAGAGTGGTTAGCACGTCTGATAGAATGGTAGTGTCGTTAGAACATCAGATAGAATGGTAGAATGGTTAGAACGTCAGATAGAATGGTAGTGCGGTTAGAACGTCTGATAGAAGGGTAGTGTGGTTAGAACGTCTAATAGAATGGTAGAGTGGTTAGAACGTCAGATAGAATGGTAGTGAGGTTAGAACGTCTGATAGAATGGTAGAGTGGTTCGAACGTCTGATAGACTAGTAGAGTGGTTAGAACGTCTGATAGAATGGTAGAATGGTAGAATGGTTAGACACATCTGATAGAATGGTAGAGTCGTTAGTACCTCTGATAGAATGGTAGAGTGGTTAGAACGTCTGATAGAATGGTAGAGTGGTTAGGATGTCGGATAGAATGGTAGTCATTACAATGTCAGATAGAATGGTAGAGTGGTTAGAACGTCTGATAGAATGGTAGTGTTGTTAGAACATGAGATAGAATGGTAGTGTGGTTAGAACGTCTGATAGAATGGTAGTGGTTAGAACGTTCGATAGAATGGCTATCATTAGAATGTCAGATAGAATGGTAGAGTGGTTAGAACGTCTGATAGAATGGTAGAGTGGTTAGAATGTCTGATAGAATGGCTGAGTCGTTAGAACGTCAGATAGAATGGTAGAGTGGTTAGAAGGTCAGATAGAATGGTAGAGTGGTTAGAACGTCTGATAGAATGGTAGAGTGGTTAGAACGTCTGATAGAATGGCAGAATCGTTAGAACGTCAAATAGAATGGTAGAGTGGTTAGAACGTCAGATACAATAGTAGTGTGGTTAGAATGTCTGATAGAATGGTAGAGTGGTTCGAACGTCTGATAGACTATTAGAGTGGTTAGAATGTCTGATAGAATGGTAGAATGGTTAGAACATCTGATAGAATGTTAGAGTCGTTAGTACGTCTGATAGAATAGTAGAGTGGTTAGAACGTCTGATAGAATGGTAGTGTCGTTAGAACATCAGATAGAATGGTGGTGTCGTTAGAACATCAGATAGAATGGTATAGTGGTTAGAACGTCTGATAGAATGGTAGTGTGGTTAGAACGTCTAATAGAATGGTAGAGTGGTTAGATCTTCTGATAGAATGGTAGTGTGGTTAGAACATCAGATAGAATGGTAGTGTGGTTAGAACGTCTGATAGAATGGTAGTGTCGTTAGAACATCAGATAGAATGTTAGAATGGTCGGAACGTCAGATAGAATGGTAGAGTGGTTAGAACATCAGATAGAATGGTAGTGGTTAGAACGTTCGATAGAATGGCAGTCATTAGAATGTCAGAAAGAATGGTGGAGTGGTTAGAACGTATGATAGAATGGTAGTGTGGTTAGAACGTATGATAGAATGGTAGAGTGGTTAGAACATCTGATAGAATGGCAGAGTCATTAGAACGTCAGATAGAATGGTAGAGTGGTTAGAACGTCTGATAGAATGGTAGAGTGGTTAGAACGTCTGATAGTATGGCAGAGTCGTTAGAACGTCAGATACAATAGTAGAATGGTTAGAACGTTAGATAGAATGGTAGTGTGGTTAGAACATGAGATAGAATGGTAGTGTGATTAGAACGTCTGATAGAATGCTAGTGTCGTTAGAATATCAGATAGAATGGTAAAATGGTTAGAACGTGAGATAGAATGGTAGAGTGGTTAGAATGTCTGATAGAATGGTAGAGTGGTTAGAACATCAGATAGAATGGTAGTGGTTAGAACGTTCGATAGAATGGCAGTCATTAGAATGTCAGATAGAATGGTAGAGTGGTTAGCACGTCTGATAGAATGGTAGTGTCGTTAGAACATCAGATAGAATGGTAGAATGGTTAGAACGTCAGATAGAATGGTAGTGCGGTTAGAACGTCTGATAGAAGGGTAGTGTGGTTAGAACGTCTAATAGAATGGTAGAGTGGTTAGAACGTCAGATAGAATGGTAGTGAGGTTAGAACGTCTGATAGAATGGTAGAGTGGTTCGAACGTCTGATAGACTAGTAGAGTGGTTAGAACGTCTGATAGAATGGTAGAATGGTAGAATGGTTAGACACATCTGATAGAATGGTAGAGTCGTTATTACCTCTGATAGAATGGTAGAGTGGTTAGAACGTCTGATAGAATGGTAGAGTGGTTAGGATGTCGGATAGAATGGCAGTCATTACAATGTCAGATAGAATGGTAGAGTGGTTAGAACGTCTGATAGAATGGTAGTGTTGTTAGAACATGAGATAGAATGGTAGTGTGGTTAGAACGTCTGATAGAATGGTAGTGGTTAGAACGTTCGATAGAATGGCTATCATTAGAATGTCAGATAGAATGGTAGAGTGGTTAGAACGTCTGATAGAATGGTAGAGTGGTTAGAATGTCTGATAGAATGGCTGAGTCGTTAGAACGTCAGATAGAATGGTAGAGTGGTTAGAAGGTCAGATAGAATGGTAGAGTGGTTAGAACGTCTGATAGAATGGTAGAGTGGTTAGAACGTCTGATAGAATGGCAGAATCGTTAGAACGTCAAATAGAATTGTAGAGTGGTTAGAACGTCAGATACAATAGTAGTGTGGTTAGAATGTCTGATAGAATGGTAGAGTGGTTCGAACGTCTGATAGACTATTAGAGTGGTTAGAATGTCTGATAGAATGGTAGAATGGTTAGAACATCTGATAGAATGTTAGAGTCGTTAGTACGTCTGATAGAATAGTAGAGTGGTTAGAACGTCTGATAGAATGGTAGTGTGGTTAGGATGTTGGATAGAGTGGCAGTCATTAGAATCTCAGATACAATGGTAGAGTGGCTAGAACGTCTGATAGAATGGTAGTGTCGTTAGAACATCAGATAGAATGGTGGTGTCGTTAGAACATCAGATAGAATGGTATAGTGGTTAGAACGTCTGATAGAATGGTAGTGTGGTTAGAACGTCTAATAGAATGGTAGAGTGGTTAGATCTTCTGATAGAATGGTAGTGTGGTTAGAACATCAGATAGAATGGTAGTGTGGTTAGAACGTCTGATAGAATGGTAGTGTCGTTAGAACATCAGATAGAATGTTAGAATGGTCGGAACGTCAGATAGAATGGTAGAGTGGTTAGAACATCAGATAGAATGGTAGTGGTTAGAACGTTCGATAGAATGGCAGTCATTAGAATGTCAGAAAGAATGGTGGAGTGGTTAGAACGTATGATAGAATGGTAGTGTGGTTAGAACGTATGATAGAATGGTAGAGTGGTTAGAACATCTGATAGAATGGCAGAGTCATTAGAACGTCAGATAGAATGGTAGAGTGGTTAGAACGTCTGATAGAATGGTAGAGTGGTTAGAACGTCTGATAGTATGGCAGAGTCGTTAGAACGTCAGATACAATAGTAGAATGGTTAGAACGTTAGATAGAATGGTAGTGTGGTTAGAACATGAGATAGAATGGTAGTGTGATTAGAACGTCTGATAGAATGCTAGTGTCGTTAGAACATCAGATAGAATGGTAGAATGGTTAGAACGTCAGATAGTATGGTAGAGTGGTTAGAAGGTCTGATGGAATGGTAGAGTGGTTAGAACATCAGATAGAATGGTAGTGGTTAGAACGTTCGATAGAATGGCAGTCATTAGAATGTCAGATAGAATGGTAGAGTGGTTAGAACGTCTGATAGAATGGTAGTGTCGTTAGAACGTCAGATAGAATGGCAGTCGTTAGAACGTAAGATAGAATGGTAGAGTGGTTAGAACGTCAGATAGAACGGTAGAGTGGTTAGAACGTCAGATAGAATGCTAGAGTCGTTAGAACGTCTGATAGAATGGTAGAGTGCTTAGAACGTCTGATAGTATGGTAGAGTGGTAAGAACGTCTGATAGAATGGTAGAGTGGTTAGAACGTATGATAGAATGGTAGTGTGGTTAGAACGTATGATAGAATGGTAGAGTGGTTAGAACATCTGATAGAATGGCAGAGTCGTTAGAACGTCAGATAGAATGGTAGAGTGGTTAGAACGTCAGATAGAATGGTAGTGTGGTTAGAACGTCTTATAGAATAGTAGAGTGGTTCGAACGTCTGATAGACTAGTAGAGTGGTTAGAACGTCTGATAGAATGGTAGCATGGTTAAAACGTCTGATAGAATAGTAGTGTGGTTAGGACGTTGGATAGAATAGCAGACATTAGAATGTCAGATATGATGGTATAGTCGTTAGAACGTCTGATAGAATGGTAGAGTGCTTAGAACGTCTGATAGAATGGTAGAGTGGTTAGAACGTCTGATAGAATGGTAGAGTGGTTAGAACGTATGATAGAATGGTAGAGTGGTTAGAACATCTGATAGAATGGTAGAGTGGTTAGAACGTCTGATAGAATGGTAGTGTGGTTAAGACGTTGGATAGAATGGTAGAGTGGTTCGAACGTCTGATAGACTAGTAGAGTGGTTAGAACGTCTGATAGAATGGTAGAATGGTTAGACACATCTGATAGAATGGTAGAGTCGTTAGTACCTCTGATAGAATGGTAGAGTGGTTAGAACGTCTGATAGAATGGTAGAGTGGTTAGAACGTCTGATAGAATGGTAGTGTGGTTAGAACGTCTGATAGAATGGTAGAGTTGTTAGGACGTCGGATAGAATGGTAGTGTCGTTAGAACATGAGATAGAATGGTAGTGTGGTTAGAACGTCTGATAGAATGGTAGTGGTTAGAACGTTCGATAGAATGGCAGTCATTAGAATGTCAAATAGAATGGTAGAGTGGTTAGAACGTCTGATAGAATGGTAGTGTCGTTAGAACGTCAGATAGAATGGTAGTGGTTAGAACGTCAGATAGAATGGTAGAGAGGTTAGAACGTCTGATAGAATCGTAGTGTGGTTAGCACGTCAGGTAGAATGGTAGAATGGTTAGAACGTCTGATAGAATGGTTGAGTGGTTAGAACGTCAGATAGAATAGTAGTGTGGTTAGAACGGCAGATAGAATGGTAGTGTGGTTAGAACGTCAGATAGGATGGTAGAGTGGTTAGAATGTCAGATAGTATGGTAGAGTGGTTAGAACGTCAGATAGAATGGTAGAGTGGTTAGAACGTCAGATAGAATGGTAGCGTAGTTAGAACGTTTGATAGAATGGTAGAGTGGTTAGAACGTCTGATGGAATGCTAGAGTGGTTAGAACGTCGGATAGAATGGTAGGGTGGTTAGAACGTCTGATAGATTGGTAGAGTGGTTAGAACGTCAGATAGAATGGTTAGAACGTCTGATAGAATGGTAGAGTGCTTAGAACGTCTGATAGAATGGTAGAGTAGTTAGAACGTATGATAGAATGGTAGAGTGGTTAGAACGTATGATAGAATGGCAGAATCGTAAGGACGTCAGATAGAATGGTAAAGTGGTTAGAATGTCTGATAGAATGGTAGAGTGGTTAGAACGTCCGATAGAATGGTAGAGTGGTTAGAACGTCTGATAGATTGGTAGAGTGGTTAGAACGTCTGATAGAATGGTAGAGTGTTTAGAAGGTCAGATAGAATGGTAGAGTGGTTAGAATGTCTGATCGAATGGTAGAGTGGTTAGAATGTCTGATAGAATGGCAGAGTCGTTAGAACGTCTGATAGAATGGTAGTGAGGTTAGAACGTCTGATAGAATGGTAGAGTGGTTAGAATGTCTGATAGAATGGCTGAGTCGTTAGAACGTCAGATAGAATGGTAGAGTGGTTAGAAGGTCAGATAGA
Source organism: Eledone cirrhosa (assembly GCA_964016885.1). Taxonomy (NCBI): domain Eukaryota; kingdom Metazoa; phylum Mollusca; class Cephalopoda; order Octopoda; family Eledonidae; genus Eledone; species Eledone cirrhosa. Next base: position 21,672,820 of record OZ024753.1, on the reverse strand, counting down.
ATGGTAGAGTGGTTAGAACGTCTGATAGAATGGTAGAGTGGTTAGAACGTCTGATAGAATGGCAGAATCGTTAGAACGTCAAATAGAATGGTAGAGTGGTTAGAACGTCAGATACAATAGTAGTGTGGTTAGAATGTCTGATAGAATGGTAGAGTGGTTCGAACGTCTGATAGACTATTAGAGTGGTTAGAATGTCTGATAGAATGGTAGAATGGTTAGAACATCTGATAGAATGTTAGAGTCGTTAGTACGTCTGATAGAATAGTAGAGTGGTTAGAACGTCAGATAGAATGGTAGTGTAGTTAGGATGTTGGATAGAGTGGCAGTCATTAGAATCTCAGATACAATGGTAGAGTGGCTAGAACGTCTGATAGAATGGTAGTGTCGTTAGAACATCAGATAGAATGGTGGTGTCGTTAGAACATCAGATAGAATGGTATAGTGGTTAGAACGTCTGATAGAATGGTAGTGTGGTTAGAACGTCTAATAGAATGGTAGAGTGGTTAGATCTTCTGATACAATGGTAGTGTGGTTAGAACATCAGATAGAATGGTAGTGTGGTTAGAAAGTCTGATAGAATGGTAGTGTCGTTAGAACATCAGATAGAATGGTAGAATGGTCGGAACGTCAGATAGAATGGTAGAGTGGTTAGAACATCAGATAGAATGGTAGTGGTTAGAACGTTCGATAGAATGGCAGTCATTAGAATGTCAGAAAGAATGGTGGAGTGGTTAGAACGTATGATAGAATGGTAGTGTGGTTAGAACGTATGATAGAATGGTAGAGTGGTTAGAACGTCTGATGGAATGCTAGAGTGGTTAGAACGTCGGATAGAATGGTAGAGTGCTTAGAACGTCTGATAGAATAGTAGAGTGGTTAGAACGTCAGATAGAATGGTAGCGTGGTTAGAACGTTTGATAGATTGGTAGAGTGGTTAGAACGTCAGATAGAATGGTTAGAACGTCTGATAGAATGGTAGAGTGCTTAGAACGTCTGATAGAATGGTAGAGTAGTTAGAACGTATGATAGAATGGTAGAGTGGTTAGAACGTATGATAGAATGGCAGAATCGTAAGGACGTCAGATAGAATGGTAAAGTGGTTAGAATGTCTGATAGAATGGTAGAGTGGTTAGAACGTCCGATAGAATGGTAGAGTGGTTAGAACGTCTGATAGATTGGTAGAGTGGTTAGAACGTCTGATAGAATGGTAGAGTGTTTAGAAGGTCAGATAGAATGGTAGAGTGGTTAGAACGTCTGATAGAATGGTAGAGTAGTTAGAATGTCTGATAGAATGGCAGAGTCGTTAGAACGTCTGATAGAATGGTAGTGAGGTTAGAACATCTGATAGAATGGTAGAGTGGTTCGAACGTCTGATAGACTAGTAGAGTGGTTAGAACGTCTGATATAATGGTAGAATGGTTAGACACATCTGATAGAATGGTAGAGTCGTTAGTACCTCTGATAGAATGGTAGAGTGGTTAGGACGTCTGATAGAATGGTAGAGTGGTTATGACGTCGGATAGAATGGCAGTCATTAGAATGTCAGATAGAATGGTAGAGTGGTTAGAACGTCTGATAGAATGGTAGTGTCGTTAGAACATGAGTTAGAACGTCTGATAGAATGGTAGTGGTTAGAACGTTCGATAGAATGGCAGTCATTAGAATGTCAGATAGAATGGTAGAGTGGTTAGAACGTCTGATAGAAGGGTAGTGTCGTTAGAACGTCAGATAGAATGGTAGTGGTTAGAACGTCAGATAGAATTGTAGAGAGGTTAGAACGTCTGATAGAATGGTAGTGTGGTTAGAACGTCAGGTAGAATGGTAGAATGGTTAGAACGTCTGATAGAATGGTTGAGTGGTTAGAACGTCAGATAGAATGGCAGTGTGGTTAGAACGGCAGATAGAATGGTAGAGTGGTTAGAACGTCTGATAGAATGGTAGTGTGGTTAGAACGTCTGATAGAATGGTAGAGTGGTTAGAACGTCAGATAGAATGGTAGTGTGGTTAGAACGTCTGATAGAATGGTAGAGTGGTTCGAACGTCTGATAGACTAGTAGAGTGGTTAGAACGTCTGATAGAATGGTAGAATGTTTAGACACATCTGATAGAATCGTAGAATCGTTAGTACCTCTGATAGAATGGTAGAGTGGTTAGAACGTCTGATAGAATGGTAGAGTGGTTAGGACGTCGGATAGAATGGCAGTCAATAGAATGTCAGATAGAATGGTAGAGTGGTTAGAACGTCTGATAGAATGGTAGTGTCGTTAGAACATGAGATAGAATGGTAGTGTGGTTAGAACGTCTGATAGAATGGTAGTGGTTAGAACGTTCGATAGAATGGCAGTCATTAGAATGTCAGATAGAATGGTAGAGTGGTTTGAACGTCTGATAGAATGGTAGTGTCGTTAGAACGTCAGATAGAATGGTAGTGGTTAGAACGTCAGATAGAATGGTAGAGAGGTTAGAACGTCTCATAGAATGGTAGTGTGGTTAGAACGTCAGGTAGAATGGTAGAATGGTTAGAACGTCTGATAGAATGGTTGAGAGGTTAGAACGTCAGATAGAATGGTAGTGTGGTTAGAACGGCAGATAGAATGGTAGTGTGGTTAGAACGTCACATAGGATGGTAGAGTGGTTAGAACGTCAGATAGTATGGTAGAGTGGTTAGAACGTCAGATAGAATGGTAGAGTGGTTAGAACGTCAGATAGAATGGTAGCGTAGTTAGAACGTTTGATAGAATGGTAGAGTAGTTAGAACGTCTGATGGAATGCTAGAGTGGTTAGAACGTCGGATAGAATGGTAGAGTGGTTAGAACGTCTGATAGAATGGTAGAGTGCTTAGAACGTCTGATAGAATAGTAGAGTGGTTAGAACGTCAGATAGAATGGTAGCGTGGTTAGAACGTTTGATAGAATGGTAGAGTTGTTAGAACGTCAGATAGAATGGTTAGAACGTCTGATAGAATGGTAGAGTGCTTAGAACGTCTGATAGAATGGTAGAGTAGTTAGAACGTATGATAGAATGGCAGAATCGTAAGAACGTCAGATAGAATGGTAAAGTGGTTAGAACGTCTGATAGAATGGTAGAGTGGTCAGAACGTCCGATAGAATGGTAGAGTGGTTAGAACGTCTGATAGATTGGTAGAGTGGTTAGAACGTCTGATAGAATGGTAGAGTGGTTAGAAGGTCAGATAGAATGGTAGAGTGATTAGAACGTCTGATAGAATGGTAGAGTGGTTAGAACGTCAGATAGTATGGTAGAGTGGTTAGAACGTCAGATAGAATGGTAGAGTGGTTAGAACGTCAGATAGAATGGTAGCGTGGTTAGAACGTTTGATAGATTGGTAGAGTGGTTAGAACGTCAGATAGAATGGTTAGAATGTCTGATAGAATGGTAGAGTGCCTAGAACGTCTGATAGAATGGTAGAGTAGTTATAACGTATGATAGAATGGTAGAGTGGTTAGAACGTCAGATAGAATGCTAGAGTGGTTAGAACGTCAGATAGAATGCTAGAGTGGTTAGAACGTCTGATAGAATGGTAGAGTCGTTAGAACGTCCGATAGAATGGTAGAGTGGTTAGAACGTCTGATAGATTGGTAGAGTGGTTAGAACGTCTGATAGAATGGTAGAGTGTTTAGAAAGTCAGATAGAATGGTAGAGTGGTTAGAACGTCTGATAGAATGGTAGAGTGGTTAGAATGTCTGATAGAATGGCAGAGTCGTTAGAACGTCTGATAGAATGGTAGTGAGGTTAGAACGTCTGATAGAATGGTAGAGTGGTTAGAACGTCAGATAGAATGGTAGTGTGGTTAGAACCTCTGATAGAATGGTAGAGTGGTTCGAACGTCTGATAGACTAGTAGAGTGGTTAGAACGTCTGATATAATGGTAGAATGGTTAGACACATCTGATAGAATGGTAGAGTCCTTAGTACCTGTGATAGAATGGTAGAGTGGTTAGAACGTCTGATAGAATGGTAGAGTGTTTATGACGTCGGATAGAATGGCAGTCATTAGAATGTCAGATAGAATGGTAGAGTGGTTAGAACGTCTGATAGAATGGTAGTGTCGTTAGAACATGAGTTAGAACGTCTGATAGAATGGTAGTGGTTAGAACGTTCGATAGAATGGCAGTCATTAGAATGTCAGATAGAATGGTAGAGTGGTTAGAACGTCTGATAGAAGGGTAGTGTCGTTAGAACGTCAGATAGAATGGTAGTGGTTAGAACGTCAGATAGAATGGTAGAGAGGTTAGAACGTCTGATAGAATGGTAGTGTGGTTAGAACGTCAGGTAGAATGGTAGAATGGTTAGAACGTCTGATAGAATGGTTGAGTGGTTAGAACGTCAGATAGAATGGTAGTGTGGTTAGAACGGCAGATAGAATGGTAGTGTGGTTAGAACGTCAGATAGGATGGCAGAGTGGGTAGAACGTCAGATAGTATGGTAGAGTGGTTAGAACGTCAGATAGAATGGTAGAGTGGTTAGAACGTCAGATAGAATGGTAGCGTATTTAGAACGTTTGATAGAATGGTAGAGTGGTTAGAACGTCAGATAGAATGGTAGCGTGGTTAGAACGTTTGATAGAATGGTAGAGTGGTTAGAACGTCAGATAGAATGGTTAGAACGTCAGATAGAATGGTTAGAACGTCTGATAGAATGGTAGAGTGCTTAGAACGTCTGATAGAATGGTAGACTAGTTAGAACGTATGATAGAATGGTAGAGTGGTTAGAACGTCTGATAGAATGGCAGATTCGTAAGGACGTCAGATAGAATGGTAAAGTGGTTAGAACGTCTGATAGATTGGTAGAGTGGTTAGAACGTCCGATAGAATGGTAGAGTGGTTAGAACGTCTGATAAATTGGTAGAGTGGTTAGAACGTCTGATAGAATGGTAGAGTGGTTAGAAGGTCAGATAGAATGGTAGAGTGGTTAGAACGTCTGATAGAATGGTAGAGTGGTTAGAATGTCTGATAGAATGGCAGAATCGTTAGAACGTCAAATAGAATGGTAGATCGGTTAGAACGTCAGATACAATAGTAGTGTGGTTAGAATGTCTGATAGAATGGTAGAGTGGTTCGAACGTCTGATAGACTATTAGAGTGGTTAGAATGTCTGATAGAATGGTAGAATGGTTAGAACATCTGATAGAATGTTAGAGTAGTTAGTACGTCTGATAGAATAGTAGAGTGGTTAGAACGTCTGATAGAATGGTAGTGTGGTTAGAACGTCTAATAGAATGGTAGAGTGGTTAGATCTTCTGATAGAATGGTAGTGTGGTTAGAACATCAGATAGAATGGTAGTGTGGTTAGAACGTCTGATAGAATGGTAGTGTCGTTAGAACATCAGATAGAATGGTAGAATGGTCGGAACGTCAGATAGAATGGTAGAGTCGTTAGAACATCAGATAGAATGGTAGAGGTTAGAACGGTCGATAGGATGGCAGTCATTAGAATGTCAGAAAGAATGGTGGAGTGGTTAGAACGTATGATAGAATGGTAGTGTGGTTAGAACGTATGATAGAATGGTAGAGTGGTTAGAACATCTGATAGAATGGCAGAGTCGTTAGAACGTCAGATAGAATGGTAGAGTGGTTAGAACGTCTGATAGAATGGTAGAGTGGTTAGAACGTCTGATAGAATGGCAGAGTCGTTAGAACGTCAGATACAATAGTAGAGTGGTTAGAACGTTAGATAGAATGGTAGTGTGGTTAGAACATGAGATAGAATGGTAGTGTGATTAGAACGTCTGATAGAATGCTAGTGTCGTTAGAACATCAGATAGAATGGTAGAATGGTTAGAACGTCAGATAGAATGGTAGAGTGGTTAGAATGTCTGATAGAATGGTAGTGTGGTTGGAACATCAGATAGAATGGTAGTGGTTAGAACGTTCGATAGAATGGCAGTCATTAGAATGTCAGATAGAATGGTAGAGTGGTTAGAACGTCTGATAGAATGGTAGTGTCGTTAGAACGTCAGATAGAATGGCAGTCGTTAGAACGTAAGCTAGAATGGTAGAGTGGTTAGAACGTCAGATAGAATGCTAGAGTGGTTAGAACGTCTGATAGAATGGCAGAGTCGTTAGAACGTCAGATACAATAGTAGAGTGGTTAGAACGTTAGATAGAATGGTAGTGTGGTTAGAACATGAGATAGAATGGTAGTGTGATTAGAACGTCTGATAGAATGCTAGTGTCGTTAGAACATCAGATAGAATGGTAGAATGGTTAGAACGTCAGATAGAATGGTAGAGTGGTTAGAATGTCTGATAGAATGGTAGAGTGGTTAGAACATCAGATAGAATGGTAGTGGTTAGAACGTTCGATAGAATGGCAGTCATTAGAATGTCAGATAGAATGGTAGAGTGGTTAGAACGTCTGATAGAATGGTATTGTCGTTAGAACGTCAGATAGAATGGCAGTCGTTAGAACGTAACATAGAATGGTAGAGTGGTTAGAACGTCAGATAGAATGGTAGAGTGGTTAGAACGTCAGATAGAATGCTAGAGTGGTTAGAACGTCAGATAGAATGCTAGAGTGGTTAGAACGTCAGATAGAATGGTAGAGTCGTTAGAACGTCTGATAGAATGGTAAAGTGCTTAGAACGTCTGATAGTATGGTAGAGTGGTAAGAACGTCTGATAGAATGGTAGTGTGGTTAGAACGTATGATAGAATGGTAGAGTGGTTAGAACATCTGATAGAATGGCAGAGTCGTTAGAACGTCAGATAGAATGGTAGAGTGGTTAGAACGTCAGATAGAATGTTAGTGTGGTTAGAACGTCTTATAGAATAGTAGAGAGGTTGGAACGTCTGATAGAATAGTAGAGTGGTTAGAACGGCTGATAGAATGGTAGCATGGTTAAAACGTCTGATAGAATAGTAGTGTGGTTAGGACGTTGGATAGAATAGCAGACATTAGAATGTCAGATATAATGGTATAGTCGTTAGAACGTCTGATAGAATGGTAGAGTGCTTAGAACGGCTGATAGAATGGTAGAGTGGTTAGAACGTATGATAGAATGGTAGAGTGGTTAGAACATCTGATAGAATGGTAGAGTGGTTAGAACGTCTGATAGAATGGTAGTGTGGTTAAGACGTTGGATAGAATGGCAGTCATTAGAATGTCAGAGAGAATGGGAGAGTGGTTAGCACGTCTGATAGAATGGTAGTGTCGTTAGAACATCAGATAGAATGGTAGAATGGTTAGAACGTCAGATAGAATGGTAGAGTGGTTAGAACGTCTGATAGAATGGTGGTGTGGTTAGAACGTCAGATAGAATGGTTGAATGATTAGAACGTCAGATAGAATGGTCGAGTGGTTAGAACGTCAGATAGAATGGTAGAGTCGTTAGAACGTCAGATAGAATGCTAGAGTGGTTAGAACGTCAGATAGAATGGTAGAGTCGTTAGAACGTCTGATAGAATGGTAGAGTGCTTAGAACGTCTGATAGAAAGGTAGAGTGGTTAGAACGTCTGATAGAATGGTAGTGTGGTTAGAACGTATGATAGAATGGTAGAGTGGTTAGAACATCTGATAGAATGGCAGAGTCGTTAGAACGTCAGGCAGAATAGTAGAGTGATTAGAACGTCAGATAGAATGGTAGTGTGGTTAGAACGTCTTATAGAATAGTAGAGTGGTTCGAACGTCTGATAGACTAGTAGAGTGGTTAGAACGTCTGATAGAATGTTAGAATGTTTAAAACGTCTGATAGAATAGTATTGTGATTAGGACGTTGGATAGAATATCAGACATTAGAATGTCAGATATAATGGTATAGTCGTTAGAACGTCTGATAGAATGGTAGTGTCGTTAGAACATGAGATAGAATGGTTAGAACGTCAGATAGAATGGTAGGGTGGTTAGAATGTCTGATAGAATGGTAGTGTGGTTAGAGCATCAGATAGAATGGTAGTGGTTAGAACTTTCGATAGAATGGCAGTCATTAGAATGTCATATAGAATGGTAGAGTGGTTAGAACGTCTGATAGAATGGTAGTGTCGTTAGAACGTCAGATAGAATGGCAGTCGTTAGAACGTAAGATAGAATGGTAGAGTAGTTAGAACGTATGATAGAATGGCAGAATCGTAAGAACGTCAGATAGAATGGTAAAGTGGTTAGAACGTCTGATAGAATGGTAGAGTGGTTAGAACGTCTGATAGAATGGCAGAGTCGTTAGAACGTCAAATAAAATGGTAGAGTGGTTAGAACGTCAGATAGAATAGTAGTGTGGTTAGAATGTCTGATAGAATGGTAGAGTGGTTAGAACATTTGATAGAATGTTAGAGTCGTTAGTACGTCTGATAGAATAGAAGAGTGGTTAGAACGTCTGATAGAATGGTAGTGTGGTTAGGATGTTGGATAGAGTGGCAGTCATTAGAATGTCAGATACAATGGTAGAGTGGCTAGAACGTCTGATAGAATGCTAGAGTCGTTAGAACATCAGATAGAATGGTAGTGTCGTTAGAACATCAGATAGAATGGTAGAATGGTTAGAACGTCAGATAGAATGGTAGAGTGGTTAGATCTTCTGATAGAATGGTAGTGTGGTTAGAACATCAGATAGAATGGTAGTGTGGTTAGAACGTCTGATAGAACGGTAGAGTCGTTAGAACATCAAATAGAATGGTAGAATGGTTGGAACGTCAGATCGAATGGTAGAGTGGTTAGAACATCAGATAGAATGGTAGTGGTTAGAACGTTCGATAGAATGGCAGTCATTAGAATGTCAGAAAGAATGGTGGAGTGGTAAGAACGTCTGATAGAATGGTAGTGTCGTTAGAATGTCAGATAGAATGGTCGAGTGGTTAGAACGTCAGATAGAATGGTAGTGTGGTTAGAACTTCTGATAGAATGGTAGAGTGGTTAGAACGTCTGATAGAATGGTAGAGTGCTTAGAACGTCTGATAGAATGGCAGAGTCGTTAGAACGTTAGATAGAATGGTAGAGTCGTTAGAACGACAGATAGAATGCTAGAGTGGTTAGAACGTCAGATAGAATGGTAGAGTCGTTAGAACGTCAGATAGAATGGTAGAGTGGTTAGAACGTCTGATAGAATGGTAGAGTGGTTAGAACGTCTGTTAAAATGGCAGAGTCGTTAGAACGTCAGATAGAATTGTAGAGTTGTTAGAACGTCTGATAGAATAGTAGAGTGGTTAGAACGTATGATATATTGGTAGTGTGGTTAGAACGTCTGATAGAATGGCAGAGTCGTTAGAACGTCAGATAGAATGGTAGAGTGGTTTGAACGTCTGATAGAATGGTAGAGTGGTTAGAACGTCTGATAGAATGGCAGAGTCGTTAGAACGTCAGGTAGAATAGTAGAGTGGTTAGAACGTCAGATAGAATGGTAGTGTGGTTAGAACGTCTTATAGAATAGTAGAGTGGTTCGAACGTCTGATACACTAGTAGAGTGGTTAGAACGTCTCATAGAATGGTAGAATGTTTAAAACGTCTGATAGAATAGTATTGTGGTTAGGACGTTGGATAGAATAGTATTGTGGTTAGGACGTTGGATAGAATAGCAGACATTAGAATGTCAGATATAATTGTGTAGTCAGTAGAACGTCTGATAGAATGGTAGTGTCGTTAGAAAATCAGATAGAATGGTAGAATGGTTAGAACGTCAGATAGAATGGTAGAGTGGTTAGAATATCTGATAGAATGGTACTGTTGTTAGAGCATCAGATAGAATGGTAGTGGTTAGAACTTTCGATAGAATGGCAGTCATTAGCATGTCATATAGAATGGTAGAGTGGTTAGAACGTCTGATAGAATGGTAGTGTCGTTAGAACGTCAGATAGAATGGCAGTCGATAGAACGTAAGATAGAATAGTAGAGTGGTTAGAACGTCAGATAGAATGCTAGAGTGGTTAGAACGTCAGATAGAATGGTAGAGTCGTTAGAACGTCTGATAGAATGGTAGAGTGCTTAGAACGTCTGATATAATGGTATAGTCGTTAGAACGTTTGATAGAATGGTAGTGTCGTTAGAACATGAGATAAATGGTAGTGTGATTAGAACGTCTGATAGAATGCTAGTGTCATTAGAACATCAGATAGAATGGTAGAATGGTTAGAACGTCAGATAGAATGGTAGAGTGGTTAGAATGTCTGATAGAATGGTAGTGTGGTTAGAACATCAGATAGAATGGTAGTGGTTAGAACGTTCGATAGAATGGCAGTCATTAGAATGTCAGATAGAATGGTAGAGTGGTTAGAACGTATGATAGAATGGTAGTGTCGTTAGAACGTCAGATAGAATGGCAGTCGTTAGAACGTAAGATAGAATGGTAGAGTCGTTAGAACGTCTGATAGAATGGTAGAGTGCTTAGAACGTCTGATAGAATGGTAGAGTGGTTAGAACATCTGATAGAATGGTAGTGTCGTTAGAACATCAGATAGAATGGTAGAATGGTTAGAACGTCAGATAGAATGGTAGTGTGGTTAGAACATCAGATAGAATGGTCGTGTGGTTAGAACGTTCGATTGAATGGCAGTCATTAGAATGTCAGATAGAACGGTAGAGTGGTTAGAACGTCTGATAGAATGGTAGAGTGGTTAGAACGTGTGATAGAATGGCAGAGTCGTTAGAACGTTAGATAGAATGGTAGAGTCGTTAGAACGTCAGATAGAATGGTAGAGTCGTTAGAACGTCAGATAGAATGCTAGAGTGGTTAGAACGTCTGATAGAAAGGTAGAGTGGTTAGAACGTCTGATAGAATGGTAGTGTGCTTAGAACGTATGATAGAATGGTAGAGTGGTTAGAACATCTGATAGAATGGCAGAGTCGTTAGAACGTCAGATAGAATGGTAGAGTTGTTTGAACGTCTGATAGAATGATAGAGTGGTTAGAACGTCTGATAGAATGGCAGAGTCGTTAGAACGTCAGGTAGAATAGTAGAGTGGTTAGAACGTCAGATAGAATGGCAGTGTGGTTAGAACGTATGATAGTATGGTAGAGTGGTTAGAACGTCTGATAGAATGGTAGAGTGGTTAGAACGTATGATAGAATCGTAGTGTGGTTAGAACGTATGATAGAATGGTAGAGTGGTTAGAACATCTGATAGAATGGCAGAGTCGTTAGAACGTCAGATAAAATGGTATAGTGGTTAGAACGTCTGATAGAATGGTAGAGTGGTTAGAACGTCTGATAGAATGGTAGTGTGGTTAGGATGTTGGATAGAGTGGCAGTCATTAGAATGTCAGATACAATGGTAGAGTGGCTAGAACGTCTGATAGAATGGTAGTGTCGTTAGAACATCAGATAGAATGGTAGTGTCGTTAGAACATCAGATAGAATGGTAGAATGGTTAGAACGTCAGATATAATGGTAGAGTGGTTAGATCTTCTGATAGACTGGTAGTGTGGTTAGAACATCAGATAGAATGGTAGTGTGGTTAGAACGTCTGATAGAATGGTAGTGTCGTTAGAACATCAGATAGAATGGTAGAATGGTCGGAACGTCAGATAAAATGGTAGAGTGGTTAGAACATCAGATAGAATGGTAGTGGTTAGAACGTTCGATAGAATGGCAGTCATTAGAATGTCAGAAAGAATGGTGGAGTGGTTAGAACGTCTGATAGAATGGTAGTGTCGTTAGAACGTCAGATAGAATGGTAGAATGGTTAGAACGTCTGATAGAATGGTGGTGTGGTTAGAACGTCAGATAGAATGGTTGAATGATTAGAACGTCAGATAGAATGGTCGAGTGGTTAGAACGTCAGGTAGAATAGTAGAGTGGTTAGAACTTCAGATAGAATGGCAGTGTGGTTAGAACGTCTGATAGTATGGTAGAGTGGTTAGAACGTCTGATAGAATGGTAGAGTGGTTAGAACGTATGATAGAATGGTAGTGTGGTTAGAACGTATGATAGAATGGTAGAGTGGTTAGAACATCTGATAGAATGGCAGAGTCGTTAGAACGTCAGATAGAATGGTAGAGTGGTTAGAACGTCTGATAGAATGGTAGAGTGGTTAGAACGTTTGATAGAATGGCAGAGTCGTTAGAACGTCAGATAGAATGGTAGAGTGGTTAGAACGTCAGATAGAATGGTAGTGTGGTTAGAACGTCTTATAGAATAGTAGAGTGGTTCGAACGTCTGATAGACTAGTAGAGTGGTTAGAACATCTGATAGAATGGTAGAATGGTTAAAACGTCTGATAGAATAGTACTGTGGTTAGGACGTTGGATAGAATAGCAGACATTAGAATGTCAGATATAATGGTATAGTCGTTAGGACGTTTGATAGAATGGTAGTGTCGTTAGAACATGAGATAAATGGTAGTGTGATTAGAACGTCTGATAGAATGCTAGTGTCATTAGAACATCAGATAGAATGGTAGAATGTTTAGAACGTCAGATAGAATGGTAGAGTGGTTAGAATGTCTGATAGAATGGTAGTGTGGTTAGAACATCAGATAGAATGGTAGTGGTTAGAACGTTCGATAGAATGGCAGTCATTAGAATGTCAGATAGAATGGTAGAGTGGTTAGAACGTCTGATAGAATGGTAGTGTCGTTAGAACGTCAGATAGAATGGCAGTTGTTAGAACGTAAGATAGAATGGTAGAGTGGTTAGAACGTCAGATAGAATGCTAGAGTGGTTAGAACGTCGGATAGAATGGTAGAGTCGTTAGAACGTCTGATAGAATGGTAGAGTGCTTAGAACGTCTGATAGAATGGTAGAGTGGTTAGAACGTCTGATAGAATGGTAGAAGGGTTAGAACGTATGATAGAATGGTAGGGTGGTTAGAACCTCTGATAGAATGGTAGAGTGGTTAGAACGTCTGATAGAATGGTAGTGTGGTTAGGACGTTGGATAGAATGGCAGTCATTAGAATGTCAGAGAGAATGGCAGAGTGGTTAGCACGTCTGATAGAATGGTAGTGTCGTTAGAACATCAGATAGAATGGTAGAATGGTTAGAACGTCAGATAGAATGGTAGTGTGGTTAGAACATCAGATAGAATGGTCGTGTGGTTAGAACGTTCGATTGAATGGCAGTCATTAGAATGTCAGATGGAATGGTAGAGTGATTAGAACGTCTGATAGAATGGTATTGTCTTTAGAACGTCAGATAGAATGGTAGTGGTTAGAACGTCAGATAGAATGGTAGTGGTTAGAACGTCAGATAGAATGGTAGAATAGTTAGAACGTCTGATAGAATGGTAGTGATTTTAGAACGTCAGGTAGAATGGTTAGTACGTCTGATAGAATGGTAGATTGGTTAGAACGTCTGATAGAATGGTAGTGTGGTTAGAACGTCAGATAGAATGGTTGAGTGGTTTGAACGTCAGATAGAATGGTAGACTGGTTAGAACGTCTGATAGAATGGTAGAGTGGTTAGAACGTCTGATAGAATGGTAGAGTGGTTCGAATGTCTGATAGACTAGTAGAGTGGTTAGAACGTCAGATAGAATGGTAGGGTGGTTAGAACATCAGATAGAATGGTAGAGTGGTTAGACCGTCAGATAGAATGGTAGAGCGGTTAGAACGTCTGATAGAATGGTAGAGTCGTTAGAACGTCTGATAGAATGGTAGAGTGCTTAGAACGTCCGATAGAATGATAGAGTGGTTAGAACGTCTGATAGAATGGTAGTGTGGTTAGAACGTATGATATAATGGTAGAGTGGTTAGAACGTCTGATAGAATGGCAGAGTCGTTAGAACGTCAGATAGAATGATAGAGTGGTTAGAACATCTGATAGAATGGTAGGGTGGTTAGAACGTCTGATAGAATGGTAGAGTGGTTAGAACGTCTGATAGACTGGAAGAGTGGTTAGAACGTATGATAGAATGGTAGAGTGGTTAGAACGTCCGATAGAATAGTAGAGTGGTTAGAACGTCAGATAGAATGGTAGAGTGGTTAGAACGTCTGATAGAATGGTAGAGTGGTTAGAATGTCTGTTAAAATGGCAGAGTCGTTAGAACGTTAGATAGAATTGTAGAGTCGTTAGAACGTCTGATAGAATAGTAGAGTGGTTAGAACGTATGATATAATGGTAGTGTGGTTAGAACGTCTGATAGAATGGCAGAGTCGTTAGAACGTCAGATAGAATGGTAGTGTGGTTAGAGCGTCAGATAGAATGGTAGAGTCGTTAGAATGTCTGATAGAATGGTAGAGTTGTTAGAACGTCTGATAAAATGGCAGAGTCGTTAGAACGTCAGATAGAATGGTAGGGTCGTTAGAACGTCAGATAGAACGGTATAGTGGTTAGAACGTCTGATAGAATGGTAGTGTGGTTAGAACGTATGATATAATGGTAGAGTGGTTAGAACGTCTGATAGAATGGCAGAGTCGTTAGAACGTCAGATAGAATGATAGAGTGGTTAGAACATCTGATAGAATGGTAGAGTGGTTAGAACGTCTGATAGAATGGTAGAGTGGTTAGAACGTCTGATAGACTGGAAGAGTGGTTAGAACGTATGATAGAATGGTAGAGTGGTTAGAACGTCTGATAGAATAGTAGAGTGGTTAGAACGTCAGATAGAATGGTAGAGTGGTTAGAACGTCTGATAGAATGGTAGAGTGGTTAGAACGTCTGTTAAAATGGCAGAGTCGTTAGAACGTCAGATAGAATTGTAGAGTCGTTAGAACGTCTGATAGAATAGTAGAGTGGTTAGAACGTATGATATAATGGTAGTGTGGTTAGAACGTCTGATAGAATGGCAGAGTCGTTAGAACGTCAGATAGAATGATAGAGTGGTTAGAACGTCTGATAGAATGGCAGAGTCGTTAGAACGTCAGATAGAATGGTAGAGTGGTTAGAGCGTCAGATAGAATGGTAGAGTCGTTAGAACGTCTGATTGAATGGTAGAGTTGTTAGAACGTCTGATAAAATGGCAAAGTCGTTAGAACGTCAGATAGAATGGTAGGGTCGTTAGAACGTCAGATAGAATGGTATAGTGGTTAGAACGTCTGATAGAATGGTAGTGTGGTTAGAACGTCTGATAGAATGGTAGAGTGGTTAGAACGTCTGATAGAATGGTAGAGGGGTTAGAACGTCTAATAGACTGGTAGAGTGGTTATAACGTCTGATAGAATGGTAGAGTGGTTAGAACGTCTGATAGAATGGTAGAGTCGTTAGAACGTCAGATAGAATTGTAGAGTCGTTAGAACGTCTGATAGAATGGTAGAGTGCTTAGAACGTCTGATAGAATGATAGAGTGGTTAGAACGTCTGATAGAATGGTAGTGTGGTTAGAACGTATGATATAATGGTAGAGTGGTTAGAACGTCTGATAGAATGGCAGAGTCGTTAGAACGTCAGATAGAATGATAGAGTGGTTAGAACATCTGATAGAATGGTAGAGTGGTTAGAACGTCTGATAGAATGGTAGAGTGGTTAGAACGTCTGATAGACTGGAAGAGTGGTTAGAACGTCTGATAGAATGGTAGAGTGGTTAGAACGTCTGATAGAATAGTAGAGTGGTTAGAACGTCAGATAGAATGGTAGTGTGGTTAGAACGTATGATATAATGGTAGAGTGGTTAGAACATCTGATAGAATGGTAGAGTGGTTAGAACGTCTGATAGACTGGAAGAGTGGTTAGAACGTCTGATAGAATGGTAGAGTGGTTAGAACGTCTGATAGAATAGTAGAGTGGTTAGAACGTCAGATAGAATGGTAGAGTGGTTAGAACGTCTGATAGAATGGTAGAGTGGTTAGAACGTCTGATAGAATGGTAGTGTCGTTAGAACGTCAGATAGAATGGCAGTCGTTAGAACGTAAGATAGAATAGTAGAGTGGTTAGAACGTCAGATAAAATGCTAGAGTGGTTAGAACGTCAGATAGAATGGTAGAGTCGTTAGAACGTCTGATAGAATGGTAGAGTGCTTAGAACGTCTGATAGAATGGTAGAGTGGTTAGAACATCTGATAGAATGGTAGTGTCGTTAGAACATCAGATAGAATGGTAGAATGGTTAGAACGTCAGATAGAATGGTAGTGTGGTTAGAACATCAGATAGAATGGTCGTGTGGTTAGAACGTTCGATTGAATGGCAGTCATTAGAATGTCAGATAGAACGGTAGAGTGGTTAGAACGTCTGATAGAATGGTAGAGTGGTTAGAACGTGTGATAGAATGGCAGAGTCGTTAGAACGTTAGATAGAATGGTAGAGTCGTTAGAACGTCAGATAGAATGGTAGAGTCGTTAGAACGTCAGATAGAATGCTAGAATGCTAGAGTGGTTAGAACGTCTGATAGAATGGTAGAGTGCTTAGAACGTCTGATAGAAAGGTAGAGTGGTTAGAACGTCTGATAGAATGGTAGTGTGCTTAGAACGTATGATAGAATGGTAGAGTGGTTAGAACATCTGATAGAATGGCAGAGTCGTTAGAACGTCAGATAGAATGGTAGAGTTGTTTGAACGTCTGATAGAATGATAGAGTGGTTAGAACGTCTGATAGAATGGCAGAGTCGTTAGAACGTCAGGTAGAATAGTAGAGTGGTTAGAACGTCAGATAGAATGGCAGTGTGGTTAGAACGTATGATAGTATGGTAGAGTGGTTAGAACGTCTGATAGAATGGTAGAGTGGTTAGAACGTATGATAGAATCGTAGTGTGGTTAGAACGTATGATAGAATGGTAGAGTGGTTAGAACATCTGATAGAATGGCAGAGTCGTTAGAACGTCAGATAAAATGGTATAGTGGTTAGAACGTCTGATAGAATGGTAGAGTGGTTAGAACGTCTGATAGAATGGTAGTGTGGTTAGGATGTTGGATAGAGTGGCAGTCATTAGAATGTCAGATACAATGGTAGAGTGGCTAGAACGTCTGATAGAATGGTAGTGTCGTTAGAACATCACATAGAATGGTAGTGTCGTTAGAACATCAGATAGAATGGTAGAATGGTTAGAACGTCAGATATAATGGTAGAGTGGTTAGATCTTCTGATAGACTGGTAGTGTGGTTAGAACATCAGATAGAATGGTAGTGTGGTTAGAACGTCTGATAGAATGGTAGTGTCGTTAGAACATCAGATAGAATGGTAGAATGGTCGGAACGTCAGATAAAATGGTAGAGTGGTTAGAACATCAGATAGAATGGTAGTGGTTAGAACGTTCGATAGAATGGCAGTCATTAGAATGTCAGAAAGAATGGTGGAGTGGTTAGAACGTCTGATAGAATGGTAGTGTCGTTAGAACGTCAGATAGAATGGTAGAATGGTTAGAACGTCTGATAGAATGGTGGTGTGGTTAGAACGTCAGATAGAATGGTTGAATGATTAGAACGTCAGATAGAATGGTCGAGTGGTTAGAACTCTCAGGTAGAATAGTAGAGTGGTTAGAACTTCAGATAGAATGGCAGTGTGGTTAGAACGTCTGATAGTATGGTAGAGTGGTTAGAACGTCTGATAGAATGGTAGAGTGGTTAGAACGTATGATAGAATGGTAGTGTGGTTAGAACGTATGATAGAATGGTAGAGTGGTTAGAACATCTGATAGAATGGCAGAGTCGTTAGAACGTCAGATAGAATGGTAGAGTGGTTAGAACGTCTGATAGAATGGTAGAGTGGTTAGAACGTTTGATAGAATGGCAGAGTCGTTAGAACGTCAGATAGAATGGTAGAGTGGTTAGAACGTCAGATAGAATGGTAGTGTGGTTAGAACGTCTTATAGAATAGTAGAGTGGTTCGAACGTCTGATAGACTAGTAGAGTGGTTAGAACATCTGATAGAATGGTAGAATGGTTAAAACGTCTGATAGAATAGTACTGTGGTTAGGACGTTGGATAGAATAGCAGACATTAGAATGTCAGATATAATGGTATAGTCGTTAGGACGTTTGATAGATTGGTAGTGTCGTTAGAACATGAGATAAATGGTAGTGTGATTAGAACGTCTGATAGAATGCTAGTGTCATTAGAACATCAGATAGAATGGTAGAATGGTTAGAACGTCAGATAGAATGGTAGAGTGGTTAGAATGTCTGATAGAATGGTAGTGTGGTTAGAACATCAGATAGAATGGTAGTGGTTAGAACGTTCGATAGAATGGCAGTCATTAGAATGTCAGATAGAATGGTAGAGTGGTTAGAACGTCTGATAGAATGGTAGTGTCGTTAGAACGTCAGATAGAATGGCAGTTGTTAGAACGTAAGATAGAATGGTAGAGTGGTTAGAACGTCAGATAGAATGCTAGAGTGGTTAGAACGTCGGATAGAATGGTAGAGTCGTTAGAACGTCTGATAGAATGGTAGAGTGCTTAGAACGTCTGATAGAATGGTAGAGTGGTTAGAACGTCTGATAGAATGGTAGAAGGGTTAGAACGTATGATAGAATGGTAGAGTGGTTAGAACCTCTGATAGAATGGTAGAGTGGTTAGAACGTCTGATAGAATGGTAGTGTGGTTAGGACGTTGGATAGAATGGCAGTCATTAGAATGTCAGAGAGAATGGCAGAGTGGTTAGCACGTCTGATAGAATGGTAGTGTCGTTGGAACATCAGATAGAATGGTAGAATGGTTAGAACGTCAGATAGCATGGTAGTGTGGTTAGAACATCAGATAGAATGGTCGTGTGGTTAGAACGTTCGATTGAATGGCAGTCATTAGAATGTCAGATAGAATGGTAGAGTGATTAGAACGTCTGATAGAATGGTATTGTCTTTAGAACGTCAGATAGAATGGTAGTGGTTAGAACGTCAGATAGAATGGTAGAATAGTTAGAACGTCTGATAGAATGGTAGTGATTTTAGAACGTCAGGTAGAATGGTTAGTACGTCTGATAGAATGGTAGATTGGTTAGAACGTCTGATAGAATGGTAGTGTGGTTAGAACGTCAGATAGAATGGTTGAGTGGTTTGAACGTCAGATAGAATGGTAGACTGGTTAGAACGTCTGATAGAATGGTAGAGTGGTTAGAACGTCTGATAGAATGGTAGAGTGGTTCGAATGTCTGATAGACTAGTAGAGTGGTTAGAACGTCAGATAGAATGGTAGGGTGGTTAGAACATCAGATAGAATGGTAGAGTGGTTAGACCGTCAGATAGAATGGTAGAGCGGTTAGAACGTCTGATAGAATGGTAGAGTCGTTAGAACGTCAGATAGAATTGTAGAGTCGTTAGAACGTCTGATAGAATAGTAGAGTGGTTAGAACGTATGATATAATGGTAGTGTGGTTAGAACGTCTGATAGAATGGCAGAGTCGTTAGAACGTTAGATAGAATGATAGAGTGGTTAGAATGTCTGATAGAATGGTAGGGTGGTTAGAACGTCTGATAGAATGGTAGAGTGGTTAGAACGTCTGATAGACTGGAAGAGTGGTTAGAACGTATGATAGAATGGTAGAGTGGTTAGAACGTCCGATAGAATAGTAGAGTGTTTAGAACGTCAGATAGAATGGTAGAGTGGTTAGAACGTCTGATAGAATGGTAGAGTGGTTAGAATGTCTGTTAAAATGGCAGAGTCGTTAGAACGTCAGATAGAATTGTAGAGTCGTTAGAACGTCTGATAGAATAGTAGAGTGGTTAGAACGTATGATATAATGGTAGTGTGGTTAGAACGTCTGATAGAATGGCAGAGTCGTTAGAACGTTAGATAGAATGATAGAGTGGTTAGAATGTCTGATAGAATGGCAGAGTCGTTAGAACGTCAGATAGAATGGTAGAGTGGTTAGAACGTCAGATAGAATGGTAGAGTCGTTAGAACGTCTGATAGAATGGTAGAGTTGTTAGAACGTCTGATAAAATGGCAGAGTCGTTAGAACGTCAGATAGAATGGTAGGGTCGTTAGAACGTCAGATAGAATGGTATAGTGGTTAGAACGTCTGATAAAATGGTAGTGTGCTTAGAACGTCTGATAGAATGGTAGAGTGGTTAGAACGTCTGATAGAATGGTAGAGTGGTTAGAACGTCTGATAGAATGGTAGAGGGGTTAGAACGTCTGATATACTGGTAGAGTGGTTAGAACGTCTGATAGAATGGTAGTGTGGTTAGAACCTCTGATAGAATGGCAGAGTCGTTAGAACGTCAGATAGAATGGTAGAGTGGTTAGAACGTCAGATAGAATGGTAGAGTGGTTAGAACGTCTGATAGAATGGTAGAGTGGTTAGAACGTCTGATAAAATGGCAGAGTCGTTAGAACGTCAGATAGAATGGTAGAGTGGTTAGAACGTCTGATAGAATGGTAGAGTGGTTCGAATGTCTGATAGACTAGTAGAGTGGTTAGAACGTCAGATAGAATGGTAGGGTGGTTAGAACATCAGATAGAATGGTAGAGTGGTTAGACCGTCAGATAGAATGGTAGAGCGGTTAGAACGTCTGATAGAATGGTAGAGTCGTTAGAACGTCAGATAGAATTGTAGAGTCGTTAGAACGTCTGATAGAATGGTAGAGTGCTTAGAACGTCCGATAGAATGATAGAGTGGTTAGAACGTCTGATAGAATGGTAGTGTGGTTAGAACGTATGATATAATGGTAGAGTGGTTAGAACGTCTGATAGAATGGCAGAGTCGTTAGAACGTCAGATAGAATGATAGAGTGGTTAGAACATCTGATAGAATGGTAGGGTGGTTAGAACGTCTGATAGAATGGTAGAGTGGTTAGAACGTCTGATAGACTGGAAGAGTGGTTAGAACGTATGATAGAATGGTAGAGTGGTTAGAACGTCCGATAGAATAGTAGAGTGTTTAGAACGTCAGATAGAATGGTAGAGTGGTTAGAACGTCTGATAGAATGGTAGAGTGGTTAGAATGTCTGTTAAAATGGCAGAGTCGTTAGAACGTCAGATAGAATTGTAGAGTCGTTAGAACGTCTGATAGAATAGTAGAGTGGTTAGAACGTATGATATAATGGTAGTGTGGTTAGAACGTCTGATAGAATGGCAGAGTCGTTAGAACGTTAGATAGAATGATAGAGTGGTTAGAATGTCTGATAGAATGGCAGAGTCGTTAGAACGTCAGATAGAATGGTAGAGTGGTTAGAACGTCAGATAGAATGGTAGAGTCGTTAGAACGTCTGATAGAATGGTAGAGTTGTTAGAACGTCTGATAAAATGGCAGAGTCGTTAGAACGTCAGATAGAATGGTAGGGTCGTTAGAACGTCAGATAGAATGGTATAGTGGTTAGAACGTCTGATAAAATGGTAGTGTGCTTAGAACGTCTGATAGAATGGTAGAGTGGTTAGAACGTCTGATAGAATGGTAGAGTGGTTAGAACGTCTGATAGAATGGTAGAGGGGTTAGAACGTCTGATATACTGGTAGAGTGGTTAGAACGTCTGATAGAATGGTAGTGTGGTTAGAACCTCTGATAGAATGGCAGAGTCGTTAGAACGTCAGATAGAATGGTAGAGTGGTTAGAACGTCAGATAGAATGGTAGAGTGGTTAGAACGTCTGATAGAATGGTAGAGTGGTTAGAACGTCTGATAAAATGGCAGAGTCGTTAGAACGTCAGATAGAATGGTAGAGTGGTTAGAACTTCTGATAGAATGGTAGTGTGGTTAGAACGTCTGATAGAATGGTAGAGTGGTTAGAACGTCTGATAGAATGGTAGAGTGGTTAGAACGTCTGATAGAATGGCAGAGTCGTTAGAACGTTAGATAGAATGGTAGAGTGGTTAGAACGTCTGATAGAATGGTAGTGTGGTTAGAACGTCTGATAGAATGCTTTACTACATTCGTTCCGCTTCTCTGTTCAAATCCCGCCAAGATCAACTTTGCTGTTCATTATTTCGGGGTTAATTAAAAAGATACCAGTCAAATACTGGGGTAGATACTTCATCTATATCTCTTTCTCACTTCCTTCTTCTCATTCTTTATGCTTCTTTCGGATAAATTGACTTTGCGAGTGAAATTGGGTAGACGGAAACTATTTGTAAGCCCGTTGGGTGGACTACACCGGTACTTCAAAGATCCAGGCTTGTCACACAGTATGAGGCTGAATCTCGCTAAGAATAACATATTTATAGAATTACGCCAAATGTAGACGTGTCTGGAATACTCACGTTGATGGAACATCTGGAATACTCATCGTGGAAACCGGTGGAGGTCCATTCCACAGTGGCATTAGATGATGGAAGAAGGTTGATTGGAAAAGGACAGATAACAAAAGATAAGTGATGCATTAAACGAAAAAGACAGGGGATTAGTCATGGAAGGTGGATCAGGTATACTTCACCAGGCTGACTATGAAGGAGTGATGCTAGAGCTGTGAAATATTGCATTCATTTAATTTCAACTCTTCTTATAAATAACTGCATTGTTTATATCGAGGAACTATGCTGAAAA
Organism: Eledone cirrhosa; assembly: GCA_964016885.1. Classification (NCBI taxonomy): domain Eukaryota; kingdom Metazoa; phylum Mollusca; class Cephalopoda; order Octopoda; family Eledonidae; genus Eledone; species Eledone cirrhosa. Next base: position 21,650,603 of record OZ024753.1, on the reverse strand, counting down.
ATAAACCTCATTTGGTCATTCCATGAGAGTATCTTAGTCAGCCTATGAGCTTTTCAGTCAACCGTCGTAGTCGAATCAACCCCCTATAGACATCCCCCAGTACTATACTTGTATATTCAGTAGACCTTACACTACTATATAGAGTAGACGGTACACTATTATATACAGTAGACCGTACACTATTATATAGAGTAGACTGTACACTACTATATAGAGTAGACTGTACGCTACTATATATAGTAGACTGTACACTACTATATATAGTAGACTGTACACTATTATATATTGTAGACTGTACACTACTATATATAGTAGACTGTAGACTATTATATATGTTTTCTTGTTTTTTAGTGATCTTTATAGTTTAATATTACTGGCAGACTGACGAAGTTGAGTCAAAGACGAGCTTCATTAGTTTGGCCAATATTAAGAAAACCCTCCGTAACTTTGAAAACGCCGAAACCTGGACCGACATAAGCGGTAGTTATTGATTAAGGTGTGAAAGTGACAGGGCTTCAATCTAGTAAGTCTGCTGAAAAGATGTAACAACGAGGAAATGTCTAAATTCAAGACAGTGAAAGAATAAATCAATAAATACCTTTGTATCAATTTTTTCTGTTTCTTTACAAACTTTTATCAGATAAAAACAAAAACATACCAATAAAATTCAAAATAATTACAAATATAAATGTTAAAAAGAAAATATATGCTCTAATTTAATGTTCATTCTGTATCTGTCTTGTTTAATGTCAATTTAACCATTGTGTAGACTAAACGAAGAAAGCAAATCTATTTAGTATTAACAATATGTCTTCTTAACAAAGCAAGACTATCAAGATAGCTTTTCAGTGTTGCAATAATAATTGTTTCTACTTTTAGCACAAGGCCAGCAAATACCCAGTTCATTACTGGTACTTTATTTTATCGACCCCGTAAGGATGAAAGGCAGTTAACCTCGGCGGGATTTGAACTCAGACCGTAAAGGGACGCAACTACGCTGGAAAGCATGTCCGCCAATTCACCATGTATGTACGTACGTACACATATACGTACATACATACGTACATACATACATACGTACATACATACATACATAGATACATATATACATACATACATATATGCATACATACATATATATATACATTCATACGTACGTACGTACATACATATATACATACATACGTACATACATACATACGTACGTACATACTTACATATATACATACATGCATATATACATACATACATATATATATATATACATACAATACACAGTCAACGCGATCAGTCGCATATTTGGCGTGGGAGACTATTTATTAAATTCAAGATGAACACTATCTCCGACAGTAATGCCACAACTAAAGTCATGTTGAATAACTGGTTATTCTTCTAACTATATCTACTGAAGACACCTTTTATTCGAATTCGTAGAGATATCCGACTAAATACATAATTCATTTTACAAGGATTTGCTACAAACAGCATGGCTGAGCACAACAAACATGTTATCAACAACACGTGCTACAGGTCGCCATGCTACTAGACTTCCTAGCAGCCAGGTCGAACAGCGCCTTGAAACAACTATGCCTGTAAGAAACTTGACACCACCTGTACCATCTAAGTCTACCTCGAATGCTGGGGAAAACACTATGGATAATAATAATAATCGAAGAAATAATTATTATTTCCACTTTTGGCACAAGTCCAGCAATTATCCCAGTGCATTACTGGTACTTTATTTTATCGGCCCCGTAAGGATGAAAGGCAAAGTTAACCCTGGCGGGATTTGAACTCAGATCATAAAGGGCCGTAACTCTTTGCTGCAAAGCATGGCGTCCGACCCTCTACCGATACTGCCAATCCACCGCCCATCGAAGAAATAATAATAATAATCGAAGAAATTTGACACCACGTGTACCATCCGAGTCTACCTCGACTGTTGTGGAAAATACTATCGATAATGATAATAATCAAAAGTATAAACAATTGAAAATTTCCCTCAACGAAATCTTCCAGAGAGAAATTAATTCATGTATAAATATCTCTCTTGCTTGAACGTATTAAAACAATATTTAATAAAAAAAAACAAATAATGAAATTGTTATTGACGAAATAGGGGATAAAAACCCCAACATTTTGGCAAATCACGCCTGTTTATATTCCTTAGCAACGACAGTGAAGCATTATCTTGGTGATAGCAGAGATATTAACAAGAACAAAACACCACCAAAAAAACCATCATATATAACTAAAATAGAAAAAAAGATTGCTGACCTACGAAAAACCATAGGATATGTGACAATGCTCCTTACATGCAAACAAACACACAAAAATCTTACTCCTCACCAACAAAGAGTGAAAAATAAAATAGAGACGATGTTTGGTAATAGTAGAACCAGAACTCTCCAATATAAGCTGATCACCCTCAAACAAGAATTGAGAGCTGTTAGCGAAAAACGCCGATACCTGGAGAGGGTAGAGGAGAGAAAAGTGCTTAATAAAAGATTCAGACGAAACCAAACATCAGTCTATAGAGATATGAAGAACAAAATAATAAGTGTCACTGAGGCCCCATCCCAGAAAGACATAGATTCCTTTTGGAGAAAGATATGGGGTGAAAAGAAGAATTAAAACCAAGATGCAGTGTGGCTAAGAGAAATCCAAAAGAACTATTGCAAAAACATACGAAATAAGAGAGGGTACCCTTGAGACTGTGATAGGAAAACTCCAAGATAAGAAAACACCAGGAAGAGACATGATTGTCGGCTACGGGTACAAAAAACTGATATTCTATCGGAGGTATCTTACTGACCTCTACCAACAAGTTCTTAAGGGAGATACACTTATACCAGAATGGTTCACATTAGCACTAACGTTACTGGTCCCCAAGAACAAAGACACCCACTTGGCAAAAAACTACCGACCCATTGCATGCCAGAACCAAATGTATAAGATGTATACAGCCTGCCTGAACCTATTCCTCCAAGATTACTGTGAAAATAATAACATCATCACAGATGAACAAGCAGCTGGAAAGAAAGATGTTTGGGGATGTGCTGAACAACTCCTAATCAACAAAACTGCGATGTCGGAGGTGCGACAACTTAGGAGGAATATGACTACAGTCTGGCTGGACTACAGGAAAGCTTTTGATTCTGTTCCCCACTCTTGGATGATAGAGGCCCTCTCTCTATTGGTAAAAATTTGTGAAATTATAAAACCAGAAGAACATATATACATACATACATGTATGATGGCTGCCCCCTTGTTATCGAGTATGGCCATTGCATGATATAACATTATTAATTAATTCCATCATGCAATGCCTATGCATGAAGATATTTTTTAAAGTGAGGAAAGACTGTGCACTGAGCCAATCCCACTCTCTGAGCGACAGTAGCTATAACCCGAAAAGAAGAAAAGATCAACATCATCAGTAACTACTGAGCCGCAGGTTTTATATAGGAGTTATCCCAGTTTCCTGAGTTGCCTTCTCCTAGAAGAATGTCCTGACAAAGGCTAGGGCTCCTTCACTCCCAGTGGTTTAACCACGCGATAGGGTGTCCAGCCCGTCTGTTTTTATGTTCCCGCGCATATACACACACATGCACCCATGTATATACATATATACATACATATGTACATGTGTATATACATATTTACACACTTTCGGATGGCTGTTGACTCTTACGAGTTCTACCGCTCTTTGTCAGATTTTGTTTTTTGTCCTGCAGTGTATCCAAAATCACCCTCCCCACCAAGTAAACTTGGTGGGATTGCCGGTTTTGTCGCCGACGACCCAACCATGCGACAGGTTGTACTGGGGGGTTACATGTTACCAGTAGCACTCAAGAGTGACCCTACATAACATACATATATACATTATCAACAAAACTGCGATGTCGGAGGTGCGACAACTTAAGGGGAATATGATTACAATCAGGGGGACTACAGGAAAGCTTTCGATTCTGCTCCCCACTCTTGGATGATAGAGGCCCTCCAACTTGCTAAAGTCCCAGACATTATTGTCAGCCATAGAGAAGCTGTCTTCTTGGGCTACTATCCTAATGTTAAAGACATAAAGGGAGGACTCAATTTTCACTGATAAAATAAAATATTGCAGGGGTATATTTCAGGGGGACAGTCTCTCTGTGATATTATTCATGCTGTCTCTAAATCCCTTGTCCTTTCTGCTCAAGAAATGTGAGGGATACATCATTGGCTCACAGGAGGACAGAAATAGGAACCTAACCCATAATTTATTTGTGGATGATCTGAAACACTATGCCAAGAACATGGATGGGATGAAGAAAAATCTTGACCTGGTTACAACGTTCTCAAAGGATATAGGAATGGAGTTTGGCCAAGATAAATGCTCATGCATGACTGTAAAGCGGGGAAAAACTACAACCCAATCTAGCAACATTGTCATCAATGGCCTAACTGTTTCACCGATATCTGATGAGGACTGCTACAGATACCTGTGGATAGATGACAACATATCCTATAGTGGTATCTGTAATAAGGAACGCGTAACCAAGGAATACTACACCCGATTAAGAAAGATTTAGTCATCGGAACTCTCTGTGCAAAACAAAACAGTGGCTGACAATGTGTTTGCTGCACCTGTCCTAACACCAACATTTGGAATACACAACTGGACGATAGACGAAATCCGAGCAGTTGATGTTGGAACTCGAAAAATACTAAACAACACCAGAAACATAAGCAGGGAGGAAGAGCGCCTAACATCAGTCCAGACAGCATTTGAAAGTCGCATCATATCTCTCCGACAACATCTACGAACCTCGAAGCGTAGGAGCCCGTCTCTCGAGCAAGTCTATCTGCATGAAACAGATAAGATCATGAGAGTTGGGAAGGAACTCCTCGAGAGATATTCCCTGTGTGATAATCAAAAACTCACACCCAGCGAAGTTGCTCAGCAGTATTGCAGTGAATCCATGGATGAAAAACTCCATGCTTATTAGCAAAAAATCATGCATGGATATGTTGCCAAGAAGCTCCAGAGTGAGAGTAATATAGATAAGGAAAGTAGTCTATCTTGGACCAACAACCGCTATATTGGCTCCCACTTTGAAGGATACGTTTTGCAATCCAAGAACAGGAAATCAACACGAAGTACCTTATTCACAAAAGAGATAGGGATGCAGGCAAAACACCTAGATGTGATAACAAGTGCAGACTCTGCAGAATTAACATCGAAGATGTCACCCATGTCATCAGCAGCTGCCCAAAGATGTCATCGCGGTACTATCTACCTATGAGGTATGATGTAGTGGCCAAAATACTGTACAATGCAATCTGTAGAAAAGATAGCCCCGATAATAAACACATTAAAAGCTACAGCAATGTGGAAGACATCCATATACATAATATGAAAGAGTATTGGTGGAATGTTCCAGTAAAAACCCCAATAAAATGCAGGCATAACAGACCAGATATTATAATATGGGACAGGGAAAAGAAAGCATGCACAGTAGTGGAAGTTAGCTGCCCAGCAGATGCCAATATAATATCAAAGATTAGCAAAAAGGAGAATATTTATGCAGAACTGATGAGAAATCTGCAGATACTCCACCCTGATTACACCTTCAGATTTATGCCTGTGATTATTGGGGCACTGGGGCATGTTAGTAACTGCTTCAATACAAATCTTGAGAAGCTAGGCTTCACAGGAACAGAAAGAACACAACTTGTTAGGAAATTACAAGTATAATCCATTAATGGAACAGTAAAAAATATGTAAAACATTCCAAAAATGTTGCATCTAATAACTGCATATACACATGTACAGATACAAGGCATATACACATGCACACATACAACTTAAAACATACAATAATATCCATATCTACACATGCAGACATACATACATAATCTACCTAGTTGATGTTGTGTAAATTCCAATGAGAGAGTCTTGTGCCTATGTTAGAAACCGACTCTCTCTATTGGTAAAAATTTGTGAAATTATAAAACCAGAAGAACATACATACATATATCTATCTATCTATCTACATAAAAAAACATATCTATCTATCTATCTCTATATATATATAAATAGGTAAAAGTATGACCCCGACGGCAGAGCTCAAGCCGGTTCGACGGCTATTTCTGGACTCAGAGTCCAGAAATAGCCGTCGAACCGGCTTGAGCTCTGCCGTCGGGGTCATACTTTTTCCTTTTTCCCACTCTACTACCCTAAGTATTGAGTACTCTGGAGCGTTTTGGTCCATCTGGTTCCTTACCACAATTCCTTTGTTATATATATATATATATATATACAAAATTAAATTAAGGGTGTCCTGTCAGAGAGACATGCGCCATATCCACTGTAGAATATGCTCCAAGAATATGAATAGATCCGAGCATTTTATATCAACTAGAAATTGATTGACATATATATATATCTAAAATAAACATATGAAACAATCACAGGGAATAGTTTGTAAAAGTGTGTAAGCACACATAACTAGGTAGGTAACTAATTAAAGTTTAACTAGAACTTTAAAAATTGTCGTTCATGCACATTGACATTGCACATCCAACGGAGCATGCTTGCTTCATTTCTCTCTAGCCATCACATATCCTCTGCAGTTGCTGCCCATGTCTCACTACCATGCAGCATCACGCATCTCACACAGGCATCGTGTAACCAGCCTTTCGTACGCAGGGAGAAACCCTTCTTTGCCATATATATATATAATATATGGTATTTTAATTAATTAATGAAGTATTTGAAGGGAATTATTAATTCAATACTAAGATACTAATTTAACTTACACTTCTCAAATAAAATAATATGTTGGAAGATGAATTCAGCTGGTCTCACATGGAGATCAGAGTCAGCTCAATTGGACGTTGTTTCTGATAGGAGCTCAGCTGGTCTAACATAGAGATCAGGGTCAGCTCAATTGGAGGTTGTTTCTGATAGGAGCTCAGCTCGTCTCACATGTAGATCAGGGTCAGCTCAATTGGACGTTGTTTCTGATAGGAGCTCAGCTGGTCTCACATGGAGATCAGGGTCAGCTCAATTGGATGTTGTTTCTGATAGGAGATCAGGGTCAGCTCAATTGGAGGTTGTTTCTGATAGGAGCTCAGCTGGTCTCACATGGAGATCAGGGTCAGCTCAATTGGACGTTGTTTCTGATAGGAACTCAGCTGGTCTCACATGGAGATCAGGGTCAGCTCAATTGGAGGTTGTTTCTGATAGGAGCTCAGCTGGTCTCACATAGAGATCAGGGTCAGCTCAATTGGACGTTGTTTCTGATAGGAGCTCAGCTGGTCTCACATAGAGATCAGGGTCAGCTCAATTGGACGTTGTTTCTGATATGAGCTCAGCTGGTCTCACATAGAGATCAGGATCAGCTCAATTGGACGTTGTTTCTGATAGGAGCTCAGTTGGTCTCACATAGAGATCAGGGTCAGCTCAATTGGAGGTTGTTTCTGATATGAGCTCAGTTGGTCTCACATAGAGATCAGGGTCAGCTCAATTGGACGTTGCTTCTGATAGGAGCTCAGCTGGTCTCACATAGAGATCAGGGTCAGCTCAATTGGACGTTGTTTCTGATAGGAGCTCAGCTGGTCTCACATAGAGATCAGGGTCAACTCAATTGGAGATGGTTGCTTCTGACAAGAACCTACTGGAAGGAGTGTTTGAGGATTTTGCCACCACCACCTTCCCAAGAATAAGCTCTAAACTACAACATATTTTCAATAGAAACATACATGTTTACTATAGTCTATTATAATATATTATATAAAACATATCCTCTTTTATACAACCATTTCACCCACACACAGCTCTAAACTGTACAAAATATTCCCAATACAAACATGAACTGACACATAAAACTAGTTTATATCTTATAGTCTACCATATAATCTTAAACGCTTTTCAGTCAGATTTAGATACAATACAATATTTACCTATTCAAAGTGTACAACATATTTCCAATAAAAGCAAACTTGTTTTCACATAGTAAAACTAGTTTATATCTGAACTATAGCCATTACACACTGCTCCAAACTGTACAAAATATCTCCTATACAAACTAGTTTCTATCTTAACTATATTCATTGAAACCATTATATGATATAATTTTATATACTCATATATTGTCATATCTAGAATATATTTCTGTAGTATTTTATGTAATCACTTCACCCTTAACACAAAACTAACTCAACATAAACACACATGTTGTCACATAATAAATTTAGTTCATATGTTAACTAAAGTGATTAAATTATAATTTCCTAAAGTGTCAAATATAGACATAATATAATGTATGGTCCCGTAACTCCTGATAGAATTGTAGGAGCACCGTACTGACATACAGCATTTCTTGGGCATTGTAAGCCTGGCGCTGCCCATCCCTCTACAAGCCTGAGTACAGCAGATTTCTACCAGGGAGAGGAAAAATCCACCCCAGTACAAACTCGTACTTTTTTTATTGACCTTGAAAGAATGAAAGGCAAAGTTGACCTCAGCGGGATTTGAACTCAGGGCAGAGAGCTGGAATACCATAAAGCATTCTATCCTATATTCTAATGACTCCACCTATTCTAGGGCGGGTAAAATTCCCGAAATCCATGGACTAGTTCTCTCCAGTGGTCTCTGTCCCTCATTATCGCTGCCATGTCCTGCGTCTCCAACAGACCAGTGTCTGTCCTTAGGGCATCAACATACGTTAACCTTGGTCTTCCTCTTCCAGTGTGTCCATGTAGGGGCTCCCACAGGAGCACTGAGTACAATGTCAACTCTGGATGTTGGTGAGCATGTCCAGCTAACCTCAGTCTCCTCTGTGTCACTTTTGAGCTAACTTTTGGGAGGCTCCCATACAGCTCTGAGTTTTTCATCCTCAGTGTATACTGATTAATGTTCAGAGCCATCCTCAGTATTCTTGTGTAGCACCCATCCACCATCTGAGTGAGTTTCTCGGTCAGTGTCCAAGTCTCAGACCCGTACAGCAGCAGAGACTCCACTACAGCAATGAATGAGACTAAAACAAAATATCTGGTAGAGAATGTTGAGAAGCCAGAAGGGATCACTAATGTAGGCGGGAAGCCGCTAGAATTGGTTGAGGACTTCCTCTATTTGGGAGCAAAGATTGGGAATACGGAAGATGATGTAGTTGAGAGGAAGAGCAAAGCCTGGGCGGCGTGCCACAGCTTGAGATCGGTGTGGAAGTCGGACCTTCGTAAAGACTCCACCTATAATATAATATAAACCCTCTTTTACCCACACAGCTCCAAACTGTACAAAATATTCCCAATACAAACATGGAATTACACAGTAAAACTAGTTTATATCTTAACTATAATAATTATATATAATTTTATAAACTTTTCCGGCATATTTAGATATATATCCTCTTCTACACAATCTAAACATGTATAAATTGTTAAACATGTTTATTTTATACAATAAAGACTAAATATATAATCTTTACTATTAGATTCGTCTTAGTGTACTTCAGCCATACACACTTATAATGTGTTTAACAATATGTCAAACACAACCAGGCATGTACTAACAAACTTATTTACATTTGGTGCGGGGGTATCTATAAGATTTAGTTATGACTGTTTTTAGTATTCAAAGCATTTTATCATAGTAAAAAGAAAATACCAGTTTCAAATAACTTTGAAAATCAATAATTTGAATATATTCAGTCAAATAATTAACTTTCTTGTTATTAAGTTATTAGAGGTGTGTGGCCTAGTGGTTAGGGTGTTTGACTTACAATCATAATGTTGTGTGTTGTGTTCTTGAGAAAAACACTGCATTTCACATTGCTCAAGTAAACCCAGCTGAATATAAGTACCAGCAATTGCTGGAAGTTTAACCCTGCAATGGACTGGCATCCTGTCCAGGGGGAGTCTTGTATTCTCAGTCGCTTTATGTCAGGAAATCAAGATAAGCCCCAGCTTGATGAGCCTCAGGCTTCAGATGTTGTGAGGTGCGATATTAAGTTGGTGTTTGGAGTATAACTTAACAAAGGCTCTCTCATAAAATGCTTTTAGATAACTATAAACATTTTAAAAGAAAGTTTTATATCATAGAGCCAGGAGCAGTTTGGTATTATTTGGTTCACACGATTCTAACCTACGAAACATGTCTCCAAAACAAACACATAATAAAACAAGCCAAAATTAGTTCTGTATGTACACACTAGCATGGGTTAGACAAGTTGACCTATTGTGGCCAATGCTGGGTCAGGTGACCATGTCTTGCTCATACAGAATTGATTTGGGCTTGGTTTCTACAGCTGGATGCTTTTCCTAAAGCCAACCACATTTACAGTGTGGACTGGACTGGGTGCTTTTTCTCATGACACCTACACGACCACTTTGCAGTGTGGACTGGGTGCTTTTTGATATGACACCTACACAACCACTTTACAGAAGGAGGGGGTGCTTTTTGTTGTGACACCTACATGACCACTTTACAGAGGGAGGGGGTGCTTTTTGTTGTGACACCTACACAACCACTTTACAGAGGGAGGGGGTGGGGGCGTAATGTATATATATTTTCAGCTATGGCCTGTGCCCGTGAGAAGTTGGGTCTTCTGTATTACTGTGTAACGCCAGAGATCTTGGTCTTGTGTCATCACCTTTGAGAGGTGTAATTGAGCAAGATCAGCTTTTATTACTGCATCCCAGGTCTTTCTGGGTCTCCCCACTCCAAGCCTTTCATTGACTTTGAATGTTCTGCACCCTTTTATGCAGCTGTCATCCTTCATACGCATCACATGTCCATATCAACGTAATCTCCTCTCCTACACACAGCATTTGATTCCTCTTATGCCTAGTTTCTCTCTCAATTTGTTTATGCTTTGCCATTCCCATATATTACTATTACACATCCATCGGAGCATGCAAGCTTCATTTCTTTCTGCAAGTCTTCTGCACACAGTGCCCAGGTCTCACTACCATGCAACATTGCTGTTTGTATGCACGCAACATACAGACTGCCTTTTATTCTGCCTTTTGTAGCCAGCAGTGGTAGTAGCTCCCTGAACTTCCTCCATCCCATTCTTACTCTGGCTAATGTACTTTCAGAACACTCATCTTCGATGCTAATTCAGTCACCTAAGTAGCAGAAGCTATTTACTGTTTCTACAGGGCCCTCCCAGAATTTGGCAGCACTTGTTCCCTGCAGTCGTTTGCTGTTTACTATCCTGGTGCAACTGCTACATGTAAAGACTATATACCTAACTAAACTTCCTGAGATCCCACTACATCACTTGTGTACCCACATTTTGCATTTGGGGCAGAGGATGGAATTTCTACCTACACCTTTCCTACATACTGAGCAAGGCCATTTCCCTGAAGGGATCTGGGTTCTGTTTTCTCTTCTACTTAGTCTTTGTCAGGTAGACTTTAAGACCCCTTCTTTCATGTTTGGAATTTCTTCTCTAGTTCCACCATAGATTCAGATATGAGTGTAAAATCATCTGCATACAGAAGTTCCCATGGGCATCTGGTCTTAAACTCCTCTGTTATAGCCTGCAATATGATAATAAACAGGAGCGGGCTAAGAACTGAGTCCTGGTGGACACTGACCTGTATGCTAAATTCCTCGCTATAGTCATGTTACCCCTAAATTTTCTGACTGCTCCTCTATACATGGCTTGTACAGCCTTCACAAGCCATTCATCTACTCCTACTTTTCTAAGAGCCCACCAGATTATAGCACGGAGAACTCTGTTGAAGGCTTTTTCCAGATCGACGAATGCCAGGTAGAACAGCTTGTTTTTAACTAGGTACTATTGCTGTAATTGCCTCACAAGGAAGAGAGCATCAGTGGTGCTTTTGCCTGGCACAAACCTGAACTGCATCTCATCTAGATTTACCCGTCCCTAATCAACTGTGCTATAACTCTTTCTGTTACTTCCATGACCTGGTCCATCAGTTTTATACCTCTATAGTTTCCTCTATCTTTACCTTTGTAGCAGTTGACAATGATGCTGCTGCACCAATCCTTTGGTATGATACCCTCTAGCTATACCCGATGGACCGGTTGCCTTCCCGTCTTCATATCTTTGATTGCCTTACTTACTACGCTGCTGCTGACTTGTATTGTTTGGCCCTCTATAGGGTCCACTTGGAGTAGGGTCTCTTTCTCCCATGCAATCGCCTCATTTAGTAATCTTTCATAATGGCTCTTCCATGCAGCTTTCTTCTCAGCACTTGTGAGGGCAACCTCACCTTTATCATTCCAGAAACACTTCTCACCAATGACATCACGATTCTTTCTGACACACTGTCTCACAATCCTGAACACCTCCTGTTTCTGGTCCTCACGTTGCAAAACATGCTTGAATCCTCCACTTCCCTTCTTGCTAATTATACTTGTCGCCTAGCTTCCCTCCAGGTCTCTATGTAATGTACCCTGCTTCCCCCATTCTTCCATTGTTTCCATGCTTGTCCCTTAGCCTTAATTACCTCATCTACCTTATTGTTCCACCACCAAGTCACTCTCCTTTTCCCTGTGGTCTTGTTCCAACCACAAATCTTGTCTGTCACCTTTAGTAATTTATTTTTTAGGAACTCCCAGTGCTTTTCTACATTGAATGTCTCTATCTGTTCTTCTTTACTGTCATACTAACAACCATGCATCTACACACCCTATTAACCAGCAAGTAAACAACCAGAATAACTGTAACTGTAGAACAAATAGAACTTGCTCCTTAGGAAAAAACTGCTTAATGAAAGACATCATTTACTCATGCACAGTCAACACAAACAACTCTTCAAAAACATATATCGGTTCTACTTCGAACTGCTTCAAGATGAGATACAACTCGCACCTCCACTCTTTCAAAAAACACAATCTAGTCAACTCCACTTCTTTATCTAACTACATACACTCTCTGAAAACTAAGAATAGACCATATACACTTCAATGGAAAGTAATAGATAAGGCCACATCGTATAAACCACCGAATAAAGTATGTAACCTCTGGCTTCTCGAGACTCGCACTATAATCTATTCTAAGCTATACCTTTTACATAGAAAATCAGAAATTTTTTCCATGTGCCAACACTACCACCGACACTCTTTCCACAACTTCAAACCTAGCTGCTAGTATATAACAATGTCAGATCTGGATTCCTCACCACCATTAACACTTTACCCCTAGGCTTTATCAGCATATAATTACCCCCACAACATACTATGATCAGCTCAATCCTCTACTTACCTCCTATTTATCTCAGATCCTATACTCAATAATAACTATAGAGAATAAACATAAATTTAACACTACAATATCTTCCTTACTAATATTTCATCCATTTAATTAATATATAGGTAGTTAGTAGTAAATTGGGACCTTTAAAATATTATATAGAAAACATATTGTATATAAATTTAAATAATTAAATATAAAAATAAATAGCATTGTATAAGGATTCACTTATAATATATTGTATATTAACACAAGGAATTTAGCTAATTGGAGTTATAAACAACTAACACCAGATTATATATTTTTCTATTATACACAATTAATCTTTAATTACCTCCCCTTTCCCATTAGCTCCCTTTAGTGAAGATCTCTAATCACTTCCTGAAATTAAACCGTTAGACAGATCACTCCAGAATAACTCTAACCCTTAATATGACTATAATAAGGAAAATATATAATCCATAGTTATAGCTACTTATAAACATTTCCTAAAATATAACCAATGTAATGGAAAGAAAAACCTTGATATTAATACTCACAACACATTTGAATACTACCAGAACAATTATCACATTACATCCATCATAAACTTCATAGAAACTGCTTTTCCTACCCATGCATTCCTCACTGCTTAATATACTATTACACCTATATTATGTGATATCTTTGCCGATATTGTGTTATACATGCTTAATACCATTGCTTGTTCTTTTACCTTATTATTCTGTACATGCCTAATACCTCTGCACTCTTTCTACATGTATTCTTATGTATCACTAATGTCCTCATTTTGTGAGTAACTTTCTTTCATAATTCTTCTATAATTGCTTTATAATTCTTTTATAATCACACCCACTGATACTGACCACATCATCTTCACACTCTAAATATGACTATTGATAACAACAGTAATATCTACATATCTTTACGATTGTTCTGTGGAATAGGAGGTTAATTATATGTTTAAACTTTGCCAATGCTCTGATGATTCCAAACAAATGTTTGGAAGAAACGATTGTCAGCAATAAAATGCTTTGAACATAGTTTTGATTATTCTGTAATTTATATATATATATATATATAATTGGTGTTGTATGCTTAAAGCGTCCGTATGTGGTAGGCCGTTTGAGCACTCGATGCTCTCACAGAGCAGAGTATGATATCACAACAGGATCTAAGTCGACAGGCGATGGATATCGATGTAAAAGGACATTTGGAAAATCTGCTTCATAGAATCAAGACATATCTGAGGACCTTGCGATTTCAGAGTCAGGTTTGGTCACCACATCCATCGTGCCTTGAGCTGGTCGCCAGAGAAACAATTGTAATATGTCCAATAAATTCCATTCGTCACAACACTGATTCTTTTTTTGTGTGATATATATATATATGTGTGTGTGTGTAGTTCTTGTATATTTTTCCATGAAACAAAGGCACTTTATTATAATAGTATTCCTCTAATCTACAGTGGCATTTCTTACCTGAACACTGTCACGTAGTTAGTAAAAATATAAAATATAGAACACAAACATGTTAAAGACTGAGGCAATATACTGCAATACTAAGTTGTGTGGAAAATGTATTGAAAAGTTACTTGTTAAGTAAATCCCCAAAAGTGAAATGTATTTGTCTCCAGGTGAAGACTGAAATAACAATCTGTAGACATGAGACCATATAACACCTGATAGGTGATATATGCTGATATATAACATCTGATAGGTGATATATGCTGATATATAATGTATGAATCTAAATTTTCGGCTTTGTCATGCTATCTAATGTATGTTAATTACTCTAAGGTGGTACACCCTTATTCAGTGCTTTGCTGCACAAACCTAATTGTATCTCGTTAGTTTGGCCACCACCAAAACTTCGATTATACTAAACTTTTTCTATATATATAAACCATTTCTATATATATAAACCATTTCTCTCTCTCTCTATATATATATATATATACATATATAAAAAGAGCGGAGCAAGCGGTTATCAAACAATTCTCTAAATAAATTAAAAAACGATTTAAATAATCACCTGTTCAATTGCTGTTACCGACGGTTTCACCATTCCAAAAATTGGAATTCCAGAGAATTTCAAATGGAAAGAAATGGATCTTCAGACAGCTTATTTCCATACTATAAGGTTGCCAGCCTTACAGCAAGTAAATATTTCGCTTCCTGCCCAATGCATGCGGTCAAGCCGTTAAAACGACACACACGCAAAATCAGGTCGCAGATAATAGCTGTTTATTATAAACTTGTTGATACTGCCACTAAAATTAGCAGCATTATTCAACGTTTTGTTCTCTACATAAGGAGAAAAATTATAAAAGTAGATGAATACCTCAACAGGCACTAAGTACCTGTAGAAATATGCAAGGTGTTTATAATAGTTGTGGTTCGATGGTACTAATTTGAGAATGTATATATATATGTATCATCATCATCATCATCATCACTTTTCATCTACTTTTCCTTGCTTGCAAGGGTGGGACGGGTCCTATTCAGCACAACATCTCTCCACTTATCACGGTCCTTCATTATCTCCTCCGTGAGCTTCAGCAATCTGAGGTCAGCTCTCACCACCTATGCCCATACTTTTTGTGGTCTTCCTTCCACTGGGATTTCTTGGCACATCTTTATCCAGCAGTCATCCTCCATGCGCATCACATGTCCATACCCTCTCAGTCTCCTCTCTCGCACACTACAATTTATCCCTCTCAGACACAGTTTCTCTCTCAACTCATCTATGCTTGTTCATTCATGCACATTGACATTACACATCCAATGGAGCATGCTTGCTTCATTTCTCTCTAGCCATCACATATCCTCTGCAGTTGCTGCCCATGTCACACTACCATGCAGCATCGCGCATCTCACGCAGGCATCATATAACCGGCCTTTCTTTTATAGGGTGAAATCCTTCTTTGTCAACAGAGGAAACAACTCCCTAAACTTCTTCCAACCCGTCCTTATTGTAGATACTATGGCCTCAGAACCCCCCCCTCCTCCCATGCTAATCTGATCACCAAGGTATCGGAAGTTATCAACTATCTCTATAGATCCTACCTGCATTTGAAAAATGTGTCTATCACTGCGATTTCTACTATCAAATTTCCCTGTACATCTACTGTAGTTTTCCCTACCTGTTAGTTTGCCTGCTATCCTACTACATTTCTTGTGTACCCAAGATCTGCGTTGCGTACATTTTATAGAATTATGGCAACTCCTTTTCTACATATCGAACATGGCCATTTCCCTGATGGAATCAGAGTTTTGTCCTCTTTTCTACTCATCAACACTTTTGTCTTAGCTAGGTTCACTCTCAGTCCTCTTGCTTCCAACTGCTGTTTCCATAGCCATAATTTCTTCTCTAGCTCATCTACTGATTCTGCTATAAGAACTAGATCGTCAGCATAGAGAAGTTCTCATGGGCCGTCAGTCTTAAACTCTTCTGTTATGGCTTGGAGGACTATAATGAACAAGAGCGGGCTGAGGACGGAACCTTGATGTACTCCTACTTGTATCTGGAATTCCTCACTAAACTCCATTCCTACCGTCACTTTACTGACAGCACCTCTGTATAAAGTTTGCACTGTCCTCACAAGCCATTTCTCTATACTTAGTTTCCTTAGGGACCACCAGATGACAGATCGGGTTACTCTATCAAAGGTCTTCTCTAGGTCAACAAAAGCTAAGTATAGTGGCTTATTCTTCTCTAAGAACCTCTCTTGTTATCTCACTAAGAAGAGGACATCTGTTGTACTTTTCCCAGGCACAAAACCAAACTGCATCTCATCTAATTTGACCCTTTCTCTAATTAGTTGCACTAGTATTCTTTCTGCCACATTCATAATCTGATCCATCAGTTTTATGCCCCTATAATTGCTCCTCTCCAGAGCCTCCCCTTTACCTTTGTAGCAATTTATAAAAATACTGCTGCACCAGTCTTTGGGTATGACTCCACCATATATAGCTTGATTGGCGATGCGAGCAACCAGTTTAGTGCCTACGTCCCCTGATGCCTTCAGCGCCTCAACAACTATCCCTGATGGTCCAGCGGCCTTACCACTTTTCATTCCCTTAATTGCCTCTTGGACCCTATAGTCGTCAATCTCAATAGCTAGTCCCTCTGTTGGATCTACTGGGCGGTAGTTTCTCTCTCTCCCATTCATTCTCAACATTCATTAGTCTCTAATAATGACATTTCCAGGCCTCCTTTTTCTGATCATTTGTGACACTAAGTATATATATATGACACTATATATATGAAGTATTTCCGTAGGATGGGTAAAGGAAAGTGTAGCTTCTGATGTACGATTTCAGACGTCTCTGTTGAGCTCGTCTGTCTTCGTGAAACCTTTGGTGTTTATTACATAATTATATATTCATATATATAATTATGTATAATTATATATATATATAATTATATATAATTATATATATATATATAATTTATTCTCTAGCTCCTCTACTGATTCTGCTATAAGAACCAGATCGTCAGCATAGAGATGTTCCCATGGATAATTATATATATATATAATTATATATATTTTCATTTCATTTCATCATTTTACGTCCGCCTCTCCCTGCTTGCAAGGGTGGGATGGGAACTGATTCTGGCTTGATTTCTACAGCTGGATGCCCTTCCTAACACCAACCTCATTTACAGTGAGTGCTGGGTGCTTTTTTGCCGTGGCACCTCCATGACCACTTTGCAGTGGAATGATATGGACCCCAGTCCCTATCATCTCATTTCTACAGCTGAGTAAACTGGAGCAATGTGAAATAAAGTGTCTTGCTCAAGGAAACAACACATCACCCGGTCTGAGAATTGAACTCACAACCTTTCGATTGCAAGCCCAATGCTCTAACCACTATATATATATATATATATATATATATATATATATATATATATATATATATATATATATATATATATTATTCAAAATATTAACAAATGAAAAATATTCTCATAATCAAAATATATATTTTATTATACATATTTCAAAGGTACAATGGTGTTTAAGTACGTTTCCATCAGACAAAATATAAGATTTGATATGTGACATACGGTTTTGATTTTTAATTCCAATGTATTTTGTCTGATGAAAACGTACTTAAACACCATTGTACCTTTGAAATCATCATCATCATCATCATCATCATCATCATCATCGTTTAACGTCCATTTTCCACATTAGCATGGGTTAGACGGGAGTTGTCCCAATTAGAGTCAAGGCTGGTCGGGTGACCGTGTCTCATGTATAATAAAATATATATTTTGATTATGAGAATATTTTTCATTTATTAACATTTTGAATAATATTAAATACTCCAGGAAAATCCCCCGATGAGTGCTTCTAATCTATTGTAAAATTGTATTCGTTGAATAATCAACGAACCATACTAATCTTTGGTTGTATATATATATACACACAAAGAATGTTAACTAAAAATAATAGGTGAGATGATACAAGTGAAGGATTCTCTGTAAAATACATCTAAAAGATGATATAATAAACTGGGAATACACATATGTAGGGTCCCTTAACTCCTGAAGGAGGCATAGGGGAGCCATATTGATATACAGCATTTCTAGGGTATTTTTAAACCTGGTGGGACCCATATCCTCTCCAGGTTTGAACAGTGATAGAGTGATAGAATGGAAGTAAGAAAGAGATATAGAAGAAGAATTTACCCCAGTAATTAACCGGTACCTTTTTATCGACCTTGAATGGATGAAAGGTAAAGTTGACCTCAATGAAATTTGAACTCAGAGAGCTGGAACGAATACCACAAACTACTCTGTGACTTTCTAACAACTCTGCCAATTCACCCTGGATATATTAGAGTATAATAATGGTTTCTACTTTCGGCACAAGGCCAGCAATTACCCAGTACATTACTGGTACTTTATTTTATCGACCCTGTAAGGATGAAAGGCAAAGTTGACCTCGACGGGATTTCAACTCAGAATGGAAAGGGCCGTAACTCTATGCGTCAAAGCATGGCGTCCGACCCTCTACCGATACTGCCAATCCACCCCCTTAGAGTATAATAATGGTTTCTTTAACAGGATATGATGATGATGATGATGATGATGATGATATAGAAAATACATGTGGAGAAAAAACATAGAAAAGGAATTCTGAGCTTTTCAGTTTAACAAGAAAAATAAATATAATGAAACACATTTTCATATTAAATCTATTAAAAACATAATTATATAAGAAGGAAATAAATTCTAATGATTTATTTCTAAATTTATTTTAGTAATTCTTTTTAATTAAGTAAACAAATATAAGAAAAGAGAGTTTCTAACAGGGAAACATTAAATATATTTTGGAAAAACATAAACTGAAACAATTCAAAAACAAAAATACATCAGAAACAAGTTAGGATAAACAAACAAGTTTTTTTCTGATAAAAGTTGTGCATTGTGTGTGTGTATGTGTATGTGTATGTGTGCGTGTGTGTGTGTGTGCACGTATGTGTGTATGTGTGCATGTGTGCATGTGTGTGAGTATGTGTGTGTGTGTGTGTGTGTGTGTGTGTGTGTGTGTGTGTGTGTGTGTTTGTGTGTGTGTGTATGTATGTGTGTGTGTGAGCATATGTGAGTGCATTCATATATCTGTCAATATATGAATGTCATGCTAGACTTTTGAATGAATGTGTATATATACCTAAGTATGTATGCACACAGACAGACACACACGCATGTATATGTATATATAGATATAGATATATGTGTGTATGCAAGATATACACAGTGATATAGATATGGAAGATCCTAAAAAGACTAGTACCAAAGTTTGGCATTGAGGGCTGGACCCTCAAACAGGATGTAGTCCTCTCCTTCATATCTAGACTACTGACCAGATACTGCAATAGTTTGAGATCTACATGGTGTGTCGAGATGTTTTCAAGAAACATCTTGACATTCTGCTCACCAGAAATACAAGGGAAGCAGCAACAAACAACCTCTTACATCAATGACTAAGGAAGGCTGGTTATAGAAAGTGTTGCATAAAATGGTGGTGTCTAAACATAACCTCAGCCAGTCAGCTGGAACAGGTAAAATGGTGGTGCCTAAACATAACCTCAGCCAGTCAGCTGGAACAGGTAAAATGGTGGTGCCTAAACATAACCTCAGCCAGTCAGCTGGAACAGGTAAAATGGTGGTGTCTAAACATAACCTCAGCCAGTCAGCTGGAACAGGTAAAATGGTGGTGCCTAAACATAACCTCAGCCAGTCAGCTGGAACAGGTAAAATGGTGGTGCCTAAACATAACCTCAGCCAGTCAGCTGGAACAGGTAAAATGGTGGTGCCTAAACATAACCTCAGCCAGTCAGCTGGAACAGGTAAAATGGTGGTGCCTAAACATAACCTCAGCCAGTCAGCTGGAACAGGTAAAATGGTGGTGCCTAAACATAACCTCAGCCAGTCAGCTGGAACAGGTAAAATGGTGGTGCCTAAACATAACCTCAGCCAGTCAGCTGGAACAGGTAAAATGGTGGTGTCTAAACATAACCTCAGCCAGTCAGCTGGAACAGGTAAAATGGTGGTGCTTAAACATAACCTCAGCCAGTCAGCTGGAACAGGTAAAATGGTGGTGCCTAAACATAACCTCAGCCAGTCAGCTGGAACAGGTAAAATGGTGGTGCCTAAACATAACCTCAGCCAGTCAGCTGGAACAGGTAAAATGGTGGTGTCTAAACATAACCTCAGCCAGTCAGCTGGAACAGGTAAAATGGTGGTGCCTAAACATAACCTCAGCCAGTCAGCTGGAACAGGTAAAATGGTGGGGCCTAAACATAACCTCAGCCAGTCAGCTGGAACAGGTAAAATGGTGGTGCCTAAACATAACCTCAGCCAGTCAGCTGGAACAGGTAAAATGGTGGTGCTTAAACATAACCTCAGCCAGTCAGCTGGAACAGGTAAAATGGTGGTGCTTAAACATAACCGCAGCCAGTCAGCTGGAACAGGTAAAATGGTGGTGCTTAAACATAACCTCAGCCAGTCAGCTGGAACAGGTAAAATGGTGGTGCCTAAACATAACCTCAGCCAGTCAGCTGGAACAGGTAAAACAATCATAGATATATAGGTAGGTATATGATACTCTTCTTGAATGAAACAACAGAATGTGTGCAGACATATACAAGTGTATACAGACTGTATACAGGTGTGTAGAAGTGTATACAGACTGTGTGCAGGTGTGTAGAAGAGTATACAGACTGTGTGCAGGTGTGTAGAAATGTATACAGACTGTGCGCAGGTGTGTAGAAGTGTATACAGATGTATGCAGGTGTGTAGAAGTGTATACAGACTGTGTGCAGGTGTATAGAGGTCTATATAAATGTGTCTGCATGTACAGAGGTATATATAAAATGTGAGCAGGTATATAGAATTATATTCAGATGTGTGCAGGTGTATAGAAGTGTATACAGATGTATACAGGTGTGTAGAGGCACAGATGTGTGAAGGTATATATAGATGTGTGTTTACATGTATAGAGGTGTATAAAGAAAGTGTGCAAGGTATTGTATACAAGGAATTGTATACAAGGTATTGTTTATAAGGAATTGTATACAGATGTGTGCAGGTATATAGAGATGTATATAAATGTGTTTGCAGGTATAGAGGTGTGTATTGATGTGTATATGAATGTGTGCACATATAGAGATGTGTATATAGATGTGTGAAGACCTCTGCACACACAGTAACTAAGGTGCTGCTTAAAACAGTGAAAATGGTGCAGTGTTGGCAGACTCCATGTTGGAAGAAACTGCAAAATCAAACGAGAAATTATTGCCCGTATCCTGGTCATTTGCTGGAAAAGAGTTTGTGTTGAAAGAGAAGAAATTGCCTTCATTTTGGTTAGATGTGATACTTTCGTTGGTGTTAGAGAAACTGAATTTCAGTGGCATGTCGGCATCGGTAGCTTCAACAAAAGAAAAGCAAAGAAATAGTTAATGTTAGCTTAAACTTTGGTGGGAAAGAGTAGAAACGTAATGGTCAATTTTAGATTAAACTTTGGTGGGAAAGAGTAGAAACGTAATGGTTAATGTTAGCTTAAACTTTGGTGGGAAAGAGTAGAAACGTAATGGTCAATTTTAGATTAAACTTTGGTGGGAAAGAGTAGAAACGTAATGGTTAATGTTAGCTTAAACTTTGGTGGGAAAGAGTAGAAACGTAATGGTCAATTTTAGATTAAACTTTAGTGTGAAAAAAGTGGGTGAGGGAGCACTAGCTTCATAATGACCAGAGTCAGAAGTGATGACTCTGGAACACACTAGATGGCGTTATGCCATCAGTTTTCAAATTCATAGCTTCAAAATATTTATATATAAACATTCCGTATATCACCAGATATATGAATTCACGCATTTCATATACAAAGTTATGTTAGAGTTAATGCCCATATTTTATACATATACACACACACACACACACACACACACACATATATATATATATATATATATATATATATATATATATATATATATATATATATATATATATATATATATATATATATACATATATATATACAGTCAGTAGGCACCTCTTAACCCAATGTACACCCCACCCCACACATCCTACCCCATCCTCCCTCTCCCGTTCCGTCCACTGTAAGGTGGTCATATAGGAGACACAGTAAAAAGGCTCCCAGTCATCATCATCATCATCATCATCATTTTACGTCTGCTTTTCCCTGCTTACAAGGGTTGGATGGGTCCTATTCAGCACAGCATCTCTCCACTTGTCACAGTCCTTCATCATCTCTTCGGTGAGTTTCAGTGATCTGAGGTCTGCTCTCACTACCTCCGCCCAGCTTTTACGTGGTCTTCCTTCTACTGGGATTTCTTGGCACATCTTTACCCAGTGGTCATCCTCCAGGCGCATCACATCTCCATACCATCTCAGTCTTCTCTCCTGCACACCACAACTTATCCCTCTTATACCCAGTTTCTCTCTCAACTCATCTATGCTTGGTCGTTCACGCACATTGACATTGCACATCCAATGGAGCATACTTGCTTCATTTCTCTCCAGCCGTCGCATATCCTCTGCTGTTGCTGCCCATGTCTCACTACCATGCAGCATCGCGCATCTCACACAGGCATAACATAACCAGCCTTTCGTACGCAGGGAGAAACCCTTCTTTGTCTTCAAAGGGAGCAGCTCCCTAAACTTATTCCAACCCGTCTTTATTCTAGATACTATGGCCTCGGGACCCCCCCCCCCCCCTCTCATGCTAATCTGATCACCTAGGTACCGGAAGCTATCAACCACTTCTATAGAACCCACTTGCATTGGAAAAATGTGTCTATCACTGCGATTACTACTGCCAACTTTCCCTGTACATCTACTGCATAGATAGTTTTCCCTCCCTGTTAGTTTGCATGCTATCCCACTACATCTCTTGTGTACCCAAGATCTGCATTGCATACATTTTATAGAATTTATGCCAGTTCCTTTCCTACATATCGAACATGGCCATTTCCCTGATGGAATCAGAGTATAGTCCTCTCTTCTACTTATCAACACTTTTGTTTTAAATATGTTCACTCTCAGGCCTCTTGATTCCAACTGGTGTTTCCATAGCCAGAATTTATTCTCTAGCTCCTTTACTGATTCTGCTATAAGAACCAGATCATCAGCATAGAGTCATGGGCATCCAGTCTTAAACTCCTCTGTTATGGCTTGGAGGACTATAATGAACAAGAACGGGTTGAGGACCGAACCTTGATGTACACCTACTTGTATCTGGAATTCCCTACTAAACTCCATACCTACTCTCACTTTAAAAACCTGCCAGAGACACTTCTGTACAAGCAAGCCACGGTCTCCCGATCACTCCCGCATCAAATGGAACAAAACCGTCTAACCCATGCTAGCGTGGAAGATGTACGTTAAACGATGATGATGATGATGATGATGATATACATATATATATATATATATATATATATATATATATATATATATATATATATATATATATATATATATATATCTTCAAAAGTATTTGAAGAAAATTAACCAACTTTCATGTTTAAAAGATAAAATAAGTATTAAACTTTGGAGTAACACAGAAATTATTATTTGGTTTAAAAATATAGATAATAGAGATAAACTTAAGTTTATACAGTTTGACATAGATAATTATTATGTTTCTATCTCCCCCATCATGTTAAATAAGGCCTTAATTCTAGCTATGATTTAAGCAAACTTAACTAGAAAAGAAATAAATATTATACTTACCACTAGATGCATAATTATAGAATTTGATGGATCTTTCTGGACTAGGGCTAACCGGCCAAACAATTTTGACATCAAAATGGGGTCAAGTGACTCTGCACAAGTTTCTGACCAGGTTGGAATCTACTTCTTGCTCAAAGAGCTCAAAGAGTAAATACCTGTTTTGCAAGGAGGTTTATATAGAGACAACGCTCTATTTACCATGAGTAATTATAACCCACATAGAATAGAAAACCTCCAGAAACAATTACACAGGTTTTTAAGAATTATGAACTCACCATAACTATTGAGGTCAACCATAAAGCCGTTAATTTTTTGGATGCAACTTTAGAGCTGGATACAGGAATTCACTGTCCCTACCACAAGGCAGAGGAGATCCTTTCTTATATAAACATATTCTCAAACCAGCCTCTGTCAATTCTTAGATCTATTGTTAAAAGCATTTCACATAGGATATCTAAACTTTCTGCAAATGAGGACATATTCAACAGCATAGCCTGGTACTATAACAAAACAATCTCTAGATCAGGTTATAATAATAAAATCATAATAAACATACATCCCAGACAATCCACACCTACTATAATAAATTATTACACAAACTAGTAATACCCAAAATAAAAACACAAGTATTAATGGTCATGTTGGTAAATTAGTAAATAACACCCAGATACCTAGCAATCGTGGGACAATACCCTACACTAAGTTTGTAAATACTACTCGATAAATAATAGAAATAAACATGATAACTTGTTTCCCACACCTAGCAATAAGTTTAGAATCAATTCAAATAATAATCCTAAACCTTTAAAAGCTCATCTTAAATGTTAAGTTGATAATAAGGAGACTTTTACTATAAATAGCAACATTATGAGAATTTCTCCAAATAAATAATAATCCTAGGAATAAGAAAACTCATGTAAAAGAAATATTTCTTTTACACCGGCAACTTAGCCTCTAATATTCCTAAAATTTACCACCTGACTATAAATACCATAAATTAATAAATAAAAATACTGTTAAGTTATCTTTTTCTACAACTCCTAGCTTAGCTGACTATATTGCTTTCAGCAACCACCATAAACTATATAAGCATACAACTTGTAACAATATTAATACAACAGAACCCTTTAGACACAAACTCTAACAACATAGGTAATACTTCTCATATATCTATATCAATCATGCCAAGCAATAACACACAAAACTATAAAATGTAATTGTAGGATTCCCACTTAGCGGCTTGTGCCTCCTTGATAACATAGTATATAAATGCATGGTTACTACGCAACATAATAGCAACTCCTATATTGGTACCACAACTAATCTATTTAAGACTAGATATAATTCCCACTTAGATTCATTTAAGAATAAAAAGCTGAAGCATACTATTTCTCTCGCAAATTATATAACAGATTTAATCGATTCTAAAACCACCTAGAAAACCCAATGGGAAATACTCCCCTCCACAATGGAAATTAAAAAAATATGTAATTTATGTTTAACAGAAGCATATTACATCACACTGTCGACACCAAGCCTAATTAATAATAGAAATGAATTAGTTATCAACTGTCCCCATAACATTTCCTACACTTTTTACAACAAAGTTTATGATAAAGTTTATGATCCAACTTAGATTACTGTTGATCCTGACTACATCTATTTCTAGTTTCCTACTATTTCACTACTCAAGCTTAACATAGAATACTTGCCTTATTTATAAGTCTATCAATTGACTTAAAACCTTCAATTTATTAAATAATTATCAATACTAACACTAACATACACTTGTATTAATACTCAACTGAGTATTAATACCATTTCTTTCTGTGATATTTCAGATCCCTATATTAGTCAGAGTACTGGATTCAAATTCTTAACACAGACATAATGAATAATACAAGCATGCAACAACACACAGACACATAAGTGCTCCTATATGTAGGTATCCCTTATTCATATCAATTTGGTAATATGTTATGAAAGTGAGCCCTTATTATTATAATTTTAAGGGCGGTTGACTGGTAGTATTGGTTGAGAGTCGGACACCATGCTTTGCAGCATAGAGTTACAGTCCTTTATGGTCTGAGTTCAAATCCCGCCGAGGTTAACTTTGCCTTTCATCCTTATGGGGTCGATAAAATAAAGTACCAGTAATGCACTGAGTAATTGCTGGCCTTGTGCCAAAAGTAGAAATAATTTTTATAACTTTAGATGAGCTAATGATTGCTATCATCGCCATCAATCAGGGATATTATTAAATAATTCCTGTCTCACATGTAAGATATCAGAAGCCACTAACAACAATATAGATATTATTCAGATGATATTACTTAACATCAGTAATACTATTCTGCAGTTTAGTAATTATGACTTTACTTTAATTTGGCTAATTGATTTCTTATTAACTTTTTATAGTTTTTTTATTTGATTAAGTAAATTTAATGAACATCAATTTATATAGGAGAGGTGATTATAAATTGAACATGATCAATTTTAAATTTAATTATAATAATGACCATATAAATATTTCGGTATTTAAAGTAACTTTTTGAGTATTAATGATTACTTTTAATTTTAACAACATAGCAAAACAGACTTTTTAAAATTCTTATTTTGAGTTCTGTGAATATATTGCTATATTAATTACATTTGTCAGTTTCATAATTTACTAAACTTTAATAGCACATATCGCACCTATTTCTTTATATATTTTATTACATACACATACACAGAAATTCACAATGTTCGTCACAAGTATGAAAATACACTCCTGACAGGTGTAATGTGTCCGAACATGGAAGAGCCGGACTCCCACTGTAATCACCTCCATCTCTCTCACCCTCCCCATCTCTCTGTATTGTGAGCAAATGGGGTCCCACGTGCTGGCCGCCCCACAGCCCCAGCGGACAGAATGGAGAAGGTGTCCCCCCGGAGGATGGTAAGGGAGATGCGCTGGAAGAGCCATTCCTTTTTGCGATTTCTTTGTATAAATATATTTATATATATATAATATATATACATATAAATATATTTATATATATGTTCTTAGCCCTCTCCTGTTTGTTATCGTTTTGCAAGCTATAATAGGAGTTAAAGACCGGATGCCCATGGGAACTTCTGTATGCAGATGATCTTACACTTATAGCTGAATCTATGGTAGAACTAGAGAAGAAATATCAAACATGGAAGCAGGGCCTATAAAGAAGTGGTCTTAAAGTCAACCTGACAAAGTCTAAGGTCCTAGTAAGTAGAAAAGAAAACAGAACCCAGATCCCCTCTGGGAAATGACCTTGCTCAGTAGGAAAGGTGTAGGTAGGAACTCCATTCTCTGCCCCAAATGCAAACTAAAGGTACACAAGAGCTGTCGTGGGATCTCAAGAAGTTTAGCTAGGTATATAGTCTTTACATGTAGCAGTTGTACCAGGACAGTAAGCAGCAAATGACAGCAGGGAATAAATGCTGCCAAATTCTGGGAGAGGTCTGTAGAAACAGTAGACAGCTTCTGCTACCTAGGTGACTGAATTAGCAGCGGTGGTAGGTGTTCTGAAAGTACAGCAACCAGGGTAAGAACGGGGTGGAAGAAGTTCAGGGAGCTACTGCCACTGCTAGCTCCAAAAGGCTTTTCCCTCAAAATGAAAGGCAGACTGTATGATGTGTGTATATGAACAGCAATGTTACATGGTAGTGAGACCTGGGCGTTGTGTGCAGAAGACTTGCATAGATTAGAAAGAAACAAAGCTTGCATGCTCCGATGGATGTGCAATAGTAATATACGTGAATGGAAAAGCATGATTGGAGAGAGAGAGACTAAGCATCTTATGCTCAGATGTTCTGTGCAGGAGAGGAGGTTGCGTTGCTAAGGACATGTGTAGCGTATGAAGGACCGAGACCTCTGGTGTTACGCAGTAATACGGAAGACCTGACTTCCCCCGGGTACAACTGAAGCTGAAGCATATAGACATTATGTCCCCACCGCTCTCCCACTGTAAAGTGGTCGTGTAGGTGTTATGACAAAAAAGCACCCAGTCCACACTGTAAAGTGGTTAGGAAAGTCATCCAGCTGTAGAAACCAAGCCAAAGTTAGTTTTGTATGAGCAAGACATGGTCATCTGACCTGGCATTGCCCACAACAGGACAAACGTCTAACCCATGCTAGCATGGAAGAATAGATGTAAAACGGTGATGATGATAACATATATACATATTATCAACATCATCATACATATAAATATATTTATATATATATAACATATATTATCATCATCATCATCATCATTGTTTAAAGTCCATCTTACACTCAAACATGGATTGGACGGTTTTGTCCCACTTGAAGCGACATTGGTCAGGAGACCATGTCTCACTCATAAATATATATATGTATATATAATATATATATATATACACACACACTTAACTGATCT
Source organism: Eledone cirrhosa (assembly GCA_964016885.1). Taxonomy (NCBI): domain Eukaryota; kingdom Metazoa; phylum Mollusca; class Cephalopoda; order Octopoda; family Eledonidae; genus Eledone; species Eledone cirrhosa. The sequence continues at coordinate 21,621,682 of OZ024753.1, read as the reverse complement.
CAACTTTCTCTTAGTTATATGCAAGTCATTAATTCTCCTAAATATCCATTAAACTTAACTATACATTTATACTTAATAAATTTTCCTTTATTTTTTTTATTTTTTTGAGAAGTAACTCCACTGGTAAATTTAATTCAAGATAAAAAAATATGCAATAATTATCTCCCTTCCACTATATAGTCTCTGATAGTAAACTATGGAAAATAGAACCTGATTTTTCCTCAATTTCTTAAAAAGTCGTAAAATATATATTTCAACAATTTTTCTATTAACTCAAATTATATTGTAATTCTGTTGATCTCTGTTGCGTGAGTTAATGTTTTATGTGACTATTGAAATATGGTTATTCCATTCTGATGAAGGTGTTTTATTTCACAATACACCAGAAACAATTGTAAGTGATTAAACAGTTGTTAATGAAAGTTGGTTAATTTCCTTCAAATACTTTTCAATATATATTCCCTGCTTATTTCTTAAATCTGTCACTAACTTTTCCAAGCTCTAACCCAACTCTTCTCTTAATGCTTGTTTGATGTGAAATAAACTTTAAGCAATCGCCTCTGTCTGTAGCAATCACAACCTATAGGTCAGTCTCTGCTCTCTTTTCAGTTTTGATATATATAATATTTAGATTCCCGAGTTGTGATGAGGGTAACAACAGTTAAAAAAGGTACTCAATGCATTGGTAGAGTATAGGCATCGTTATTATATTTAGAAATGACTTGTACAGTACTAGAACTATTTCCTTCATATGAAATCATCAGGAATGTCCTGATTATTTCATACAAATGAAACAGTTCTAGTCCTGTAGAAGTTATTTCTCTTAATATACATAATACAGTTATATATAGAACATCTAATATATCTCATGAATGATGGAAGATTTATGGTATCTGTGTTGGCTGGAATTATTGCTGTTAACAAATTTATATAAATCATATATATATACATAATGTGTGTGTAATCTATACACACACACACACACACACACATAGAAATACAAATTATATATACATATATATGTATGGGGGATGTAATCTATGCACATATACATATCATCACCATTTAACATACACACAGACATACACACATATATATCATCACCATTAAACACACACACACCCACACACACACATATATATATATATATCATCACCATTTAACACACACACCCACACACACACATATATATATATATATATATCATCACCATTTAACACACACCCACATATATATATATCATCACCATTTAACACCCACACCCACACACGCACACACACATATATATATATATATATATCATCACCATTTAACACCCACACACCCCCACACACACATATATCCGTCCTTACCTCCTTCCATCTCTTACCTGATGCTTGTGAGGAGAAACCAGAGAAGATGTTATTGTCAGGAGTGGCTTCATTTGACTGTGAAAACATTGATACTACGTGTGCTTCTTCATTCTGCTCCTATAATTCAGGTGTGATCATCAAAATAACAATAGTAAACAGTGATTATACACATACAACTACAGAGTTATGGCCCTTTACATCCTCACTTCAAATCCCACCGAAGTTAGCTTCGCCTTACATCCTTAAACAAAGTACCAGTCATGCACTGGGATCAATTTAATCGACTTTCCCTTTCCCCCAAAATTCTTGGCCTTGTGCCTGTAGTAGAAATCATTGTGGATTGGCAGTATCGGTAGAGGGTCGAACACCATGCTTTGCAACATAGAGTTACGGCCCTTTACGGTCTAAGTTCAAATCCCGCCACAGTTAACTTTGTCTTTCATCCTTACGGGGTCGATAAAATAAAGTACCAGTAATGCATTGGGTAATTGCTGGCCTTGTGGCAAAAGTAGAAACAATTATTATTATTATTATTATTATTATGCTTTCTATTGGAGAATGAAATCAATCTAATATATATGGCTTATAAAACACACTCACACAAACACACACACAATCCAATTTCTGTTTGAGTGGATATAACAAACAGCTGCAATAAATATAGAAACATAATATTACAAGAAAAACTAGAATCTAAGTGTAAAAGACAACAACAAGTTGTTGAAACAACACTAGCTAAGAACAAAGACCCATTGATAACCATAAAGATAAAATCAGGTAAATCAGATAAAGGAAAAGTCTTAAAGCTGAGATCACAGAGTGTTTCATCTTGGGTAAAAACCAAAAGTAGGTAACTGCAAAATATAAAACTGTGAAACAAATAGAGAAATTAATAATGACATTGTTTCCAACTGTTCAGTGTAAGCTAACACAGAATGTAGCGACTGATATAACCAAGTTTGGAGGTAAACACAGGCATAAACAGAGACAGCATGGAAGAAAACACCAAAAGGTTCTTAGAGCATTATAAAATACTAGCAGAAAAACAACCCTTTGGGTAGTTTTCTGCTAGCACGTGTAGTGTGTATATTGATATTATATGCAGGTATATATACATGTAGATATGATACATCAAATAAAATCGTAATTGACAATATACACAGAAATTGAACGAAGTCTACGTTACACTGTCTTATGTAATCAGTAACGTAATGCATGATACATTAAAAAAGACGATATTATATATAAACTGCATTATGAGAAAATTAGTGACAGAAAATTAGTATGTTTATTTACGCGATCACTACCGAAAGTGTTGATATTTCAGAAATTTTAAAGAAGTGAATCTTTAAATAAACAAAATATATTTAATCAACAGCCACAAAATTTAGTAGATAAATTATGTAATATTCATTCATTATTTATTCAAAGTAATCCAACTTATTTTACTAATGGGATAAAAGATTATAAACCGTATGCAGTCTCGCACTCCTTATACAAGGTGGTGATGTCATGGCTGTGTGGTTAAGGAGTTTTCTTTACAATCTCTTGGTTTCAGTCCCACTATGTGACACCATACAAATGCTATACTAGAGGTCACTTGCCCTGAGTGTCACATAGTAGGGTAGAACCTCCAAACTAGGTACATATGAGGCTTAGCTGAAATGGTCATAGGCTCACTATGAAGGAGAGATGCTAGAGCTGGGAAATCTTGTATACATTAATTCCAACTCTTCTTATTAATAATTGCATTGTTTCTTTCTAGGGATTATATTGAAAAATAAACCTCATTTGGTCATTTCATGAGAGTATCTTGGTCAGGCTATGAACTTTTCAGGCAACCCTCATGTATATCTATAGCAGGGAAACTTATACTAGTCCTGTCAACTTTTTATTTCATATATATATATATATATATATATATATATATATATACACACATACAAGGGTGTCTCGAGCCCAGATGCTCATCAGACCAGTGCTTATTCCAGTTCCCATGACTGAGAGTGCAAGACTCCTCTAAGACAGGACACAAGTCGATCACGGGGTTAAAGTCCCAGCTATTACTGGTACTCATTTTCAGCTGAGTATACTGGAGCAATGTGAAATGAAGTGTTTTGCTGAAGAACACAACATACAACCAGTCCAGGAATGAAAGCCATGACATAGTTGAAGAGAACCCAATGCCAGGTACATGCAAGTGACCTTCTTAGTGACCCTCAAACCTGTGGCTTTCAGTATATCTCTGAAAAGAATAAGTGAAATATAGCAATGAAACTAAGGAAAAGCCACTTTTGCCATAAAAACACATCAAAATTGTTCTGTTCCATTTCAATTTATTTGGGGAGGAGGAAAAATATGTGGTGCATAATTGCAACTGCCTGGTGCATCTCTGCACCTTTCTGGGGCACTTCTACAATCTGGTAACTGACACTGCACTTCTCTGGTGCACCTCTGCACCTGTCTAGTGCACCTCTTCAAACACTGACACAATACCACAGCAAATGTTAATAACAGAATTTTACAGGTCTCAGAGCTGAGAATAAAAAATGAGTATTACATTTTTTTTGTATGTTATTAAAATGGCTAAAACATCTCTTTAGGAATGTAATTGTCTTCATTTCAACAATACACACCACAGATCAATATAACACAGATCAACATATCTCAGATCAACACAACACAGATCAATATAACACAGATCAACACACCTCATATCAACACAACACACCCAAGATCAACACACCTCAGATCAACACACCATAGATCAACACAACACACCTCAAATCAACACACCTCATATCAACATACGTCAGATCAACACACCACAGATCAATACAACACAGATCAACACTCCTCATATCAACACACCACAGATCAACACAACACAGATCAACACTCCTCAGATCAACACACCACAGATCAACACAACACAGATCAACACTCCTCAGATCAACATACCTCAGCTCAACACAACACAACACACCTCAGCTCAAAACAACACACCTCAGCTCAACACAACACACCCTAGCTCAACACAACATACCTCAGCTCAACACAACACACCCCAGATCAACACACCTCAGCCCAACACAACACACCCCAGATCAACACAACACACCCCAGCCCAAAACAAACAGCTCAGCTCAACACAACACACCTCAACACAACACAACACACCCCAGCTCAAGACAACACACCTCAGCTCAACACAACACACCTCAGGTCAACACCACATACCTCAGCTCAACACAACACACCTCAGATAAACACAACACAGCTCAGCTCATCACAACATACCCCAGCTCAACACAACACACCCCAGCTCAACACAAGACTCCCCAGATCAACATTCCTCAGCTCAACACAACACACCGCAGCTCAACACAATACACCTCAGATAAACACAACACACCACAGCTCAACACAACACACCTCAGATGAACACAACACACCCCAGATCAACACACCTCAGCTCAACACAACACACCCCAGATCAACACAACACATCTCAGCTCAACACAACACACCCCAGCTCAACACAACACACCCCAGCTCAACACAACACACCTCAGCTCAACACAACACACCTCAGATCAACAAAACACACCTCAGATCAACACACCCCACCTCAACACAACACACCTCAGATCAACACAACACACCCCAGATCAACACTCCTCAGCTCAACACAACACACCGCAGCTCAACACAACACATCCCAGATCAACACTCCTCAGCTCAACACAACACACCCCAGCTCAAGACAACACATCTCAGCTCAACACAACACACCTCAGCTCAATACAACACACCCCAGCTCAACACAACACACCTCAGCTCAACACAACACTCCTCAGATCAAACCATTTACTCATACTAAACATGTACAACTCTAAAATAATCATATCTAGTTATATTTTGGAATTAAAGACATGAAGAAAGTAACAGATAGAATCTCTATAACAATAGGTGCCAGAGGAATGACAGGAAGATATGGATAAAATAACCAAAATATATAATGAAAATAGCAATAGTTACATAGATAGCGAGAATAGAGCTACTAAACATTAGAGATATGTGAATACAATAAAAGGAGAAACACTGCAATTACTCACAGTTGAGATATGTCATCAAAGCATTCAATAACAATAGATAGCTACTGAAATAATTGTTTCTACTTTAGACACAAGGCCAGCAATTTGAAGGGGACGGGAAAGTCTATTAAATCGACCCCAGTGTGTTACTGGTAGTTTCTTTTATCGACCCCGATGAAAGGCAAAGCTAACGTCTAAAGGATTAGAACTCAGAACATAAAGGGCCATAACTCTATGCTGCAAAGCATGTTGTCCTACACTTTACCGAGACTGACAAGCCACCAGAATTGATGGCTACTAATGTCGTTTCTGATTTAGATACAAGACCAACGTTTTTTTTTCCAGGGCGAGGCGGGGTTGATTAAATTGACCCCGGTTTGTTACTGGTACTTTATTTTATCAGCCCCGTCAGGATGAAAGGCAAAGCTAAACTTGGTGGAAAAATAACAAAAATAAAATTCATTTAATGAAATTGAGTGCAGTTGTAAATGGAAATATGGCTGATAACTGTGGCTGTATTGGTATAGGTGATAACTGTGGCTGTATTGGTATAGCTGATAACTGTGGCTGTATTGGTATAGCTGATAACTGTGGCAGTATTGGTATACCTGATAACTGTGGCAGTATTTGTATAGCTGATAACTGTGGTTGTATTGGTATAGCTGATAACTGTGGCTGTATTGGTATAGCTGATAACTGTGGCTGTATTGGTATAGGTGATAACTGTGGCTGTATTGGTATAGCTGATAACTATGGCTATATTGGTATAGCTGATAACTGTGGCTGTATTGGTTTAGCTGATAACTATGGCTATATTGGTATAGCTGATAACTATGGCTGTATTGGTATAGCTGATAACTGTGGCTGTATTGGTATAGCTGATAACTGTGGCTGTATTGGTATAGGTGATAACTGTGGCTGTATTGGTATGGCTGATAACTATGGCTATATTCGTATAGCTGATAACTGTGGCTGTATTGGTATAGCTGATAACTATGGCTATATTGGTATAGCTGATAACTGTGGCTATATTGGTATAGCTGATAACTGTGGCTGTATTGGTATAGCTGATAACTATGGCTGTATTGGTATAGCTGATAACTGTGGCTGTATTGGTATAGCTGATAACTATGGCTGTATTGGTATAGCTGATAACTGTGGCTGTATTGGTATAGCTGATAACTGTGGCTGTATTGGTATAGCTGATAACTGTGGCTGTATTGGTATCGCTGATAACTGTGGCTATATTGGTATAGCTGATAACTGTGGCTGTATTGGTATAGCTGATAATTGTGGCTGTATTGGTATAGCTGATAACTGTGGCTGTATTGGTATAGCTGATAACTGTGGCTGTATTGGTATAGCTGATAACTGTGGCTGTATTGGTATAGCTGATAACTGTGGCTGTATTGGTATAACTGATAACTGTGGCTATATTGGTATAGCTGATAACTATGGCTGTATTGGTATAGCTGATAAGTGTGGCTGTATTGGTATAGCTGATAACTGTGGCTATATTGGTATAGCTGATAACTGTGGCTGTATTGGTATAGCTGATAACTGTGGCTGTATTGGTATAACTGATAACTGTGGCTATATTGGTATAGCTGATAACTATGGCTGTATTGGTATAGCTGATAAGTGTGGCTGTATTGGTATAGCTGATAACTGTGGCTATATTGGTATAGCTGATAACTGTGGCTGTATTGGTATAGCTGATAACTGTGGCTGTATTGGTATAGCTGATAACTGTGGCTATATTGGTATAGCTGATAACTATGGCTGTATTGGTATAGCTGATAACTGTGGCTATATTGGTATAGCTGATAACTGTGGCTGTATTGGTATAGCTGATAACTGTGGCTATATTGGTATAGCTGATAACTATGGCTGTATTGGTATAGCTGATAACTGTGGCTATATTGGTATAGCTGATAACTGTGGCTATATTGGTATAGCTGATAACTGGCTGTATTGGTATAGCTGATAACTGTGGCTGTATTGGTATAGCTGTGGCTGTATTGGTATAGCTGATAACTGTGGCTATATTGGTATAGTTGATAACTGTGGCTATATTGGTATAGCTGATAACTGTGGCTGTATTGGTATAGCTGATAACTGTGGCTATATTGGTATAACTGATAACTGTGGCTGTATTGGTATAGCTGATAACTGGCTGTATTGGTATAGCTGATAACTGTGGCTGTATTGGTATAGCTGATAACTGTGGCTGTATTGGTATAGCTGATAACTGTGGCTGTATTGGTATAACTGATAACTGTGGCTATATTGGTATAGCTGATAACTGTGGCTATATTGGTATAGCTGATAACTGTGGCTATATTGGTATAGCTGATAACTGTGGCTGTATTGGTATAACTGATAACTGGCTGTATTGGTATAGCTGATAACTGTGGCTATATTGGTATAGCTGATAACTATGGCTATATTGGTATAGCCGATAACTGTGGCTATATTGGTATAGCTGATAACTGGCTGTATTGGTATAGCTGATAACTGTGGCTATATTGGTATAACTGATAACTGTGGCTATATTGGTATAGCCGATAACTGTGGCTATATTGGTATAGCTGATAACTGTGGCTATATTGGTATAACTGATAACTGTGGCTGTATTGGTATAGCTGATAACTGGCTGTATTGGTATAGCTGATAACTGTGGCTGTATTGGTATAGCTGATAACTGTGGCTGTATTGGTATAGCTGTGGCTGTATTGGTATAGCTGATAACTGTGGCTATATTGGTATAGCTGATAACTGTGGCTATACTGGTATAGCTGATAACTGTGGCTATATTGGTATAGCTGATAACTGTGGCTATATTGGTATAGCTGATAACTGTGGCTATATTGGTATAACTGATAACTGTGGCTGTATTAGTATAGCTGATAACTGGCTGTATTGGTATAGCTGTGGCTGTATTGGTATAGCTGATAACTGTGGCTATATTGGTATAACTGATAACTGGCTGTATTGGTATAGCTGATAACTGTGGCTATATTGGTATAGCTGATAACTGTGGCTATATTGGTATAGCTGATAAGTGTGGCTGTATTGGTATAACTGATAACTGTGGCTGTATTAGTATAGCTGATAACTGGCTGTATTGGTATAGCTGTGGCTGTATTGGTATAGCTGATAACTGTGGCTATATTGGTATAACTGATAACTGGCTGTATTGGTATAGCTGATAACTGTGGCTATATTGGTATAGCTGATAACTGTGGCTATATTGGTATAGCTGATAAGTGTGGCTGTATTGGTATAGCTGATAACTATGGCTGTATTGGTATAGCTGATAACTGTGGCTATATTGGTATAACTGATAACTGTGGCTATATTGGTATAGCTGATAACTGTGGCTGTATTGGTATAGCTGATAACTGTGGCTATATTGGTATAGCTGATAACTGTGGCTGTATTGGTATAGCTGTGGCTGTATTGGTATAGCTGATAACTGTGGCTATATTGGTATAGTTGATAACTGTGGCTATATTGGTATAGCTGATAACTGTGGCTATATTGGTATAGCTGATAACTGTGGCTATATTGGTATAGCTGATAACTGTGGCTATATTGGTATAACTGATAACTGTGGCTATATTGGTATAGCTGATAAGTGTGGCTGTATTGGTATAGCTGATAACTGTGGCTATATTGGTATAGCTGATAACTGTGGCTGTATTGGTATAGCTGTGGCTGTATTGGTATAGCTGATAACTGTGGCTATATTGGTATAGTTGATAACTGTGGCTATATTGGTATAGCTGATAACTGTGGCTATATTGGTATAGCTGATAACTGGCTGTATTGGTATAGCTGATAACTGTGGCTGTATTGGTATAACTGATAACTGTGGCTATATTGGTATAGCTGTGGCTGTATTGGTATAGCTGATAACTGTGGCTGTATTGGTATAACTGATAACTGTGGCTATATTGGTATAGCTGATAACTGTTGTTGTATTGGTATAGCTGATAACTGTGGCTGTATTGGTATAGCTGATAACTGTGGCTGTATTGGTATAGCTGTGGCTGTATTGGTATAGCTGATAACTGTGGCTATATCAGTATAGCTGATAACTGTGGCTGTATTGGTATAGCTGATAACTGTGGCTGTATTGGTATAGCTGATAAGTGTGGCTGTATTGGTATAGCTGATAACTGTGGCTGTATTGGTATAGCTGATAACTGTGGCTGTATTGGTATAGCTGATAACTCTGGCTATATTGGTATAGCTGATAACTGTGGCTGTATTGGTATAGCTGATAACTGTGGCTGTATTGGTATAGCTGATAACTATGGCTATATTGGTATAGCTGATAACTGTGGCTATATTGGTATAGCTGATAACTGTGGCTATATTGGTATAGCTGATAACTGTGGCTGTATTGGTATAGCTGATAACTGTGGCTATATTGGTATAGCTGATAACTGTGGCTGTATTGGTATAGCTGTGGCTGTATTGGTATAGGTGATAACTGTGGCTGTGTTGGTATAGGTGATAACTGTGGCTGTATTGGTATAGCTGATAACTGTGGCTATATTGGTATAGCTGATAACTGTGGCTGTATTGGTATAGCTGTGGCTGTATTGGTATAGCTGTGGCTGTATTGGTATAGGTGATAACTGTGGCTATATTGGTATAGCTGATAACTGTGGCTATATTGGTATAGCTGATAACTGTGGCTGTATTGCTATAGCTGATAACTAATGCTCTATTGGTATAGCTGATAACTGTGGCTATATTGGTATAGCTGATAACTGTGGCTGTATTGGTGTAGGTGATAACTGTGGCTGTATTGGTATAGCTGATAACTGTGGCTGTATTGGTGTAGGTGATAACTGTGGCTGTATTGGTATAGCTGATAACTGTGGCTGTATTGGTATAGCTGATAACTGTGGCAGTATTGGTATAGCTGATAACTGTGGCTGTATTGGTATAGCTGATAACTGTGGTTATATTGGTATAGCTGATAACTATGGCTATATTGGTATAGCTGATAACTGTGGCTATATTGGTATAGCTGATAACTGTGGTTATATTGGTATAGCTGATAACTATGGCTGTATTGGTATAGCTGATAACTGTGGTTATATTGGTATAGCTGATAACTATGGCTGTATTGGTATAGCTGATAACTGTGGCTATATTGGTATAGCTGATAACTGTGGCTATATTGGTATAGCTGATAACTATGGCTATATTGGTATAGCTGATAACTGTGGCTATATTGGTATAGCTGATAACTGTGGCTATATTGGTATAGCTGATAACTGTGGCTGTATTGGTATAGCTGATAACTGTGGCTGTATTGGTATAGCTGATAACTGTGGCTGTATTAATATCTAGGTTTATACATAGATAAAGTATTATCTGTGTATTTTGTATTGGTGTTATTGGTGGTTGTGTTGTTGGTGTTGTTATTCTTTTAAAGTATGTGTGTGTGTGTGTGTGTTGATTTGTCCATAGTCGTCTAAGTCAATCCTCACAGTTTAAGGGTTAGTCAGCCTTGTGGTCCCAGCAGAAAGAACGTAGAAGACAATATATGATGATGTGTATAAAGAAAGACTATATTTGCATCTAAGACAGCTTATATATTAAGATAGTGTTTCTAGTAGATGCTAATATATTTATATAAGATTACAGACAAGTAGAATAACTACTGTCAGCATTTAAAACAGTTTTAAAACAATATAATCACTGATAAATATTAGTAAAATTGCAATATTAGTTTGCTAATTGGTGAAGTATTAAAATCAAATATGTCTCTAACTATAAAACGTTATGATAGGAAGGGCAACCAGCCATAGAAAGCTTGCCAAACAAAGAGTCAAGAGGGCTCTTTAGGCATGTCAAGAATATTACAGCCTCCCTAGTATTTGGTGACCTACACGATAGATGCATCTAGTTCACGCTGCACAGTGGTTGGTGATAGGAAGGGCAACTGCACAGTGGTTGGTGATAGGAAGGGCAACTGCACAGTGGTTGGTGATAGGAAGGGCAACGAGACAGTGGTTGGTGATAGGAAGGGCAACTGCTCAGTGGTTGGTGATAGGAAGGGCAACTGCTCAGTGGTTGGTGATACAAAGGGCATCCAGCTATAGAAAGCTTGGCAAACAGAGGGTTGGGAGGACACACAGTTGTGTCAAAGTCATGACAACCTCTCCTGTCACTTGGAAGAATGTGAAACTGTACATAAGCAGGACACAGATCCCTGGCCTGTCTGGGAGATCAGTAGCGCTGCTTCAGTATTGCTTTGGTCTGTCCCTATAAACCCATCCAACCCTTGCTAGCAAAGAAAGCAGACGTTAAAACGATGATGATGATGATGTAAATATTTAACTAGATTTCTTGATGACTGGTTGAAGAAGTGCCAAGTAAATCCCAATGGAAGGAAGCCACAGTAGAGGAAGACCAAGGAAGACCTGGATGAAAGTGGTAAGAGCTGATCTCAGACTACTAAAACTCATGGAGGAGATAACAAAGGAATGTAACAAGTGAGAGTGCTGTACTGAAAAATACTTGGCCAACCCATCCAAGCATGGAACAAAGGACATAAAATAATGATGATTGCCATTTCAACTTTATAACTTTGTAATGAGGCTTTCTTTCTAAAGTATATGTAGACAATAGGACTCTTCCAACCCATGCAAGTGTGAAACAACAGAAATTAAACAATGATGGTGATGATGATGATGATGATTACCATTTAAACTTTACAACTATGTGAGGTTTACTTTCTAAAGTATATGTAGACAATATCTCTTGCTACACACTCCAGAATTCCGGAAGAAATTCCTTCTTCAGGAGTAGCAATTAATTTTCCTAACTTATTCTGACAATCAATTCAGTATCTCAATGCTTTCGTAAAATATTTAGTCATCACTTATAATTCAATGAGTAACTTTCAATTATATACCTCGATAAAAACATCTGCTGTTGAAACAACCATACAAAACTTATTTCAACATAATTTCATACAATTATCACATCTGATACTTAGAGATAAGGAAATAAAGCAAAAGTTCTTAACAAATTTAAATTTAGAATTGTGTTGTATCATGAGCTAACTGTTGTGTGTCTACAGTCCATACACTACAATACATAGTATAGACTGTAGGGTCTATATATATTGTCTACAGTCCACACACTACAATACATAGAATAGACTGTAGAGGTTATATATTGTATCTACAGTCCATACACCATAATACATATTATAGACTGTAGAGTCTATATATATTGTGTCTACAGTCCATGCACTATAAAACATAGTTGTTTCTACTTTTGGCACAAGGCCAGCAATTATCCAGTGTATTACTGGTACTTTATTTTATCGACCCCGTAAGGATGAAAGGCAAACTTAACCTCGGCGGGATTTGAACTCAGAATGGCAAGGGCCGTAACTCATTGCGTCAAAGCATGGTCTACCGATACTGCCAATCCAGCACCCTATTACACTATAATACATAGTATAGACTGTAGTCTATATATTGTGTCTACAGCCCATACACTACAATACATAGTATAGACTGTAGGGTCTATATATTGTGTCTACAGTACATACACTACAATACATAGTATAGACTGTAGAGGTTATATATTGTGTCTACAGTCCATACACTACAATACATAGTATAGATTGTAGGGTCTATACATATTGGGTCTACAGTCCATACACTATAATACATAGTATAGACTGTAGAGTCTATATATATAATGTCTACAGTCCATACACTATAATACATAGTATAGACTGTAGAATCTATATGTGTTGTGTCTACAGTCCATATACTATAATACATAGTATGGACTGTAGAGTCTATATATATTGTATCTACAGTCCATACACTATAATACATAGTATAGACTGTAAAGTCTATATATATTGTGTCTACAGTCCATGCACTATAAAACATAGTTGTTTCTACTTTTGGCACAAGGCCAGCAATTATCCAGTGTATTACTGGTACTTTATTTTATCGACCCCGTAAGGATGAAAGGCAAAGTTAACCTCGGCGGGATTTGAACTCAGAATGGCAAGGGCCGTAACTCATTGCGTCAAAGCATGGTCTACCGATACTGCCAATCCAGCACCCTATTACACTATAATACATAGTATAGACTGTAGAGTCTATATATTGTGTCTACAGCCCATACACTACAATACATAGTATAGACTGTAGGGTCTATATATTGTGTCTACAGTACATACACTACAATACATAGTATAGACTGTAGAGGTTATATATTGTGTCTACAGTCCATACACTACAATGCATAGTATAGACTGTAGAGTCTATATATATTGTGTCTACAGTCCATACACTACAATACATAGTATAGACTGTAGAGTCTATATATATTGTGTCTACAGTCCATACACTACAATACATAGTATAGACTGTAGAGGTTATATATTGTGTCTACAGTCCATACACTACAATACATAGTATAGACTGTAGAGTCTATATATTGTGTCTACAGTCCATACACTATAATACATAGTATAGACTGTAGGGTGTATACATATTGTGTCTACAGCCCATACACTATAAAACATAGTATAGACTGTAGGTTCTATACATATTGTGTCTACAGTCCATACACTATAATACATAGTATAGACAGTAGAGTCTATATATCTTGTGTCTACAGTCCATACACTACAATACATAGTATAGACTGTAGAGTCTATATATATATTGTCTACAGTCCATACACTATAATACATAGTATAGAATGTAGAGTTTATATATTGTGTCTACAGTCCATACACTATAATACATAGTATAGACTGTAGAGTCAATATATTGTGTCTACAGTCCATACACTACAATACATAGTATAGACTGTAGAGGTTATATATTGTGTCTACAGTCCATACACTACAATACATAGTATAGACTGTAGAGTCAATATATTGTGTCTACAGTCCATACACTACAATACATAGTATAGACTGTAGAGTCTATATATATTGTGTCTACACTCCATACACTATAATACATAGTATAGACTGTAGAGTCTATATAAATTGTGTCTACAGTCCATACACTATAATACATAGTATAGACTGTAGAATCTATATGTGTTGTGTCTACAGTCCATATACTATAATACATAGTATGGACTGTAGAGTCTATATATATTGTATCTACAGTCCATACACTATAATACATAGTATAGACTGTAAAGTCTATATATATTGTGTCTACAGTCCATACGCTATAATACATAGTATAGACTGTAGAGTTTATATATTATGTCTACAGTCCATACACTACAATACATAGTATAGACTGTAGGGTCTATATATTGTGTCTACAGTCCATACACTATAATACATAGTATAGACTGTAGAGTCTATATATATTGTGTCTACAGTCAATACACTACAATACATAGTATAGACTGTAGAGTCTATATATATTGTGTCTACAGTTCATACACTACAATACATAGTATAGACGGTAGGGTCTATATATTGTGTCTACAGTCCATACACTATAATACATAGTATAGACTGTAGAGTCTATATATATTGTGTCTACAGTCAATACACTACAATACATAGTATAGACTGTAGAGTCTATATATATTGTGTCTACATTCCATACACTATAAGACATAGTATGGACAGTAGGGTCTATATATATTGTGTCTACAGTCCATACACTACAATACATAGTATAGACTGTAGAGTCTATATATTGTGTCTACAGTCAATACACTACAATACATAGTATAGACTGTAGGGTCTATATATATTGTCTACAGTCCACACACTACAATACATAGAATAGACTGTAGAGGTTATATATTGTATCTACAGTCCATACACCATAATACATATTATAGACTGTAGAGTCTATATATATTGTGTCTACAGTCCATGCACTATAAAACATAGTTGTTTCTACTTTTGGCACAAGGCCAGCAATTATCCAGTGTATTACTGGTACTTTATTTTATCGACCCCGTGAGGATGAAAGGCAAAGTTAACCTCGGCGGGATTTGAACTCAGAATGGCAAGGGCCGTAACTCATTGCGTCAAAGGATGGTCTACCGATACTGCCAATCCAGCACCCTATTACACTATAATACATAGTATAGACTGTAGAGTCTATATATTGTGTCTACAGTACATACACTACAATACATAGTATAGACTGTAGGGTCTATATATTGTTTCTACAGTACATACACTACAATACATAGTATAGACTGTAGAGGTTATATATTGTGTCTACAGTCCATACACTACAATGCATAGTATAGACTGTAGAGTCTATATATATTGTGTCTACAGTCCATACACTACAATACATAGTATAGACTGTAGAGTCTATATATATTGTGTCTACAGTCCATACACTACAATACATAGTATAGACTGTAGAGGTTATATATTGTGTCTACAGTCCATACACTACAATACATAGTATAAACTGTATAGTCTATATATATTGTGTCTACAGTCCATACACTACAATACATAGTAAGGACTGTCGAGTCTATATATATTGTGTCTACAGTCCATAAACTTCAATACATAGTGTAGACTGTAGAGGTTATATATTGAGTCTATAGTCCATACACTACAATACAT
This sequence comes from Eledone cirrhosa, assembly GCA_964016885.1. Taxonomy (NCBI): domain Eukaryota; kingdom Metazoa; phylum Mollusca; class Cephalopoda; order Octopoda; family Eledonidae; genus Eledone; species Eledone cirrhosa. Next base: position 21,605,597 of record OZ024753.1, on the reverse strand, counting down.
AGTATGGACTGTAGAGTCTATATATATTGTGTCTACAGTCCATACACTATAATACATAGTATGGACTGTAGAGTCTATATATATTGTGTCTACAGTCCATACACTATAATACATAGTATAGACTGTAGAGTCTATATATTGTTTCTACAGTCCATACACTATAATACATAGTATAGACTTTAGAGTTTATATATTGTGTCTAGAGTCCATACACTACCATACATAGTATAGACTGTAGGGTCTATATATTGTGTCTACAGTCGCTACACTACAATACATAGAATAGACTGTAGAGTCTATATATATTGTGCATACAGTCCATACACTACAATACATAGTATAGACTGTAGAGTCTATATATATTGAGTCTACAGTCCATATACTAAAATACATAGTAGAGACTGTAGGGTCTATATATATTGTGTCTACAGACCATACACTATAATACATAGTATAGACTGTAGAGTCTATATATATTGTGCCTACAGTCCATACACTATAATACATAGTATAGACTGTAGGGTCTATAAATATTGGGTCTACAGTCCATACACTATAATACATAGTATAGACTGTAGAGTCTATATATATAATGTCTACAGTCCATACACTATAATACATAGTATAGACTGTAGAATCTATATGTGTTGTGTCTACAGTCCATATACTATAATACATAGTATGGACTGTAGAGTCTATATATATTGTATCTACAGTCCATACACTATAATACATAGTATAGACTGTAAAGTCTATATATATTGTGTCTACAGTCCATACGCTATAATACATAGTATAGACTGTAGAGTTTATATATTATGTCTACAGTCCATACACTACAATACATAGTATAGACTGTAGAGTCTATATATATTGTGTCTACAGTCAATACACTATAATACATAGTATGGACTGTAGAGTCTATATATATTGTGTCTACAGTCCATACACTACAATACATACTATAGAATGTAGAGTCTATATATATTGTGTCTACATTCCATACACTATAATACATAGTATGGACTGTAGAGTCTATATATATTGTGTCTACAGTTCATACACTACAATACATAGTATAGACTGTAGAGTCTATATATATTGTGTCTACAGTTCATACACTACAATACATAGTATAGACTGTAGGGTCTATATATTGTGTCTACAGTCCATACACTATAATACATAGTATAGACTGTAGAGTCTATATATATTGTGTCTACAGTCAATACACTACAATACATAGTATAGACTGTAGAGTCTATATATATTGTGTCTACAGTTCATACACTACAATACATAGTATAGACGGTAGGGTCTATATATTGTGTCTACAGTCCATACACTATAATACATAGTATAGACTGTAGAGTCTATATATATTGTGTCTACAGTCAATACACTACAATACATAGTATAGACTGTAGAGTCTATATATATTGTGTCTACATTCCATACACTATAAGACATAGTATGGACAGTAGGGTCTATATATATTGTGTCTACAGTCCATACACTACAATACATAGTATAGACTGTAGAGTCTATATATTGTGTCTACAGTCAATACACTACAATACATAGTATAGACTGTATGGTCTATATATATTGTCTACAGTCCACACACTACAATACATAGAATAGACTGTAGAGGTTATATATTGTATCTACAGTCCATACACCATAATACATATTATAGACTGTAGAGTCTATATATATTGTGTCTACAGTCCATGCACTATAAAACATAGTTGTTTCTACTTTTGGCACAAGGCCAGCAATTATCCAGTGTATTACTGGTACTTTATTTTATCGACCCCGTGAGGATGAAAGGCAAAGTTAACCTCGGCGGGATTTGAACTCAGAATGGCAAGGGCCGTAACTCATTGCGTGAAAGGATGGTCTACCGATACTGCCAATCCAGCACCCTATTACACTATAATACATAGTATAGACTGTAGAGTCTATATATTGTGTCTACAGTACATACACTACAATACATAGTATAGACTGTAGGGTCTATATATTGTTTCTACAGTACATACACTACAATACATAGTATAGACTGTAGAGGTTATATATTGTGTCTACAGTCCATACACTACAATGCATAGTATAGACTGTAGAGTCTATATATATTGTGTCTACAGTCCATACACTACAATACATAGTATAGACTGTAGAGTCTATATATATTGTGTCTACAGTCCATACACTACAATACATAGTATAGACTGTAGAGGTTATATATTGTGTCTACAGTCCATACACTACAATACATAGTATAGACTGTAGAGTCTATATATTGTGTCTACAGTCCATACACTATAATACATAGTATAGACTGTAGGGTCTATACATATTGTGTCTACAGCCCATACACTATAAAACATAGTATAGACTGTAGGCTCTATACATGTTGTGTCTGCAGTCCATACACTATAATACATAGTATAGACAGTAGAGTCTATATATATTGTGTCTACAGTCCATACACTATAATACATAGTATAGAATGTAGAGTTTATATATTGTGTCTACAGTCCATACACTATAATACATAGTATAGACTGTAGAGTCAATATATTGTGTCTACAGTCCATACACTACAATACATAGTATAGACTGTAGAGGTTATATATTGTGTCTACAGTCCATACACTACAATACATAGTATAGACTGTAGAGTCAATATATTGTGTCTACAGTCCATACACTACAATACATAGTATAGACTGTAGAGTCTATATATATTGTGTCTACATTCCATACACTATAATACATAGTATAGACTGGAGAGGTTATATATTGTGTCTACAGTCCATACACTACAATACATAGTATAGACTGTAGAGGTTATATATTGTGTCTACAGTCCATACACTACAATACATAGTATAGACTGTAGAGTCTATATATATTGTGTCTACAGTCCATGCACTATAATACATAGTATAGACTGTAGGGTCTATATATATTGTGTCTACAGTCCATACACTATAATACAGAGTATAGACTGTAGAGTCTATATATATTGTGTCTACAGTTCATACACTACAATACATAGTATAGACTGTAGAGGTTATATATTGAGTCTACAGTCCATACACTACAATACATAGTATAAACTGTATAGTCTATATATATTGTGTCTACAGTCCATACACTACAATACATAGTAAGGACTGTAGAGTCTATATATATTGTGTCTACAGTCCATAAACTTCAATACATAGTGTAGACTGTAGAGGTTATATATTGAGTCTATAGTCCATACACTACAATACATAGTATGGACTGTAGAGTCTATATATATTGTATCTACAGTCCATACACTATAATACATAGTATAGACTGTAAAGTCTATATATATTGTGTCTACAGTCCATACGCTATAATACATAGTATAGACTGTAGAGTTTATATATTATGTCTACAGTCCATACACTACAATACATAGTATAGACTGTAGAGTCTATATATATTGTGTCTACAGTCAATACACTATAATACATAGTATGGACTGTAGAGTCTATATATATTGTGTCTACAGTCCATACACTACAATACATACTATAGAATGTAGAGTCTATATATATTGTGTCTACATTCCATACACTATAATACATAGTATGGACTGTAGAGTCTATATATATTGTGTCTACAGTTCATACACTACAATACATAGTATAGACTTTAGAGTCTATATATATTGTGTCTACAGTTCATACACTACAATACATAGTATAGACTGTAGCGTCTATATATTGTGTCTACAGTCCATACACTATAATACATAGTATAGACTGTAGAGTCTATATATATTGTGTCTACAGTCAATACACTACAATACATAGTATAGACTGTAGAGTCTATATATATTGTGTCTACATTCCATACACCATAAGACATAGTATGGACAGTAGGGTCTATATATATTGTGTCTACAGTCCATACACTACAATACATAGTATAGACTGTAGAGTCTATATATTGTGTCTACAGTCAATACACTACAATACATAGTATAGACTGTAGGGTCTATATATATTGTCTACAGTCCATACACTACAATACATAGAATAGACTGTAGAGTCTGTATATATTGTGTCTACAGTCCATGCACTATAATACATAGTATAGACTGTAGGGTCTATATATGTTGTGTCTACAGTCCATACACTATAATACATAGTATAGACTGTAGAGTTTATATATTGTGTCTACAGTCCATACACTATAATACAGAGTATAGACTGTAGTGTCTATATATTGTGTTTAGAGTCCATACACTACAATACATAGTATAGACTGTAGAGGTTATATATTGAGTCTACAGTCCATACACTACAATACATAGTATAGACTGTAGAGTCTATATATATTGTGTCTACAGTCCATACACTACAATACATAGTATAGACTGTAGAGTCTATATATTGTGTCTACAGTCAATACACTACAATACATAGTATAGACTGTAGGGTCTATATATATTGTCTACAGTCCACACACTACAATACATAGAATAGACTGTAGAGGTTATATATTGTATCTACAGTCCATACACCATAATACATATTATAGACTGTAGAGTCTATATATATTGTGTCTACAGTCCATGCACTATAAAACATAGTTGTTTCTACTTTTGGCACAAGGCCAGCAATTATCCAGTGTATTACTGGTACTTTATTTTATCGACCCCGTGAGGATGAAAGGCAAAGTTAACCTCGGCGGGATTTGAACTCAGAATGGCAAGGGCCGTAACTCATTGCGTCAAAGGATGGTCTACCGATACTGCCAATCCAGCACCCTATTACACTATAATACATAGTATAGACTGTAGAGTCTATATATTGTGTCTACAGTACATACACTACAATACATAGTATAGACTGTAGGGTCTATATATTGTTTCTACAGTACATACACTACAATACATAGTATAGACTGTAGAGGTTATATATTGTGTCTACAGTCCATACACTACAATGCATAGTATAGACTGTAGAGTCTATATATATTGTGTCTACAGTCCATACACTACAATACATAGTATAGATTGTAGAGTCTATACATATTGTGTCTACAGTCCATACACTACAATACATAGTATAGACTGTAGAGGTTATATATTGTGTCTACAGTCCATACACTACAATACATAGTATAGACTGTAGAGTCTATATATTGTGTCTACAGTCCATACACTATAATACATAGTATAGACTGTAGGGTCTATACATATTGTGTCTACAGCCCATACACTATAAAACATAGTATAGACTGTAGGCTCTATACATGTTGTGTCTGCAGTCCATACACTATAATACATAGTATAGACAGTAGAGTCTATATATATTGTGTCTACAGTCCATACACTATAATACATAGTATAGAATGTAGAGTTTATATATTGTGTCTACAGTCCATACACTATAATACATAGTATAGACTGTAGAGTCAATATATTGTGTCTACAGTCCATACACTACAATACATAGTATAGACTGTAGAGGTTATATATTGTGTCTACAGTCCATACACTACAATACATAGTATAGACTGTAGAGTCAATATATTGTGTCTACAGTCCATACACTACAATACATAGTATAGACTGTAGAGTCTATATATATTGTGTCTACATTCCATACACTATAATACATAGTATAGACTGGAGAGGTTATATATTGTGTCTACAGTCCATACACTACAATACATAGTATAGACTGTAGAGGTTATATATTGTGTCTACAGTCCATACACTACAATACATAGTATAGACTGTAGAGTCTATATATATTGTGTCTACAGTCCATGCACTATAATACATAGTATAGACTGTAGGGTCTATATATACTGTGTCTACAGTCCATACACTATAATACAGAGTATAGACTGTAGAGTCTATATATATTGTGTCTACAGTTCATACACTACAATACATAGTATAGACTGTAGAGGTTATATATTGAGTCTACAGTCCATACACTACAATACATAGTATAAACTGTATAGTCTATATATATTGTGTCTACAGTCCATACACTACAATACATAGTAAGGACTGTAGAGTCTATATATATTGTGTCTACAGTCCATAAACTTCAATACATAGTGTAGACTGTAGAGGTTATATATTGAGTCTATAGTCCATACACTACAATACATAGTATGGACTGTAGAGTCTATATATATTGTATCTACAGTCCATACACTATAATACATAGTATAGACTGTAAAGTCTATATATATTGTGTCTACAGTCCATACGCTATAATACATAGTATAGACTGTAGAGTTTATATATTATGTCTACAGTCCATACACTACAATACATAGTATAGACTGTAGAGTCTATATATATTGTGTCTACAGTCAATACACTATAATACATAGTATGGACTGTAGAGTCTATATATATTGTGTCTACAGTCCATACACTACAATACATACTATAGAATGTAGAGTCTATATATATTGTGTCTACATTCCATACACTATAATACATAGTATGGACTGTAGAGTCTATATATATTGTGTCTACAGTTCATACACTACAATACATAGTATAGACTTTAGAGTCTATATATATTGTGTCTACAGTTCATACACTACAATACATAGTATAGACTGTAGGGTCTATATATTGTGTCTACAGTCCATACATTATAATACATAGTATAGACTGTAGAGTCTATATATATTGTGTCTACAGTCAATACACTACAATACATAGTATAGACTGTAGAGTCTATATATATTGTGTCTACATTCCATACACCATAAGACATAGTATGGACAGTAGGGTCTATATATATTGTGTCTACAGTCCATACACTACAATACATAGTATAGACTGTAGAGTCTATATATTGTGTCTACAGTCAATACACTACAATACATAGTATAGACTGTAGGGTCTATATATATTGTCTACAGTCCATACACTACAATACATAGAATAGACTGTAGAGTCTATATATATTGTGTCTACAGTCCATGCACTATAATACATAGTATAGACTGTAGGGTCTATATATGTTGTGTCTACAGTCCATACACTATAATACATAGTATAGACTGTAGAGTTTATATATTGTGTCTACAGTCCATACACTATAATACAGAGTATAGACTGTAGTGTCTATATATTGTGTTTAGAGTCCATACACTACAATACATAGTATAGACTGTAGAGGTTATATATTGAGTCTACAGTCCATACACTACAATACATAGTATAGACTGTAGAGTCTATATATATTGTGTCTACAGTCCATACACTACAATACATAGTAAGGACTGTAGAGTCTATATATATTGTGTCTACACTCTATACACTATAATACATAGTGTGGACTGTAGAGTCTATATATATTGTGTCTACAGTCCATAAACTTCAATACATAGTGTAGACTGTAGAGGTTATATATTGAGTCTATAGTCCATACACTACAATACATAGTATGGACTGTAGAGTCTATATATATTGTGTCTACAGTCCATACACTATAATACATAGTATAGACTGTAGAGTCTATATATATTGTGTCTACACTCTATACACTATAATACATAGTGTGGACTGTAGAGTCTATATATATTGTGTCTACAGTCCATACACTACAATACATAGTATAGACTGTAGGGTCTCTATATATTGTGTCTACAGTCCATACACTATAATACATAGTATAGACTTTAGAGTTTATATATTGTGTCTATAGTCCATACACTACCATACATAGTATAGACTGTAGGGTCTATATATTGTGTCTACAGTCAATACACTACAATACATAGTATAGACTGTAGAGTCTATATATATTGTGCACCCTATTACACTATAATACATAGTATAGACTGTAGAGTCTATATATTGTGTCTACAGCCCATACACTACAATACATAGAATAGACTGTAGAGTCTATATATATTGTGTCTACAGTCCATACACTACAATACATAGTATAGACTGTAGAGTCTATATATATTTTGTCTACAGTCAATACACTACAATACATAGTATAGACTGTAGAGTCTATATATATTGTGTCTACATTCCATGCACTATAAGACATAGTATGGACAGTAGGGTCTATATATATTGTGTTTACAGTCCATACACTACAATACATAGTATAGACTGTAGAGGTTATGTATTGTATCTACAGTCCATACACTACAATACATATTATAGACTGTAGAATCTATATATATTGTGTCTAGAGACCATACACTATAATACATAGTATAGACTGTAGAGTCTATATATATTGTGTCTACAGTCAATACACTATAATACATAGTATGGACTGTAGAGTCTATATATATTGTGTCTACAGTCCATACACAACAATACATAGTATAGACTGTAGAGGTTATATGTTGTGTCTACAGTCCATACACTACAATACGTAGTATAGACGGTAGAGTCTATATATATTGTCTGCAGTCAATACACTATAATACATAGTATAGACTGTAGAGGTTATATATTGTGTCAACAGTCCATACACTATAATACATAGTATAGACTGTGGAGGTTATATATTGTGTCTACAGTCCATAGACTATAATACATAGTATAGACTGTAGAGTCTATATATATTGTGTCTACAGTCAATACACTACAATACATAGTATAGACTGTAGAGTCTATATATATTGTGTCTACATTCCATACACTATAAGACATAGTATGGACTGTAGGGTCTATATATATTGTGTCTACAGTCCATACACTATAATACATAGTATAGACTGTAGAGGTTATATATTGTGTCTACAGTCCATACGCTATAATACATAGTATAGACTGTAGAGTTTATATATTGTTTCTACAGTCCATACACTATAATACATAGTATAGACTTTAGAGTCTATATATTGTGTCTACAGTCCATACACTAGAATACATAGTATAGACTGTAGCGTCTAATTATTGCGTCTACAGTCCATACACTATAATACATAGTATAGACTGTAGAGTCTATATATATTGTGTCTACAGTCAATACACTACAATACATAGTATGGACTGTAGAGTCTATATATATTGTGTCTACTGTCCATACACTACAATACATAGTATAGACTGTAGGTTCTATATATTGTGTCTACAGTCCATACACTACAATACATATTATAGACTGTAGAGGTTATGATTGTGTCTACAGTCCATACACTACGATACATAGTATAGACTGTAGAGGTTATGTATTGTGTCTACGGTCCATACACTACAATACATAGCATACACTGTAGAGGTTATATATTGTATTCTACAGTCCATATACTACAATACATAGTATAGAGTGTAGAGTCTATATATATTGTGTCTACAGTCTATATACTATAATACATAGTATAGACTGTAGAGTCTATATATATTGTGTCTATAGTCCATACACTATAATACATGGTATAGACTGTAGAATCTATATATATCGTGCCTACAGTCCATACACTACAATACATATTATAGACTCTAGGGTCTATATATTGTGTCTACAGTCCATACACTACAATACATAGTATAGACTGTAGGGTCTATATATTGTGTCTACAGTCCATACACTACAATACATAGTATAGACTGTAGAGGTTATATATTGTCTACAGTCCATACACTACACTATATAGTATAGACTGTAGCGTCTATATATGTTGTGTCTAAGTCCATACACTATAATACATAGTATAGACTGTAGGGTCTATACATATTGTGTCTACACTCCATACACTATAATAAATATTATAGACTGTAGAGTCTATATATTGTGTCTACAGTACATACACTATAATCCATAGTATAGACTGTAGGGTATGTATATATTGTGTCTGCAGTCCATACACTATAATACATAGTATAGACTGTAGAGTCTATACATATTGTCTCTACAGTCCATACACTACAATACATAGTATAGACTCTACAGTCTATATATATTGTGTCTACAGTCCATACACTACAATACATAGTATAGACTGTAGAGGTTATATATTGTGTCTACAGACCATACACTACAATACATAGTATAGAATGTAGAGGTTATATATTGTCTACAGTCCATACACTACAATACGTAGTATAGACTGTAGGTTCTATATATTGTGTTTACAGTCCATACACTATAATACATAGTATAGACTTTAAATGTTATATATTGTGTCTACAGTCCATACACTACAATACATAGTATTGACTGTAGAGGTTATATATTGTGTCTACAGTCCATACACTATAATACATAGTATAGACTGCCGGGTCTATATATATTGCGTTTACAGCCCATACACTATAATACATAGTATAGGCTGTAGGGGCTATACATATTGTGTCTACAGTCCATACACTACAATACATAGTATAGACTGTAGAGATCATATATTGTATCTACAGTCCATACACTACAATACATAGTATAGACTGTAGAGTCTATATATATTGTGTCTACAGTCGTTACACTACAATACATAGTATAGACTGTAGATGTTATATATTGTGTCTACAGTCCATACACTATAATACATAGTATAGAGTGTAGAGTCTATATATATTGTGTCTACAGTCGATACACTACAATACATAGTATAGGCTGTAGGGTCTATACATATTGTGTCTACACTCTATACACTACAATACATAGTATAGACTGTAGAGGTTATATATTGTGTCTACAGTCTATACACTACAATACATAGTATAGACTGTAGAGTCTATATATATTGTGTCTACAGTCCGTACACTACAATAGATAGTATAGACTGTAGAGGTTATATATTGTTTCTACAGTCCATACATTATATTACATAGTATAGACTATATAGTCTATATATTGTGTCTACATTCCATACACTATAATACATAATATAGACTGTAGAGTCTATATATATTGTGTCTACGGTCTATACACTATAATACATAGTATAGACTGTAGGGACTATACATATTGTGTCTACACTCCATACACTATAATACATAGTATGGACTGTAGAGTCTATATATATTGTGTCTACATTCCATACATTACAATACATATTATAGTCTGTAGACGTTATATAGTCTGGTTACAGTCCATACACTACGATACATAGTATAGACTGTAGAGTCTATATATATTGTGTCTACAGGCCATACACTACAATACATAGTATAGACTGTAGGGTCTATACATATTGTGTCTACAGACCATAGACTATAATACATAGTATAGACTGTAGAGTCTATATATATTGTGTCTACAGGCCATACACTACAATACATAGTATAGACTGTAGGGTCTATACATATTGTGTCTACAGACCATACACTACAATACATAGTATAGACTGTAGAGGTTATATATGATGTCTACAATCCATACACTATAATACATAGTATAGACTGTAGGGTCTATATATATTGTGTCTACAGACCATACACTATAATACATAGTATAGACTGTATAGTCTATATATTTTCTCTACAGCCCATTCACTATAATACATAGTATAGACTTTAGAGTCTATATATTGTGTCTACAGTCCATACACTACAATACATAGTATAGACTGTAGGGTCTATATATTTTGGCTACAGTCCATACACTATAATACATAGTATAGAATGTAGAGTCTATATATATTGTGACTACATTCCATACACTATAATACATAGTAGAGACTGTAGAGTCTATATATATTGTGTCTACAATCCATACACTATAGAACATAGTATAGACTGTAGAGTCTATATATATTGTGTCTACAGTCAATACACTACAATACATAGTATAGGCTGTAGAGGTTATATATTGCGTCTACAGTCCATACACTACAATACATAGAATAGACTGTAGGGTCTATATATATTGTGTCTACAGTCCCTACACTACAATACATAGTATAGACTGTAGGGTCTAAACATTGTAGCTACAGTTCATACATTATAATACATAGTATAGACTGTAGAGTCTATACATATTGTGTCTACACTCGATACACTATAATACATAGTATAGACTGTAGAGGTTATATATATAGTGTCTACAGTCCATACACTACAATACATAGTATAGACTGTAGAGGTTATATATTGTGTCGACAGTCCATACACTACAATACATAGTATAGACTGTAGAGTCTATAAATATTGTGTCTACAGTCGATACACTACAATACATAGTATAGACTGTAGAGGTTATATATTGTTTCTACAGTCCATACATTATAATATATTGTATAGACTGTATAGTCTATATATTGTGTCTACAGTCCATACACTACAATACATAGTATAAAATGTAGAGGTTATATATTGTGTCTACAGTCCATACACTACAATACATAGTATAGACAGTAGAGGTTATATATTCTGGCTACAGTCCATACACTACGATACATAGTATAGACTTAAGAGTCTATATATATTGTGTCTACAGGCCATACAATACAATACATAGTATAGACTGTAGTGTCTATATATATTGTGTCTACAGACAATACACTATAAAACATAGTATAGACTGTAGAGTCTATATATATTGTGTCTACAGTCCATACACTTCAATACATAGTATAGACTGTAGAGGTTGTATATTGTGTCTACAATCCATACACCATAATACATAGTATAGACTGTAGGGTCTATATATATTGTGTCTACAGTCCATACACTATAATACATAGTATAGACTGTATAATCTATATATTGTGTCTACAGCCCATTCACTATAATACATAGTACAGACTTTAGAGTCTATATATTGTGTCTACAGTCCATACACTACAATACATAGTATAGGCTGTAGGGGCTATACATATTGTGCTACAGTCCATACACTATAATACATAGTATAGACTGTAGATGTTATATATTGCGTCTAGAGTCCATACACTACAATACATAGTATAGACTGTAGGGTCTATATATTGTTGCTAAAGTCAATACATTATAATATATAGTATAGACTGTAGGGCCTATATATATTGTGTCTACAGTCCATACACTATAATACATAGTATAGACTGTAGGGTCTATACATATTGTGTCTACAGTACATACACTACAATACATAGTATAGGCTGTAGAGGTTATATATTCTGGTTACATTCCATACACTACAATACATAGTATAGACTGTAGAGTCTATATATATTGTGTCTACAGTCCATACACTATAATACATAGTATAGACTGTAGTATCTGTATATATTGAGTCTACAGTCCATACACTACAATACATAGTATAGGCTGTAGCGTCTATACATATTGTGTCTACAGTCCATACACTACAATACATAGTATAGACTGTAGAGGTTATATATTGTGTTTACATTCCATACACTACAATACATAGTATAGATTGTAGAGTCTATATATATTGTGTCTACACTCCATACACTATAATACATAGTATAGAGTTTAGAGTCAATATATTGTGTCTACAGTCCATACAGAACAATACATAGTATAGACTGTAGATTCAATATATATTGTGTCTACAGTCCATACACTACAATACATAGTATAAACTGTAGCGTCTATATATTGTGTCTACTATCCATACACTACAATACATAGTATAGACTGTAGAGGTTATATATTGTGTCTACAGTCCATACACTATAATACATAGTATAGACTGTATAGTTTATATATTGTGTCTACAGTCCATACACTATAATACATAGTATAGACTGTAGAGTCTATACATATTGTGTCTACAGTCCATACATTACAATACATAGTATAGGCTGTAGGGTCTATACATATATTGTGTCTACAGTCCATACACTACAATACATAGTATAGACTGTAGAGGTTATATATTGTGTCTACAGTCCAAACACTACAATACATAGTATAGACTGTAGAGACTATATATATTGTGTCTACAGTCGATACACTATAATACATAGTATAGACTGTAGAGGTTATATAGTGTTTCTACAGTCCATACATTATAATACATAGTATAGACTGTATAGTCTATATATTGTGTCTACAGTCAATACACTATAATACAAAGTATAGACTGTAGAGTCTATATATATTGTGTCTACAGTCCATACACTACAATACATAGTATAGACTGTAGGGTCTATACATATTGTGTCTACACTCCATACACTATAATACATAGTATGGACTGTAGAGGTTATATATTCTGGCTACAGTCCATACACTACGATACATAGTATAGTCTGTATATGTTATATATCGTGTCTACAGTCCATACACTACCATACATAGTATAGACTGTAGAGTCTATATATATTGTCTACAGTCCATACACTACAATACATAGTATAGACTGTATAGTCTATATATTGTGTCTACAGTCCATACACTATAATACAAAGTATGGACTGTAGAGTCTATATATATTGTGTCTAAAGTCCATACACTACAATACATAGTATAGACTGTAGAGATTATATATTGTATCTACAGTCCATACACTACAATACATAGTATAGACTGTAGAGTCTATATAGATTGTGTCTACAGTCCATACACTACAATACATAGTATAGACTGTAGAGGTTGTATATTGTGTCTACAATCCATACACTATAATACATAGTATAGATTTTAGAGTCTATATATTGTGTCTACAGTCCATACACTACAATACATAGTATAGACTGTAGAGTCTATATATTGTGGCTACGGTCCATACACTATAATACATAGTATAGACTGTATAGTCTATATATTGTGTCTACAGTCCATACACTATAATACATAGTATAGATTTAGAGTTTATATATTGTGTCTACAGTCCATACACTACAATACATAGTATAGACTGTAGAGTCTATATATTGTGTCTACAGTCCATACACTAAAATAAATAGTATAGACTGTAGAGTCTATATATATTGTGTCTACATTCCATACACCATAATACATAGTATAGACAGTCGGGTCTATATATATTGCGTCTACAGTCCATACACTATAATACATAGTATAGACTGTAGAGTCTATATATATCGTGTCTACAGTCCCTACACTATAATACATAGTATAGAATGTAGGGTTTATATATATTGTCTACAGTACCTACACGACAATACATAGTATAGGCTGCAGGGGCTATACATATTGTGTCTACAGTCTATACACTATAATACATAGTATATACTGTAGAGATTATATAGTGTATCTACAGTCCATACACTACAATACATAGTATAGACTGTAGAGGCTATATACTGTTTCTACAGTCCATGAACTATATTACATAGTATAGACTGTAGAGTCTATATATATTGTGTCTACAGTCCATACACTATAATAGATAGTATAGACTGTAAAATCTGTATATATTGTGTCTACAGTCCATACACTACAATACATAGTATAGTCTGTAGGGTCTATACATATTGTGTCTACACTCCATACACTACAATATATATTATAGACTGTAGGGTCTATACATATTGTGTCTACACTCCATACACTATAATACATAGTATAGACTGTATAGTCTATACATCGTATCTACTGTCCATACATTAAAACATATAGCATAGAGTGTAGAGTCTATATATATTGTGTCTACAGTCCATGCACTATAATAGATAGTATAGACTGTAGGATCTGTACATATTGTGTCTACAGTCCATACACTACAATAAATAGTATAGGCTGTAGGGCCTATACATATTGTGTCTACAGTCCATACACTACAATACATAGTATAGACTGTAGAGTTTATATATTCTGGTTACAGTCCATACATTACAATACATAGTATAGACTGTAGAGTCTATATATATTGTGTCTACAGTCCATACACTATAATACATATTATAGACTGTAGAGTCCATATATATTGTGTCTACAATCCATACATTATAATTCATAGTATAGACTGTAGATTCTATATATATTGTGTGTACAGTCCATACACTATAATACATAGTATAGACTGTAGGGTCTATATATTGTGTGTACAGTCCATACAATATAATACATAGTATGGACTGTAGGGTCTATATATCGTGTCTACAGTACATACACTATAATACATAGTATAGACTGTAGGGTCTATATATATTGTGTCTACATTCCATACATTATAATACATAGTAGAGACTGTAGGGTCTATATATATTATGTCTACAGTCCATACACTACAATACATAGTATGGACTGTAG
Source organism: Eledone cirrhosa (assembly GCA_964016885.1). Classification (NCBI taxonomy): domain Eukaryota; kingdom Metazoa; phylum Mollusca; class Cephalopoda; order Octopoda; family Eledonidae; genus Eledone; species Eledone cirrhosa. Next base: position 21,589,432 of record OZ024753.1, on the reverse strand, counting down.
AGTCTATACATATTGTGTCTACAGTCCATACACTAATATACATAGTATAGACTGTAGAGTCTATATATATTGTGTCTACAGTCCATACACTATAATACATAGTATAGACTCTAGTGTCTATATATTGTGTCTACAGTCCATACACTACACTATATAGTATAGACTGTAGGGTCTATATATATTGTGTCTACAGTCCATACACTACAATACATAGTATAGACTGTAGAGTCTATATATATTGAGTCTACGTTCCATACACTACACTATATAGTATAGACTGTAGGGTCTATACATATTGTGTCTAAGTCCATACACTACAATACATAGTATGGACTGTAGAGTCTATATATATTGTGTCTACAGTCCATACACTACAATACATAGTATAGACTGTAGAGGTTATATATTGTGTCTACAGTCCATACACTACAATACATAGTATAGACCGTAGAGGTTATATATTGTCTACAGTCCATACACTACAATACATAGTATAGACTGTAGGTTCTATATATTGTGTCTACAGTCCATACACTAATATACATAGTATAGACTGTAGAGTCTATATATATTGTGTCTACAGTCCATACACTATAATACATAGTATGGACTGTAGAGTCTATATATATTGTGTCTACAGTCCATACACTACAATACATAGTATAGACCGTAGAGGTTATATATTGTCTACAGTCCATACACTACAATACATAGTATAGACTGTAGGTTCTATATATTGTGTCTACAGTCCATACACTATAATACATAGTATAGACTTTAAATGTTATATATTGTGTCTACAGTCCATACACTACAATACATAGTATAGACTGTAGAGGTTATATATTGTGTCTACATCCTATACACTACAATACATAGTATAGACTGTAGGGTCTATATATATTGTGTCTACAGTCCATACATTATAATACATAGTATAGACTGTAGAGTCTATATATCGTGTCTACAATCAATACATTATAATACATAGTATAGACTGTAGAGTCCATATATATTGTGTCTACAGTCCATACACTATAATGCATAGTATAGTCTGTAGGGTCTATACATATTGTGTCTACACTCCATACACTATAATACATATTATAGAATGTAGAGTCCATATATATTGTCTACAGTCGATACACTATAATACATAGTATAGACCGTAGGGTCTACACATATTGTGTCTACACTCCATAGACTATAATACATAGTATAGACTGTAGAGTCCATATATACTGTGTCTACACTCCATACACTATAATACATAGTATAGACTGTAGGGCCTATACATATTGTGTCTACGGTCCATACACTATAATACATAGTATAGAATGTAGGGTCTATATATTGTGTCTACAGTCCATACATTATAATTCATAGTATAGACGGTAGAGTCTATATATATTGTGTCTACAGTCTATACACAATAATACATAGTATAGACTGTATGGTCTATATATTGTGTCTGCAGTCCATACACTATAATACATAGTATGGACTGTAGGGTCTATATATCATGTCTACAGTACATACACTATAATACATAGTATAGACTGTAGGGTCTATATATCGTGTCTACAGTCCATACACTATAATACATAGTATGGACTGTAGGGTCTATATATCGTGTCTACAGTACATACACTATAATACATAGTATAGACTGTAGGGTTTATATATATTGTGTCTATATTCCATACATTATAATACATAGTAGAGACTGTAGGGTCTACATATATTATGTCTACAGTCCATACACTACAATACATAGTATAGACTGTAGAGTCCATACATATTGTGTCTACAGTCCATACACTACAATACATATTATAGACTGTAGAGTCTATATATATTTTGTCTATAGTCCATACACTATAATACATAGTATAGACTGTAGCATCTATATATTGTGTCTACAGTCCATACACTACAATACATAGTATAGACTGTAGAGTCTATATTTATTGTGTCTACAGTCCATACACTACAATACATAGTATAGACTGCAGGGTCTACATATATCATGTCTACAGTGCATACACTACAATACATAGTATAGACTGTAGAGTCTATACATATTGTGTCTACAGTTCATACACTATAAAAGATAGTATAGACTGTAGGATCTATACATATTGTGTCTACAGTCCATACACAATCATACATAGTATAGACTCTAGAGTCTATATATATAGTGTCTACAGTCCATACACTATAATACATAGTATGGAATGTACAGTCTATATATATTGTGTCTACAGTCCATACACTACACTATATAGTATAGACTGTAGGGTCTATATATGTTGTGTCTAAGTCGATACACTATAATACATAGTATAGACTGTAGGGTCTATACATATTGTGTCTACACTCCATACACTACAATACATAGTATAGACTGTAGAGGTTATATATTGTGTCTACAGTCCATACACTATAATCCATAGTATAGACTGTAGGGTCTATATATATTGTGTCTGCAGTCCATACACTATAATACATAGTATAGACTGTAGAGTCTATACATATTGTGTCTAGTCCATACACTACAACACATAGTATAGACTGTAGAGTCTATATATATTGTGTCTACAGTCCATACATTACAATACATAGTATAGACTGTAGAGGTTATATATTGTGTCTACAGTCCATACACTACAATACATAGTATAGATGTAGAGGTTATATATTGTCTACAGTCCATTCACTACAATACATAGTATTGACAGTAGGTTCTATATATTGTGTCTACAGTCCATACACTATAATACATAGTATAGACTTTAAATGTTATATATTGTGTCTACAGTCCATACACTACAATACATAGTATAGACTGTAGAGGTTATATATTGTGTCTACAGTCCATACACTACAATACATAGTATAGACTGTAGAGTCTATATATCGTGTCTACAATCAATAAATTATAATACATAGTATAGACTGTAGAGTCCATATATATTGTGTCTACAGTCCATACACTATAATATATAGTATAGGCTGTAGGGTCTATACATATTGTGTCTACACTCCATACACTATAATACATATTATAGAATGTAGAGTCCATATATATTGTCTACAGTCGATACACTATAATACATAGTATAGACCGTAGGGTCTACACATATTGTGTCTACATTCCATAGACTATAATACATAGTACAGACTGTAGAGTCCATATATATTGTGTCTACAATCCATACACTATAATACATAGTATAGACTGTAGGGCCTATACATATTGTGTCTACGGTCCATACACTATAATACATAGTATAGAGTGTAGGGTCTATATATTGTGTCTACAGTCCATACATTATAATTCATAGTATAGACTGTAGTCTATATATATTGTGTCTACAGTCCATACACTATAATACATAGTATAGAATGTAGGGTCTATATATCGTGTCTCCAGTACATACACTATAATACATAGTATAGACCGTAGAGGTTATATATTGTGTCTTCAGTCCATACACTATAATACATAGTATGGACTGTAGGGTCTATAAATCGTGTCTACAGTACATACACTATAATACATAGTATAGACTGTAGGGTCTATATATTGTGTCTACAGTCCATACATTATAATTCATAGTATAGACTGTAGTCTATATATATTGTGTCTACAGTCCATACACTATAATACATAGTATAGAATGTAGGGTCTATATATCGTGTCTCCAGTACATACACTATAATACATAGTATAGACCGTAGAGGTTATATATTGTGTCTTCAGTCCATACACTATAATACATAGTATGGACTGTAGGGTCTATATATCGTGTCTACAGTACATACACTATAATACATAGTATAGACTGTAGGGTTTATATATATTGTGTGTACATTCCATACATTATAATACATAGTAGAGACTGTAGGGTCTACATATATTATGTCTACAGTCCATACACTACAATACATAGTATAGACTGTAGAGTCCATACATATTGTGTCTACAGTCCATACACTACAATTCATAGTATAGACTGTAGAGTCTATATATATTTTGTCTATAGTCACTACACTATAATACATAGTATAGACTGTAGCATCTATATATTGTGTCTACAGTCCATACACTACAATACTTAGTATAGACTGTAGAGTCTATATTTATTGTGTCTACAGTCCATACACTACAATACATAGTATAGACTGTAGTGTCTACATATATCATGTCTACAGTCCATACACTACAATACATAGTATAGACTGTAGCATCTATATATTGTGTCTACAGTCCATACACTATAATACATAGTATGGAATGTACAGTCTATATATATTGTGTCTACAGTCCATACACTACACTATATAGTATAGACTGTAGGGTCTATATATGTTGTGTCTAAGTCGATACACTATAATACATAGTATAGACTGTAGGGTTTATACATATTGTGTCTACACTCCATACACTATAATACATAGTATAGACTGTAGAGTCTATATATTGTGTCTACAGTCCATACACTATAATACATAGTATAGACTGTAGAGTCTATATATTGTGTCTACAGTCCATACACTATAATCCATAGTATAGACTGTAGAGTCTATATATTGTGTCTACAGTCCATACACTATAATACATAGTATGGACGTGTAGGGTCTATATATCGTGTCTACAGTAACTACACAACCCACAACCATACATAGTATAGACTCCAGAATCTATATGTATAGTGTCTACAATCCATACACTATAATACATAGTATGGAATGTAGAGTCTATATATATTGTGTCTACAGTCCATACACTATAATACATAGTACAGACTGTAGGGTCTATACATATTGTGTCTACACTCCATACATTATAATACATAGTATAGACTGTAGAGTCTATATATTGTGTCTACAGTCCATACACTATAATACATAGTATAGACTGTAGGGTCTATATATTGTGTCTACAGTCCATACACTATAATCCATTGTATAGACTGTAGGGTCTATATATATTGTGTCTACAGTCTATACACTACAATACATAATATAGACTGTAGAGTCCATATATATTGTGTCTACAGTCCATACACTATAATACATAGTATAGACTTTAGAGTCTATATATTGTGTCTACAGTCCATACACTACAATACATAGTATAGACTGTAGGGTCTATATATTGTGTCTACAGTCCATACACTATAATACATAGTATAGAATGTAGAGTCTATATATATCGTGTCTACAGTCCATACACTATAATACATATTATAGAGCGTAGAGTCTATATATATTGTGTCTACAGTCCATACACTATAATACATAGTATAGACTGTAGGGCCTATACATATTGTGTCTACAGTCCATACACTATAATACATAGTATAGACTGTAGGGTCTATACATATTTTTCTACACTCCATACACTATAATACATAGTATAGACTGTAGAGTCTATATATATTGTGTCTACGGTCCATACACTATAATACATAGTATAGACTGTAGGGTCTATATATTGTGTCTACAGTCCATGCATTATAATTCATAGTATAGACTGTAGAGTCTATATATATTGTGTCTACAGTCCATACACTATAATACATAGTATATACTGTAGGGTCTATATATTGTGTCTACAGTCCATACACTATAATACATAGTATGGACTGTAGGGTCTATATATCGTGTCTACAGTACATACACTATAATACATAGTATAGACTGTAGGGTCTATATATTGTGTCTACAGTCGATACACTATAACACATAGTATGGACTGTAGGGTCTATATATCATGTCTACAGTCCATACACTACAATACATAGTATAGACTGTAGGGTCTATACATATTGTATCTACACTCCATACACTATAATACATAGTATAGACTGTAGAGTCTATATATATTGTGTCTACAGTCCATACACTATAATACATAGTATAGACTGTAGGGCTTATACATATTGTGTCTACAGTCCATACACTATAATACATAGTATAGACTGTAAGGTCTATACATATTGTGTCTACACTCCATACACTATAATACATAGTATAGACTGTAGAGTCTATATATATTGTGTCTACACTCCATACACTATAATACATAGTATAGACTGTAGAGTCTATATATATTGTGTCTATAGTCCATACACTATAATACATAGTATAGACTGTAGGGCTTATACATATTGTGTCTACAGTCCATACACTATAATACATAGTATAGACTGTAGGGTCTATACATATTGTGTCTACACTCCATACACTATAATACATAGTATAGACTGTAGAGTCTATATATATTGTGTCTACAGTCCATACACTATAATACATAGTATAGATTGTAGGGTCTATATATTGTCTCTACAGTCCATACACTATAATACATAGTATGGACTGTAGGGTCTATATATCGTGTCTACAGTACATACACGATAATACATAGTATAGACTGTAGGGTCTATATATTGTGTCATCAGTCCATACACTATAATACATAGTATGGACGTGTAGGGTCTATATATCGTGTTTACAGAACATACAACCATACATAGTATAGACTCCAGAATCTATATATATAGTGTCTACAATCCATACACTATAATACATAGTATGGAATGTAGAGTCTATATATATTGTGTCTACAGTCCATACACTATAATACATAGTATAGACTGTAGGGTCTATACATATTGTGTCTACACTCCATACATTATAATACATAGTATAGACTGTAGAGTCTATATATTGTGTCTACAGTCCATACACTATAATACATAGTATAGACTGTAGGGTCTATATATTGTGCCTACAGTCCATACACTATAATCCATAGTATAGACTGTAGGGTCTATATATATTGTGTCTGCAGTCCATACACTATAATTCATAGTATAGACTGTAGAGTCTATATATATTGTGTCTACAGTCCATACACTATAATACATAGTATAGACTGTAGAGGTTATATATTGTGTCTATAGTCCATACACTATAATACATAGTATAGACTGTAGAGGTTATATATTGTGTCTACAGTCCATACACTACAATACATAGTATAGACGATAGGGTCTATATATATTGTGTCTACAGTCCATACATTATAATACATAGTATATCCCAAATGCAAAGTATGGGTGCATAAAAGATGTAGTGGGATCACAGGTAAGCTAACTAAGAACATAGATTTTACATGTGGCCGGTGCTCTGGTACAATAAGTAGCAGCAAGTGCCCACAAATACTAGCTCCCTCAACTGCGCAGAGGGTTCTATAGAAATAGTGGACAGCTTCCGTTACCTGGGTGACAAAATCAGCAGTGGGGGAGGGTGCTCTGAAAGTACAGTGGCTAGAGTCAGAACTGGATGGAAAAAGTTCAGAGAGCTTATACCACTATTAGCCGCTAGAGGGTTCTCCCTAAAAATGAAAGGCAGGTTATACGATGCCTGCATACGAACAGCAATGCTGCATGGCAGTGAGACCTGGGCATTGTGTGCAGAGGATATACGCAGACTAGAGAGGAACGAAGCTTGCATGCTCCGCTGGATGTGCAATAGTAATATACGTGAACGGAAAAGCATAAACGAACTAAGGAAAAAATTAGAAATAAGAGGGATCAGATGTTGTTTACTCGAGAGAAGGCTACGTTGGTACGGTCACGTGATGTGCATGAAAGACGACAGCTGTATAACAAAGTCCAGGGCAATTAAGATAGACGGTAGCCACGGAGTAGGCAGACCCAGAAAAACATGGGACGAGCTGATAAATTCCGACCTCACACGCTTACACCTCTCCAAGACAATGTCACTGGACCGAGACCTTTGGCGGTACTCAGTAATAGAGAAGACCCGCCTTACCTAAATACAAAGTAAAAACCTACTACAGTCAGTAGGCATCTCTATCAAAACACACCCCCGTCCCACCACCTCCACACCGCCCCTTTCAATGTAAAGTTATGTTGGTCCCACAACATCCAGGCCGAAACAAATGAGATCGTGTAGGTGTCACGACAAAAAAACACACAGTCCACGCTGTAAATGTGGCCGTGTAGGCAACATGGTAAAAACCTCCCAGCCTCACACTGTAAATGTGGTTGGTGTTAGGAAGGGCATCCAGCTGTAGAAAACCCGCCAGACAGTCCACGCTGTAATGTGGCCGTGTAGGCAACACGGTAAAAACCTCCCAGCCCCACACTGTAAATGTGGTTGGTGATAGGAAGGGCATCCAACTGTAGAAAACCCGCCAGACAGTTCTATGCGAGCAAGACAACCACTCTTGCCTCAAGTGGGAAAACCCCCGTCCAAACCCATGCAAGCGTGGAACACGGATGCTAAACCTGATGATGATGATGATGATGATGAGTATAGACTGTAGAGTCTATATATCGTGTCTACAATCCATACATTATAATACATAGTATAGACTGTAGAGTCTATATATATTGTGTCTACAGTCCATACACTATAATACATAGTATAGACTGTAAATGTTATATATTGTGTCTACAGTCCATACACTACAATACATAGTATAGACTGTATAGTCTATATATTGTGTCTACAGTCCATATACTACAATACATAGTATAGACTGTAGGGTCTATATATTGTGTCTACAGTCCATACACTACAATACATAGTATAGACTGTAGGGTCTATATATTGTGTCTACAGTCCATACACTACAATATATAGTATAGACTGTAGGGTCTATATATTGTGTCTACATTCCATACACTACAATACATAGTATAGACTGTAGGGTCTATATATTGTGTCTACAGTCCATACACTACAATATATACTATAGACTGTAGGGTCTATATATTGTGTCTACAGTCCATACACTATAATACATAGTATAGACTGTAGAGTCTATATATATTGTATCTACAGTCCATACTCTACAATACATAGTATAGACTGTAGAGTCTATATATATTGTGTCTACAGTCTATACACTATAATACATAGTATAGACTGTAGAGTATATATATATGATAATTATTTCTTGTCCCAGCACAAATTGCAGAGATTTTATTCCAAGTTAGGAAAACCCCTATAAATCAACACTTTTTAGTCTTATTTCAATTAATCAATGAAGAAAGATTTACTAAAATTATTAATTATTTCATTACTAAAATAGTAACATGACATATGGTTCTTGTATAAAATTATATTCAAAGATTTCAATATAAATAGGCACCATTTAAAATGGTTTTGTTTCTTAGAAACCAGAAACAGTTGGTTGGGTGTTTGGGTGTATAAAAAAAAGGTAAAAATTTCACTGGATGGCATTAGTTAAAATTGGTATAGTGGAACAGAAAGAAAAAGATAAAACCATGGGTTGGAAAGATCTACAAATTCATTAGCAAAGGTAGGAGTCTGAAACTAAGAAAGTAACTGTAACAGAAATCTTCAGGCCACTTTTTTCTGTCAATTACAATATTTTACCCTATTTTCTTAGCTATTATTCATAACATTTGACTGAAGTTACAGTTATTTTCTGTGTTTGGGATCTCTACATTTTCTGAAGAATTTCAAATTACCCTGCACATCAATAGTGTATATATAAAAGGTTGCTGAAAATATTTTTTCTCAAGTACAGTTCAATGGAATCTCGGTTTATGAACACCTCTCATCATAAACTAATCGATTCACAAACAATTTTTCTGAACATAAAACATCTCACTTCACGAACAGTGTCTTGAGTAATGAACACGCAAGTCAGCAACAATGGTTGCAGTATTGGTGGGAAAGCATCACTTGCTGCAGTTACTATGATATCTATCTGTCTTTCATACACAGTCTCTCTCTCTCTCACTGTGTTTCTCTCTCAACATTTCATATGGGGAAGTTAGTTTTGGTTTATGAACATTTCAAGTGATGAACGATCTTCAGGAACAAATTAATTTTAGGAACCAAGGTTCTACTGTATTCTATTGACAGGTTAATCACTAAACAATGGTTGGTAACTATTTTCAGTTGATACTTTAGCATCAATATTTATTTGTTACAATAAAGAAAAACAACACAAAACACATGCAATTTGTGAATACTAACTTCAACTCATTATTTGAATAAATATTTCAATTCTTTAAACAATTTTTCAAGATAAACATCTGACATTTAAAAGTATGTGTATGAAAATAAACAAAAGCTTACAAACCTGTTTGTCAAAAAATGACTGGAGAAAGAAATTAGTATCTGTTTTGTTTTTAGCTGCTTCTGATTTCTGCAACAAAAGGTATCAATGTTAGATCTGGATTAGAAACATAAAAGAACACAGATAAAATAGATACTGTTTGGTTTATTATCAAAAGCCATTAGATTGCAGTGTTATAAGAATTGAATGGAAGTGAGAGATGAAGTGACATCAGGTTGGCATAGTAAGATAACCTTTGATCTCTTTCATGTCTGATTGTAGGTGAGGTAGGTGGTGTGTGTGAGGCTCTCCTCACCCATAGCTATTATTGCATTTAACTATAGGTAAGGTGGGTGGTGTGTGTGAGACTGCCTCTATTGTCTTTCAGGAAGTTTGCTATCAAAAAGGTTAAAATAACTCCAAGTAAAAAAAGGTATTGGAAGAAAAGTCGCAATACAATGACAGTGCACACATATACAAGTATGTTCGATTGGATGTGCAATGTCAATGTGCGTGAACGACCAAGCATAGACAAGTTGAGAAAGAAACTGGGTATAAGAGAGATAAGTTGTAGTGGGCAGGAGAGAAGGCTGAGATGGTATGGACATGTGATGTGCATGGAGGATGACTGCTGGGTAAAGAAGTGCCAGGAAGTCCCAGTGGAAGGAAGACACAGTAGAGGAAGACCACAAAAAACATGGACGGAGGTGGTGAGAGGAGACCTCAGATTGCTGAAACTCACCGAGGAGATGACGAAGGACCGTGACAAGTGGAGAGATGCTGTGCTGAATAAGACCCGTCCAACCCTTGCAAGCAGGAAAGAGCGGACGTAAAATGATGATGATGATGATATATATATATACAAATATAACGAAGGAAATGTGGTAAGGAACCAGGTGGACCATAACGCACCAAAGTACTCAATACTTAGGGTAGTAGAGTGGGTAATAGGAACGAGTAGCACCCCGACGGCTGAGCTCAAGTCGTTTCGACGGCTAATTCTGGACTAAATGAAAATTTTTATCTTGGTATATGAATAGCTGAGCTTCTCAGGGTGTAATTCCATATATGGTAAAAGTGATTGTCACAAGGATTGGTCAAAAGTTTGTTGTTGAAACCCATAATTCTATCATGGCAATTTGTGGAAGGAAGGGGTAGCTGAACCTGCCAATAGAAGAAAGGAGAGGGGGTGGAGGAAACCCAGTCGTGCGTTGATAGTGCCAACTACAGCAGGGCAGGAGGTCAAGGAAGTATACTAGGGAGGGGGAGGGGGAGGAAGTCGAAACAAAAAGTAAAACAATATGGGGTAAATATATAGAAGAATACCGAGAATGTTAAAAAAACAATTAAATATTAAAAAAAAAAAAAACAATTTCTGGTTATTATTCCCTAACGACAGACATCAAGTCCCTCACTGGTACTGCTAGACTATAGAAAAGTTTACTAGGTGGGACGGAATTATAATGAGACCCTTTTAAGAGCTAGTAGTAATCAACCGAGTATATCTTACGGTGACGGGTCAACGAGTGGGGGACCAAAATACTAAAGAAACTACCACAAAATAATAATTCAGAGTCCCGAGACTAATACGAAATAATTGTTTCTACCCTAGGCACAAGGCCAGCAACTACCCAGTGCAAAAAATAAACTAATACGAAATAATAAATCAGAATCCCGAAAAAGAATACTAATACTATCTCTAAGGGTGCCGCTACGATACAAAAATTCTAGTGCAAATTACATAAATGCTCGTACGATGTATATGAAAAATTTGATACGGAAAATTAATTCAGAATCCCCCACCCCCTTCCTTCCAGAAATTGCCATGATAGAATTATGTGTCTCAACAACAAACTTTTGACCAATCCTTGTGACAATCACTTTTACCATATATGGAATTAACCCCTGAGAAGCTATTCAGATACCAGGATAAAAATTTTCATTTAGTCCAGAATTAGCCGTTGAGACGGCTTGAGCTCAGCCGTCGGGGTCCTACTCGTTCCTATATACAAATATATATATATACACATATACATATATATATATACACATATACAAATATATATATATATACATATACAAATATATATATATATACACATATACAAATATATATATACACATATACAAATATATATATATACACATATACAAATATATATATACACATATACAAATATATATATATATACATATACACAAATATATATATACACATATACAAATATATATATATATACACATATACAAATATATATATATACACATATACAAATATATATATATACACATATACAAATATATATCTGATGGTGGTGATGGTGATGATGATGGTGATGATGATGGTGGTGATGGTGGTGATGGTGGTGATGGTGATGATGATGTGATGAAGATGATGAAGATGATGATGGTGATGATGATGATGGTGATGGTGATGATGATGATGGTGATGGTGATAATGATGTTAATGGTGATGTTAACGGTGATGATGATGATGATGATGCCGGTGATGATGATGGTGATGGTGATGGTTTTGATGATGGTGATGGTGATGGTGATGGTGAAGTTAGAGTGTTGACAATGTTCAATTAATAACACCTTTTATCCTAATAATTTATCATTTTAGAAATATATATAGTTCTCTGGGCTGAACATAATGGTTTCTGTTTTGTGGGGAGAGAAATGTTGATTAAATCAACCCAAGTACATTACTGCTACTTTATTCTATAAACATGAAAGTCAAAGTTAACCTTGACGAGATTTGAACTCAGAATGTAAAGGGACGTAACTCTGTCACAAAACATGTTGTCTGACTCTCTACAGATACTGTCATTCCATTGCCCTTATATGGCCTGAACATTATGCAGTCATATGCAGTCTTATTCTAAAAGTCGTTATTTTCTACATCTGTAGGTGCCACGGCAAAAAAGCACCCAGCACTCACTGTAAAGTGGTCATGTAGGTGTCATGATAAAAAGTACCCAATCAACTCTGTAAATGAAGTTGGTGTTAAGAAGAGCATCCAGCTGTAGAAATCAAGCCAGAATCAATTCCCATCCCACCCTTGCAAGCAGGGAAAGGTGGATGTAAAATGATGATGATGATGATGATGATGATGATGATGATGATGATGATACACTAATATATTCCTTCCTGATAATGTATCAATATTTAAAAGTACTCCCATGAATGGTCAATATTCAAACTATGTACTTCACAAGTTATTCATGTCTTTTATTTGACACTAGGTGGTGAATTGGTAGAATTGTCATTGGAGATTATGGTATTTATTTTGGTTCTCTACTCTCGAGTTCAAATCCTGCTGAGGTCAACTTTGTCTTTCATCCATTCAAGGTTGATAACAAAAGTACCAGTCAAGTACTGGGGTCAATTCTTCCTCTTCTGTTTCTCACTTTTATTCTCTCACATTCTCTTTCTTCAGCAGAAATTTGCTGCATTCAGACCTGGAAAGGGATAGGCTCTGCTAGGCTTTAAAAAAATACCCAAGAAATGCTGTATGTTATGAGAACATACCTATGACTCCCTCAGAAGTTACGGGGCCATACATATATTCGACACTCCTCAGTAAAGACAGTTCAGTCACCCTTATGTATTTATACTATTTCATCTCCTGTGTTTCTCAAGACTAATTACAATTTTCCCTTACAAAATATGATTGTGTGTCTGATGAGAAAATAAATATCAAATCTGATTTTCTATTTATATATTCATTAAATCACATGAAGAAAAAACAGAAAACAACTTGAAAATGAAACTGGACATTACTACACGTAAATTTTAATTCTAATTTTTTTAATTTTATTTTTATTAATCAATATTTCACTTTGGTTTCAGATTTAAAATGTTATTCTCTAGCGCCATATGATGTAAAATTTAGTGCAACATATTGTAATCATAGCGTATAGAGATAATTTCAATAGAATTAAAATTACATAAGCTTCAAGATGAGTTTTATTGTCTGTCTCATCCAGTAAATGTTATCTGTACGACATTGAAACTTAACTGAAGTGATCATCACTCTCAACACAGGGTCACTAAACCAGGCTAAAACTAACAGATTTCACTGCTTTGGAGGGTCGACATGGGACTTCGGAAAGTTACTAGCTACGGTGGGGGATATTTTCCACTTTGGGGAACAACATGATACTTCGGGGAGCTATTTGGTGGTGGTGGTGGTGGTGGTGATAGTGGTGGTGGTGGTGACAATGATGATGTTATTGGTGGTGGTGGTAGTAGTGGTGGTGGTGGTGGTTGTGATAGTGGTGGTGGTTGTGGATGTGGTGGTGGTTGTGGTAGTGGTGGTGGTTGTGGTGATTGTGGTGGTGGTTGTGTTGGTGGTGGTTGTGGTGATAGTGACAATGATGATGTTATTGGTGGTAGTGGTAGTGGTGGTGGTGGTGATTGTAGTTTGGTGGTTGTTGTAGTGGTGTGTGTAGGGGGGGGGGGTAGTGGTATTAGATACAGGTTTACAAAACTGCATTAACAAAGCATGCTTCTTCTTCATCATCATCATCACCTTCATCAAATCAATTGACAAAATCCCATGCCTTACCAAGTAGGGTGGAACTCATCAAATAAAACACCGGACCAAGGAAACAATGTTTCCATTGGTCATTCCAATTGCTGATACTATCTATTGGTCACAACTCCTGGCAGAAAGGACAACATGAAATAAAATTTCTTGCTCAAGGACATAACACAGCGCTTGGTCCAAGAATTGAACTGGCAAGCTCAGGATTGTGAAACCAATTCTCTAGCCACTAAGCTACATACCTTCACAATGTACCTTCAGTTCATCAGAACAAGAAAATAGTGCAGTAATAAACTGATATTCACAAGAAACTATTAAGGCAATTATTGTTTTTTCCCAATAGTAAAATAACAAAAATAGAACTACAGATCACAATATTTATAGCTTGTCATGGAAATATTAAGTGTCGATGATTTAGGGGAACTTATTAATAAAAGAATTCCTTCATCATCAATTGTAACTTACTTGAAATTACATAAAACTGCAATGGTATATAAAAATATCTCTGTTCCATACTGAAGAAACTGAAGATATAAATAAAAGTCAGTTCTTTTCGATTCTGGATGATATTGCTTGTAAAAAGAATCTCTATAATGTTAGATATTGCAATAACTGACAAAATTAAATATATCTCACAGTTTATAAGGTTAAATCCTGTTGTAAAAAAAAAATACAGCTAAAATGTTGCATTACATTGTAAAAGTTCCTTGAGTGATATGAGAATTTATCTCAGTATTCTGTACAACATGAAACCACACTATTAGCAAGATATAAAAAAAAGTGCCAGACAGCAGTATGACTGCGTCACTTTAGAAATTAATGTCTTTACTTTAGTTTATTGCAAATTTCCACAAAGATCTGTAAGTAAAGATTCTATAAACATTTGAGATAACAAACCCAATCTGAGCTATTTTCTGCCCAATCATGTTAAGAATTAATATCAAAATGTTATTGCACAGATGGAACTTCAAACTTTTGGAGCATTAATAAACCTGAATTGCTAGATTTGTCAAGAATATGCACTGACTGTTTACAGGATACTTCTAAACAATGCCATGGTTGAAAGAGTATTTCCTTGAGTAGCCCCTCCATCAAAACTACCCTAACAAATAGGATGAGGTTGGATCTACTTTCAGTCATTTTAAGACTAAAAATAAAACTTTAAGAACAAAATATTTGCTGCTATAATTTTACCCTATGTGAAGTCTCGCTGAAGTGTGAATCAAGCATCTACAAAAAATGAGAAAAAAGTTAGTGATGGATTAACCCTTTAGTGTTCAAACCGCCCGAAATAGCCCAAAGTTATTTCCCCTTCATTTGTTCAAACCACTCGAAATGGCCCGAAAACACCTACACTAAAAATAAACAAACCATCATCAAAATCTCATCAATTCGAGACTGCTGTGAGATTAGACCCTTACTGCGAATATTAACACTTAATATAGTGGAACAACTTAAAACAACAAGTGTTTTTTTAACTTTGAAAGTGCAACAAATTTTTTTTTGTATCAACATGGCTTATGAAAGTAGCGATACCGACTTTGAAGGTTTTATACACGATGACATTCAAAATAAACAAGAAACAAACGATAATATTAGTGATTTATCTTCAAATGAATCTGATGTTTATATTTCTGAAATTTCGTCCGACGATGATTGTTGTTTTGAAAGTGAAAATGAAGGAGGTCTCCAGGACGCCATTGAAAATATTACAGCAACATGGTTGAAAAATACCACACCAATAAATGTTCCCGATTTTATTCAAAATAGTGGTTCACAACACACATTTGCTCCTGATGCTAAAGCACTGGATTATTTCTTTTTGTTTTTACCACAAACTTTCTTCGAAGTTGTGGCAGAAGAGATTAATTGATATACCCAACAGCAGATTTCAAATCGAGAAAAACACGATCGGTTATGGCGACCGACAGATGCTGCGGAAATGCAAGCATTTTTTACCGTAAATATTATCTTCGGTATAAAACAATTTCCAAGACTGTGGAATTACTGGAGCACTGATATAAGGTTTAGTGATTCTTATATATCAAGTATTATGCTGAAAACAAGGTATTCAAAATTAAATCAGTATTTGCACCTGGTTGATATGTCAAATGCCCCTATTAATCAATTTCACCTGCCAATAAAAGTCAAATTTGACCAAAAAAATCAGGTAAAATTATATAATTTTAAATTATTGATATTTAAACATCTACTGACAAAATTTCAAGCCTGCACATAGAAAATTAAGAAAATTACAAACAAATAAAATTGATAACCCTCTTGAGTATGATTAACTAAAAATAATTGTTTCTACTTTTTGGCACAAGGCCAGAAATTAACCCAGTGTATTACTGGTACTTTATTTTATCGACCCCGAAAGGATGAAAGGCAAAGTTAACCTCGGCGGGATTTGAACTCAGAATGGCAAGGACCGTAACTCTATGCGTCAAAGCATGGCGTCCGACCCTCTACTGATACTGCCAATCCTCTGCCCTTAAAATAATGCGAACAGATAAGCAAGACATTTGAAAATCAATGCGAATGCTAAAGGGTTAAATATTTTTATTTTTAAAGCTACGGATATCAAATTATGAACTAAGTAAATTAAAATTGATCTGTAACTAATCCTGAAAAAAATTGAATGTGCCAAGGGTGTGTATCTTCTTTATTTTTGTCCATGTATGTTACCCAATGCTCAAGCAAGTTTCAAACTCATATCTCATTTATAAAATGTTTCCAGAATCAAGTCTATTTTATCATGTCATAAGAGAGAGGTTGTCATGTCTTTGACACAGCTCAAGAGTTCTCCTGACCCTTTGTTTGGCAGGTTTTCTACAGCTAGATGACCTTCTATCACCAACCACTTTACAGAGTGTACTAGGTGCATTTATCCTGTAGGTTACAAAGATTAGAGAGGTTGTCATGCTCTTGATACAAGTGAGGAGTTCTTGATTTCTACAATGGAATTCTACCTATCACCAACCACCTTACAGAGTTTACTGAGTACATTTCTCGTGGCACCAGCACTAGGAAAGTTTTAGTTGCAACTCGACTAAAGAGACCTCACTACTCAACTCGCATGCAGGGGTTGTTATTTATGAAGCATAAATATGATGTCATGGGTGTATGAGGAGTGTGGTGAAGTGGTGGGATTTAACAGGGTGGTGAATAAAGAGGAAAGGGGACCTCAACTAATGTGGGAGGTGCTGGCATAATAACAGACGGGTGTATGATTGCTGTGTTAGCATTTTAGGGTAGAATGATGGATCTGGATAGACTGCTTTCTTTTGTTGTGGCACCAGCATGACCACCTCACAAAGTTGATGGTTGTTTTATATATATTACCAAAGCATCACATAACAATGAATGCCATTGAAATATGTATCATCACCATCATCATCATTTAACGTCCATTTTCCATGAATAAAAGAATTTCGCAATTATATATATATATATTGGCAGAGTCATTAAGATGTAGCATAGAATGCTTTATGGTATTTGTCCCACCTCATTTTGTGCTCTGAGTTCAAATCCCGCCATGGTCAACTTTGCCTTTCATCCTTCCAAGGTTCATAAAAAAGTACCAGTTCTGTACTGGGGTCGATTCTTCCTCTATAGAAAAAAATCAGCTGTGTTCAGACCTGGAGAAGGTTAGGTTCCACCAGGTTTAAAAGTGCCCTAGACACGCGGTATGATGGTGCCTCTACGACTCCACGAGGAGTTATGGGATCTTTATCCTTTTATTTATATATATACAGTATATATATATATATATATATTGTTATACTTTGGGAGGGTCATGTTGCCAATAAGAAACACACGCACCAGTTGCTTTCACTTCAATTTAATTTAATATATATTTATAAATTTACAAATTTATAAATTTCTGGTTGGTTGGTTGGTTCCACAACCAGATAGTTGTTTATATATATATAGTCATAGTTCTTTCGTCACACACTCTGTGACCTCTTCAGTGACTGGGGATTTCTTTCTTCGTTTCTGTGCCCAAAATGGCGTAGGATAGAAGAAAGGAAAGGCACAGAAACGAAGAAAGAAATCCCCAGTCACTGAAGAGGTCACAGAGTGTGTGACGAAAGAACTATGACTATATATATATAAACAACTTTCTGGTTGTGGAACCAACCAACCAACCAGAAATTTATAAATTTGTAAATTTATAAATATATATTAAATTAAATTGAAGTGAAAGCAACTGGTGCGTGTGTTTCTTATTGGCAACATGACCCTCCCAAAGTATAACAATATCGGTTTCAACACACGATTTCAGATAAAGAATCTTGCTAAACAAATTCAGAAACGATATATATATATATATATATATATATATATATATATATATATATATATTGGAAAATGTGTGTAATCATTGGTACAGTTAGGTATATTAAGACACCCCTGAAGAAAAAAATGGCTTCACTTGTGCTTTCAACAAATTTATTTTCTTCACAAAATCCCAAAAGAATTTTTTTCCGGATTAGAAAAAAATTTTTTTCTTAAAAAAAAAAATTTTTTTTTATAAATTAAGTTGTTGGCAACCAAGAACTCAATTTAAAAAAAAAAATTTTTTTTTAAGAAAAATTTTTTTTTCTAATCCGGAAAAAAATTCTTTTGGGATTTTGTGAAGAAAATAAATTTGTTGAAAGCACAAGTGAAGCCATTTTTTTCTTCCCCCCTGTCTTAATATATATATATATATATATATATATATATATACAGGGTGCGGACGATATTTGTTCACAATTTTCAACTGCTAATTTTATGCAAATTTTTTTTACTTCCGTTGTCACTCTTGTCTTCATAAAAACAGTGACTATATTTCCATTATTTATTTTCAGAATAATTGATTATGAATAATTTTGAACATCCAAATTTGTGGAAGAGACACAGAGTTCTTGGAATCCGCGCAGGGAGGACAAATAAGGAAATTTCAGACTTTCACGGCGTCAGCAGGAGAATGGTGGAAAAGGTCAGAAAGGAATTGGAAGATTCAGGATTCGACTACGAAGCAACATCAGAGAGGAAAACACATGATCAACGGTCTGACGCCTTCAGAACGCCCGAGTTCGTCACTGAAGTTCAGGATATCATCAACAATGAACCTAGCAAGTCGATGCATGGATGAAAAGCTCATTAGGCTGGTGGTACATGAAGACATTCGCTACGTTTCATACAAGATGAGGAAAGGACAATTTCTGTCAAATGCGATGATGCGATGCAAGAAAAGTGACTGAAGCACACAAAGAAGCTGATCAACAACTTGAAACACCCACTGGAGCCAGACATGCTGTGGTTTTTCCCTGACGAGAAAAACTTCTGCCAAGACCAGAAGATCAACTCCCAGAACAACAGGTGGCTCGCTGTCTCATGCAGACAAAGTTTCCAGCGACAACATTGGTCTTAGGTGTCGTCAGCAGTCAAGGTGACGTCACGCCACCTCACTTCTTCCCTAAGGGCCTCAAGCTGAACACCGATGGCTACATCCGCGTCCTGAATGAGGTAGTAAAGCCCTGGATCAACCAGGTAGCTGCAGGTAGGCCGTACGTGTGACAGCAAGACCCAAGCCTGGCTGTCAGAGAACTTCGTCAACCACACTTCACCTGACATCTGGCCTCCCAGCTCGCCTGACTGCAATCGCCTCGACTTCTTTGTGCACAGTAGAACGAGACACCAACAGATCTAGCTGCAATACGAAAGACGATCTGAAGACCAGGATCACAAGTGCCTTTAGGGGCCTAAGTCGGGGGACAGTGACAAAGGCCTGTAGCCAGTTCCGAGGCCGCCTTGAAGCCGTCATCAAAGCCAAAAGAGGGTTTATCAAGTGAGATTGAAAGAACAAGTCATGAAGACGAACTGACCCAAGTTTGATAAATAAATCTTAAAAAATAAAACTACTGTGTTAATTTTTCCTAGACAGTAATCTTGCGAACAAATATCATTCGCACCCTGTGTGTGTGTGTGTGCGCGTGTGTATATATATATAAATATATATTTGCTCTACGGTTCTTATATATTTGATATATATTTATCCTTATCGAGCCCTCTTTGGATTTTAGTCTTCAAATTTATTATTATTACTATTTGGCTCCCTCGGTTGAGCACTCTATTAACTTATATTCATCATGCAGAAACAACATCTGAATATTTATACAAAGAACATACCCGTACCAAGTAGGAAATCATACCTAAAACTCCTGATACAGAAAACAGACCTGTTCATTAAAAGGTTGCGTTGGCGTGCCTTTTATTTCGATAATCCGCGTAAAGCTGACAACAAACAGGATAAATTTGGGTTTAAAACCTATAATACCCTTCCATTGCTACCCTTTGAAAATGATGTCTTGGAACTCATATGGAGTATCAAATTTCGGAATAGGAGCAATTCCTTCCAGCAGGACCTGAAAAATAGAATTCGTTCTATTAAGGATTCTAATGCCGTGCACGTCCATTCCGACAAAACTGGCAACCTATATCAAGTGGAGCGCAGTACTTACCATCAACTACTACATAATGCTGTAACTAAGGATTACCGTAAAACTAATTGGTGCATCATCAATGAAATCAACGATGCTGGTTTAAAATCACCTCTGATCTCAACATCCTGGACCGGACCGAGCCTCTGGACCCTATTTCTCCCCACTTTACCCTGAAGGATCACAAATCCAATTTTCCGAACAGCCCCTCTATTCGGCTTATTAACCCTACGGAGTCTGATTTAGGTAGACTTAGTAAAAGGATTCTTGATAGAATTATACTTGAAATTAGAAGTTTGGCCCCTCTTGCACTGTGGAACAATTCTTTCGCGGTGATTGATTGGTTCAACGGCATATGCAACAAGGAACATTGCCGTTTTATCCAATTCGACATCAATAATTACTACTCCTCCATCACTTTACCACTTCTCCTTAGAGCTATCAATTTCGCTAAAACACTCACAGTGATTAAGGATTTCGAAGTTGATGTCATCCTCAATGCCCGTAAGTCGGTGATTAATTTCGACGACTCTATTTGGATTAAAAAATCCAATAGTACCCCATTCGACATGAGTATGGGCGTCAGCAATTCTTCTGAGGTTACTGATCTTATCGGCCCTTTCCTTCTTTTCTCTATCAAGGACGAATTCCCCAACGCGGGCGGAGTTTGTACCGTGATGATGGTCTTTTGACTATGACTAAGTGCGGACCTCGTGCTTGCGACAGGTTCAGAAAAGAACTCACAGCCTTCTTTAAAGGCTTCAACCTCTCTATACAGGTTGTGGCCAACCTCTGGGTCATTAATTACCTCGACGTTACCCTCAATTTATCGAATGGCTTGTATTACCCATATAGAAAGCCGAATGATACGCTTAATTACATAAGTAAGCATTCCAACCATCCTGCTAGCATAACCAAGAATCTGGTAAGAAACGTTTCGTTGAGGCTTTCCCGTCTATCTACTAACGAGCATATTTTCAACGACCATTCCACTTCTTACAATGAAGCTCTTGCTCGGAGTGGATTTGTCGATAAGGTAGCATATACAGAGTACAAGAATAGACCTAGAAGAAATAGATCCCGTTGCATTATATGGTATAACCCACCATATAATATGGAGGTGGCCACACCATTAGCTAAGATCTTTCTATCCCTTATTACGAAGCATTTCCCCCTACACATAAATATAGTAAAATTTTTAATAGAAATACTATTAAAATTTCTTACTCTATGACTCCTAACATTGCACATAACAGCTTCAAATTTAGCTAAACTACCTAGCCGTATGAACACGTGCAACCCTGTAGTTAGTACTAACTGTAATTGTAGGAATCGGGTTGATTGCCTCCTATCTGAGAAATGCCTCTCTAGTAACATTGTCTACAAATGTAAG
>OZ024753.1:21436861-21561861 GCA_964016885.1 Eledone cirrhosa | reverse complement strand
GGTAGGAATCATGTTAGCAGAAAAATGGGTAGATAAGATAATAGATGTAAATAGAGTGAATGACAGAATAATTAAAATAAGACTTGTTCTAAATAGAACTACTGTGACAGTAATATCTGCATACGTGCCCCAATCCGGACTGCCTGGCGCTATAAAAGACAGATTCTATGAGATACTGATGCTCACTACCTCCCAAATAACCGACAGTGACTATATAATTATTGCTGGCGACCTAAATGGTCACGTTGGACAACACTGTGACGGCTATGACGGAATCCACGGAGGCTATGGGTTTGGTACAAGAAATGAGGAAGGCTCCAGAATCCTGGAATTCTGTGATACAAACAACCTAACTATCTGTAACACTAACTTCAAAAAACGAGACAATCACTTGATCACCTACAGATCAGGAGAACATACCAGCCAGGTAGATTATATCCTTACCAGAAGACGTGACAGAGTGTCTGTTGTAAACACTAAATCCCTCCCCCATGAAGAATGCACCTCCCAACATAGACTGATAATTAGCGACCTCATAGTCAGGACGAGACGTACTAGACAGCAGAAGAGGACTATCTTCAGGAGAAAAATATGGAAGCTAAAGGATCCCACAGCCAGAAATAAATTTCAAAGCATATTACTTGATGCTTTCGACAGTAAGGAAGAGCAATTAGAGTCTTACAATATAGAGGAACAGTGGGAATTCCTGAAAGCAAACCTGCTGATGGCGGCAGACGAAGTCTGTGGCTGGAGCAGGCCTGTAGGCAGGAGGAGAGTAACATGGTGGTGGAAGAGGAAGGTGGAGGGGTCAATCAAGGCCAAAAAGCAGGCTTGGAAAGCATGGCGGGATTGGGGAAGTAGAGAAGACTATCAAGTGGCCAGGAGGCAAGCTAGGAGACAAGTGTACTTCGCAAGAAGGGAAGCAGAGGAAAGAAAGTTCAAGCATGTTCTACAACGCGAGGACCAAAAACGTCAGGTGTTCAGGATTGCTAGGCAATGTGTCAAGGAAAACCGTGATATTGTCGGGGAGAAGTGTGTACATAACGATGATGGCGTACTTGCCATCACTGACGCTGATAAGAAGGTAGCTTGGAAGTGTCACTACGAAAGGCTACTAAATGAGGAGAATAAATGGGAGAAAGACAGTCTCCCTCACATCGACCCAATAGAGGGACCAGCAGTGTTAGTCGAAGGTAGTATAATAAGTAAGGCAATCAAAGATATGAAGACGGGTAAGGCGGCTGGGCCTTCGGAAATAGTTGCTGAGATGCTGAAAGCCTCCGGTATGGTGGGACACACCATGGTCACCCGGATAGTAAACCAAGTCATACAGAATGGGGTTGTTCCGAAGGACTGGCGTAGCAGCATCATCGTTAACTGTTACAAGGGTAAAGGAGACGCCCTAGACAGGAGTAACTATAGAGGCATTAAATTAATCGACCAGGTCATGAAGGTCACGGAAAAAGTAATAGCGCAACTAATCAGAGAGAGAATTGACCTAGATGAAATGCAGTTCAGGTTTGTATAAGGCAAAAGTACCACAGACGCTCTTTTCATTGTACGACAACTACAGGAGAAGTACCTAGCTAAAAGTAAGCCCCTATACTTAGCTTTTGTCGACTTGGAGAAAGCCTTCGACAGAGTCCCCCGTTCCATTATCTGGTGGGCTCTTAGAAAACTAGGTGTTGACGAATGGCTTGTGAGAGCCATACAAGCCATGTATAAAGAAACAGTCAGCAAGGTTAGAATTAACAACGAATATAGTGAAGAGTTTAGCGTAAAAGTTGGTGTCCATCAGGGCTCTGTTCTTAGCCCCCTACTATTTATTATTGCCCTTCAGGCTATAATAGAGGAGTTCAAGACCGGCTGCCCATGGGAACTCCTATACGCAGATGATCTAACGCTTATAGCTGAATCAATGGCCGAGCTAGAGAAGAAATTCCAAACATGGAAGCACGGCCTAGAATCAAAAGGCCTTAAAATTAACCTGGCTAAGACTAAAGTTCTAGTTTGTAGGAAAGAAAATAAGGCGCCGGTCCCCTCCAGGAAATGGCCAAGCTCAGTGTGTAGGGAAGGCGTAGGCAGAAACTCCATTTTATGTCCCAAATGCAAAGTATGGGTGCATAAAAGATGTAGTGGGATCACAGGTAAGCTAACTAAGAACACAGATTTTACATGTGGCCGGTGCTCTGGTGCAATAAGTAGCAGCAAGTGCTCACAAATACTAACTCTTTCAATTGCGCAGAGGGTTCTATAGAAATAGTGGACAGCTTCCGTTACCTGGGTGACAAAATCAGCAGTGGGGGAGGGTGCTCTGAAAGTACAGTAGCTAGAGTCAGAACTGGATGGAAAAAGTTCAGAGAGCTTATACCACTATTAGCCGCTAAAGGGTTCTCCCTAAAAATGAAAGGCAGGTTGTATGATGCCTGCATACGAACATCAATGTTGCATGGCAGTGAGACCTGGGCATTGTGTGCAGAGGATATACGCAGACTAGAGAGGAACGAAGCTTGCATGCTCCGCTGGATGTGTAATAGTAATATACGTGAACGGCAAAGCATAAACGAACTAAGGAAAAAATTAGAAATAAGAGGGATCAGATGTTATTTACTCGAGAGAAGGCTACGTTGGTATGGTCACGTGATGCGCATGAAAGACGACAGCTGTATAACAAAGTGCAGGGCAATAAAGATAGATGGTAGCCATGGAGTAGGCAGACCCAGGAAAACCTGGGACGAGCTGATAAATTCCGACCTCACACACTTACACCTCTCCAAGACAATGTCACTGGACCGAGACCTTTGGCGGTACTCAGTAACAGAGAAGACCCGCCTTACCTAAATACAAAGTAAAACATACTACAGTCAGTAGGCATCTCTAACAAAATACACCCCCATTCCACCACCCCCACCCCATCCACACCGCCCCCTTCAATGCAAAGTTATGTTGGTGCCACAACATCCAGGCCGAAACAAATGAGATCGTGTAGGTGTCACGACAAAAAACACACAGTCCACGCTGTAATGTGGCCGTGTAGGCAACACGGTAAAAACCTCCCAGCCCCACACTGTAAATGTGGTTGGTGTTAGGAAGGGCATCCAGCTGTAGAAAACCCGCCAGACAGTCCTATGCGAGCAAGACAACCACTCTTGCCTCAAGTGGGAAAACCACCGTCCAAACCCATGCAAGCATGGAACAGGGACGTTAAACGATGATGATGATGATGATATATATATATATATATATATATATATGCTGTGCTCTATATATATAGAGCATTGGCCTTGCAATCGGAAGCTGGTGAGTTCAATTCTCAGACCGGGTGGTGTGTTGTTTGATATGATATTGTGTGTTGGAACAAACATTGTTATCTTTGAGGAGGATCACATTGTTATATTGTTGCCAGAAATACATAATAAAACACACTCACTGTTTGGTTTAGGTTGATATTCGCTTCCGTATATTTTATATCCCTATATTTAATTTACCTGCCAATCAATGTTATCATTGACTGACCGACAGTTAAAAATATAGATATAAATATGTGTGTGTGTATATATATATATATATATCATCATCATCATCATCATCGTTTAACGTCCATCTTCCACGCTTGCATGGGTTTGGACGGGAGTTTTCCCACTTGTGGCAAGAGTGGTTGTCTTGCTCGCATAGGACTGTCTGGCAGGTTTTCTACGGCTGGATGCCCTTCCTAACACCAACCACGTTTACAGTGTGGACTGGGAGGTTTTTACGGTGTTACCTACATGGCCACATTACAGCGTGGACTGTGTGTTTTTTTGTCATGACACCTACACGACCTCATTTGTTTCGGACTGGATGTTGTGGTACCAACATAACTTTACATTGAAAGGGGTGGTGTGGATGGGGTGGGGGGGGGGGGTATTTTTGTTAGAGGTGCCCACTGACTGTAGTAGGTTTCACTTTGTACTTAGGTAAGGCGGGTCTTCTGTATTATATATAAAGCAAATATATATATATAAAGCAAAGAGGGTGTGGTAAGATACAAGGTGGACCTTAATGTACCAGACTATATATATAGTCTCTCAGAGCTTTTTCGTCACACAGCTGTGACACCATCAGTGATGATATCATATTTCCTCCTGTTGTATTGTAATATTTACTTATTCTATTTTTTATTCATATATCTATTAATTTATTATTAAAATAAAAAAATGTTCACTATAATAGTAATCCTGCCTGTGTTGTCACATGACCTATTTCAAAGGAGGAAGGTTATGCTGGTCAGTTTTCGTAGAGGGTGTGAAAACTAAGGGAATTGGGCCATCCCTTCCAATTCACCAGTCTGGAAATGTTTGATTTAGGAACCTATGAACATGCAGTCCCCAATGTGGTGGTGCAGCATCTTGCTGGAAAATGATGGTTGGTTGAAGGTCATATAGTTGTGGTGCCACATATTCAGTCAAAAGGTCAAGGAAATTCCCTGGCCATCTCGTTCACCAGATATCACTCCCCCTGGGCTTCTTTCTATGGGGTTATGTTAAAGATATCATGTATTGAACAAAGATACGAGACATCACTGATCTAAAGCAAAAGATCACTGATGCCATTGCCACCATTGATGAGGCCATGCTACAGCAAATATGGCAAGAAATCTAGTACTGTCTTGATGTCCTTCGTACAATTAATGGTGCTCATATAGAAGTGTATTAAATTAGTTAAAGAAACTATAATATTTACTCCTCATTTTCTAACAATTTCCACTTATTTGTCTGTTCATTTGTTTGATGATGATATATATAATTATTCAGTTGAAGAAAGTTGGTTGATCAAAAATTTGCTGGCTTATTCTTAAACAGATGTTCCTCGGTTTTGTTCCTTAGGATTTTCTCCGTAAGGTATCATCCAGAATTTTAGTATAATAAATTATCATATATATATATATATATATATCATCATCATCATCATCGTTTAACGTCCATCTTCCATGGTAGCATGGGTTAGACGGTTTTGTTCCATTCGATGTGGGATTGGTCGGGAGACGGTGTCTCACTCGTACAGAAATGTCTCTGGCAGGATTTCTATGGCTGGATGCCCTTCCTAATGCCAACCAGATTTACAGTGTGGACTGGGAGCCTTTTTACTGTCTCCTACACGACTACTTTACAGTGTGGACTGTGTGTTTTATGTATGTATGTATATATAATCCACAAACAGCTTTGTTATAATTTGGTGAAACAACTTAATATTATATATTCCCTGTGTAAAACAACAGCCACATACTAGTATATACATAAATCAGCCTGTCATGTCACAGAAATATATATATATAATCATTTATTCAGGTTTTTTATAAAATTTCTCTTCAAAGGCTGTGAAATAATACAAATATTGTGAACATTTAAACACTTTTAACCATTATTTCTAATAAAATATTTTCACTTATTACTCTGACTTAATTACTTTGAACTTTAACGACATGGTCTTTATAACATTATTTAACAATTCTTATTAGTTTTTATTTACTCTGTTTAACCTAGAACAACTATTTTGACATTTTTAGTCACACACATCAGAGGTGGAGGAGTACTGACAACAAAATGATGTTGGTAGTGGTGATGATGGACCAGGTGGTGGAGGAATGATGGTGGTGATGGTGATGATAACTTATGAGGAAATTTTAATGCTTCAATAATTTGAGTTATTATTAACAAGTCTACAACTTTTTGATGGATATTAAACCAAACAAAACTAATAATGTTTAGTAACCATAAAATACTAAGTGCTATGGCAACCGACTCTATAAAATATACCATTATTGCCATTTCTGTTGTTTTATAGTGGAACAATAGGATTTAAACTTTGAGAAAGGAATTAAACAAATAATCTTTTTTATATATTCTTATAAGCTATTGATTTGTTTTAAAATTAATTTTTTCATTATTTGTTTTTACAAAGTAAAATAGATTTGATTGGTCAATAAATTTAAATATCTGCTGAATTGTTCTTTAAAATTTCCTAATTTCAATTATTTACTTTTCAGGAGGAAACAAAGAACAGTTTTAGTTGAATTAACCCTTTAGCATCTACATTACTCTATATGTACTATTATATACACTATTGTATATACTATATACACTATATATACTGTTATATATACTATTATATACACTATATACACTATATATACTATATATACTATTATATACACTATTGTATACTTATATACTATTATATATACTATTATATACACTATATATACTATTATATACACTATTGTATACACTATTGTATACCCTATTATATACACTATATATACTATTATATACACTATATACACTATATATACACTATTGTATACACTCTATATACTATATATACTATTATATACACTATATATACTATTATATACACTATTATATACACTACTATACACACTATATTTACTATCTATATATCTAAAATAGAGAACGTCTGTCTGTCTGACTCCCTAAAACTCGAGAACTACGCAACCGATTGTTTTCAAACTTTACACATGTAATACTTATGGTCTTGTGAGTGTTTTGAGCAAAGAATATTTCAAATTTTCAATACCCTAGGGACCGCATTAGGCGATTTAGCGATCTCTCTCTATAATTCTTAGTCTTTCTTTTTTTATATAGATACATAGATATAACATTGCGCCCTTATAATATCTGTCTGTATGTCTGGCTGTCTGCATTACGACATTATGACGCTATATGTATGTGTGTGTATATATGTATATATAGTGTGTGTATATATATATATATATATAGTGTGTAACGTTTTTCAAAATATTTACTTCTGTGTTCACAGATTGATTTTTTCATTTTAGTTTCAGAAGGGTGAAAGCAGCGATTCTTTGCTTAAACTTTAATCTGATATTTCAATATGTATATATATAATTATATATTCTTGTACAGATATTTTTGCATACACAATAACAAAATATAAACAAACGTATTTATTTCACGAGGCTCGATAAGGATAAATATATATCAAATATATAAGAACCCTAGAGCAAATCCCGAGCAACGCCAGGCCATTCAACTAATATATACTATGTTATTTTCACGGTAAAGTCTTTACCTCACGTAATTATCTCTCATAATATGGAATCTATGAGATGTTATGTATTTGGAAGACAATACTCCATATGAGGGGCTAGTTAGGAGTGAATTTGTTGCCTTGACAACCTAAACACTTACATTTCTAATGAAAAAACACTGTTTGTGATTTTCAAATAAATTTTGAAAATATTTAAGAATTTGGCAGGAGATAGTAATACAAGAAATGGTCTCATTATTCAGCTTATTTGGAGCATAACTTAACAATTCTTACATAAAATTATGATGGAAGATTTTTAGATGAATATAAACACAATAAATTAATATAAAGAATGGTGTGCTGATGCATGGATATGCTATAAGATAGCTTATAAGGTGAAGACCCTTAAAGATGGAAAGAGAGGTTGCCATGATGGAAAACCTCATAACTCATAACTCCCGGGTAGCAGCTAGAACCAGGAGTAGTTTTAAGCAAGGTATGAAAAGAGTTAAGTAGTTCCATGTAACTTATCTAAGAACACAACCAGAGTTATGTAACTTATCAAAGAACACAACCAGAGTTATGTGACTTATCTAAGAACACAATACAACCAGACATCCATTACACCTCATTTAGGCAGTGAATTGATAGAATGCTCTCTGAACTCACTGAGTTCAAATCCTGCTGATGTTAACTTTGCCTTTCATCCATTCAAGGTCGATAACAAAAGTACCAGTCAAGTACTGGGGTTGATTCTTCCTCTATATCTCTTTCTCACTTCCCCTCACTTTCTATCCTTCTCTGGAAGAAATATAGAGTACTCAGGCCTGGACAGAGATGAGCTCTGCCAGGCTTAAAATACTCAAGAAACACTGTATGCCAATGCTGCGCCTCTACAACTATCTCAGGAGTTACGGGACCACACCCTATCATACCAATATCACAATAACCCTTATTTTATCAACCCTAGATAGGCAATGCTGACTACGTTGTGATCTCAGCTCAGTACACTAAACCAATAGGTTATAGTAGCCAATGTAACACTATAGTTTCCAGGGACAACTTCACGACTATTATATGAGGGTGGGCTGAAAAGTTCATAGGCTGACTATGAAGCAGTGATGCTAGAGATGGGAAATCTTGCATGTATTAATTTCAACTCTTCTTATTAATAACTGCATTTTGTCTTTCTAGGGACTATGTTGAAAAATAAACCTTATTTGCTCATTCCATGAGAGTATCTTGGTCAGCTTATGAACTTCACATATTAGCTTCACATATTAACTACATTCCAGATATATGTTCCAGGGCCAACTTCACTGCTGTTATATATCAACTACATTCTAGCTACACAGATAAAACCACTATACAGTAGAAGGAAGAGTACATACAAGTCCAATATCTGATGTTTAACTCCCGGTAAATCTCATGAACCTTAGTTGCTAATACACTTTGGAAAATCATGATCAAAACAATTCCTCATATAAATAGTATTGTTGCTATGTAATAAATATTAAGCTAAAATGGTAAAAGACCATTCTAGATAGCTTATAGTCCGAGTATTTTAATTCTTCTGGGTTTAAATCATTGAAAGAAGGAGATGGTGACAAAGTTAAGTTTCAGATAATCAATAATATTGTATTACAAAAGTGGAGGACTGAAAAATAATAATCAAACTAAAATTAATATTAAACACCTCGGTATTATTCCTTACCTGTTCATTATCATTATCTGATTGGAGAAACATCGGTCTGGTAGACATAACAGGTATGCCTGGGGATGAATGGAGTTTCTTCAACATCCTTTGATGTTCATTGTAATCAAAGAGATTCTCTTGAAAATCATCATTGTTGATGTTGTTGTTTGAGCTGTTCAAAGTAGTTTCTCCTGAGTGAAAAAACAAGTTCAATTATTAATATTTTAAAATTTCCTCTATATCATTTGAAATATTTATGTGGAAAAATAGAAATTAGAGAAATACTTGCAGACTAGCATAATGTGAATTGGACCATGAAGGTTAAAAATATGACAAAATACTTGCAGACTACCATAATAGACTACACAATTGGACTGTGATGGTTAAAAACATAACAAAATCAAGTTGGAATGTGACCTCACAGTTATTTTGTAGGTCCTTATATTTTTGGATAAAATCCTTCATCAAAACATTAATAAAAGAAATTAGTTCAGGAATGTATATTTTTTGTTGCTCTTAAGCTGACATTTTTTAAATTTAAAAGTGATGGCTTTTTTTTCCAATCGACACTGGAAATGATGAATAGATCATTTAGTATGTGAGCTAAGCTATGCAATGATATAGAAGGGTAGGCTGAAAAGTTCATATGCTGACTATAAAGGAATGATGCTAGAACTGTGAAATATTGCATGCATTAATTTCAACTGCATTGTTTCTTTTTAAGGACTAAGTTGAAAAATAATCCTCATTTGGTCATTCCATGAGAGTATCTTGGTTAGCCTATGAACTTTCCAGCTGACCCTTGTAAGAACAACAAAAAATATACAGCCCCAAACTACTATTTTCTATCCTTTGATGAAGGGATTTTATCCCAAAATATAGAGGCCTAAAATAGCAAGATAACATCATATTTTTAACATTCACTGTCCAATTCATAGTAGCCTTCAAATAAAATACTATTTTCTACAAATTAAGACAACTTGTATAACAATTCAAGAAATTATCAAGTAAAATTTAACCCTTTTATTGCCAACCTGACCAAATCTAGCTCTGGTTTTATGAAACAAAATCCTCCATTTTAAAGGCTTCCTATTTAGATTAAAATCTACCAAGATAATATTATATGAGTCATATGTTAAATAATTATCATAGTAATGAAATAAATAATATGACAATTTTAGTTGGTCCTTTCAAATTCTTCATTAATTATTGTACTTACTGGCCTATTGAATGGCCCTTCATATAAGATGTCCCCTGGTTTTACAAGGATATTTTGAGGAAAAAAGGAGTTTTAGTACATTTCTACATAAAATTCTTTAAAATTATTTCATTTTTTCTCCAAAACTTATATAAGTTTGACATCATTTTACTTATATAAACTGTACTACTGTATTAGTATAATAGTATTTCAGACTAAATTGTATTGTATTACTGTATTAGTAATACTTGTTTCTACTTTTTGGCACAAGGCCAGCAATTACCCAGTACATTACTGGTACTTTATTTTATCGACCCTGTAAGGATGAAAGGCAAAGTTAACCTCGGCGGGATTTTAGTAATACTAATAGTAATACAGACTAAATTGTATTGTATTAATGTATTAGTAATACTAATAATAATTCAGACTAAATTGTATTGTAATACTGTATTAGTAATACTAATAGTAATACAGACTAAATTGTTTTAACCCTGATTGTCCTCACCCTCCGTTTGGCCGCCGATCAGTAACAAGGACATATTGAACACAGGGAAGGTTTTTTAATGTTTTTTTTCTTCTTAAAGTGCGTCCAATAGGCCAGCAAATGCAATAATTGAAGTAGAGTGTATTCCATGATTAAAAAAAGCCATGAAAAGATGAAGCAACAAAATTGAACAAATAAATCCATTTTTACCAGTTTGATTAAGTTCTGAAGCTTGTTGAAGGTTTTCTAAATTTGGTGGCATAGGTGAAGTCATTTTCTGTATTGGAACACTTTTTATACTTGGTGAAGGACAAAATGAGGGTGTTGTCGGTGCTTGCATTTGAAAATGTTGTTTCTCTGACATTGAAGGAGGATTAGGAGTGGCAAGGGATGCTATAGGTAGTGCAGCCTTTTCCAAATTATCCATTGAAGAAGTAGATAGGGAGAAAGTAGGCATGGGTCTTTGCAGCTGTAGATTTCTAGCAGGTACTGTTAAGGGCTGTGACATCTCTTGAAATGGAGATTTAGAGGTGGAAGATACAACCCATAACGGTCTTGGTACAGGAGCAGGAGATTTGGGGAGTAACATTGGAGAAGAGGCTGGTTTCATTCCAGGAATGGATGTTGGTTTATATTGGGAAGATCTAGAAATAGCTGTAAATTCTCCATATTTTGGTACATTAACATGTTTTATATGAGGTAGAGGTAACGGTATATTGCTGTGACTGGTAACCTGGTAAAGAAATAAACAATAATAAAACACAAAATAGAGGAACTTCTTCAATACATTTGTCTGGCTTTTGTTGTTTAAGTCAATCAAATGATTAGAGCAACATGTGACAGGTACCATAGTATGCAGTAACATTCTGGCGGGGAAATGATGCCTCCATCTGGTCTCAAACTGCAACAACCCATCAAACCCATGCCGGCAACAAAAAAAAAGGCAGACATAAAATGATGATGATGATGATGAATAAATAAATCACAACAAGCTTTCTTAGAATTGAAGCTTAACCTCATAATATGATAAAGTGTTCTTTCGTCCACAGCAACCACCATCACCACCAGATACTAACATTTCATACATAAAGTGTATTGATATAGTTGTGTTGATATTATTTATCAGCTGTTTTAATAGTATTGATTTGTGTATGTTCATATACATATTTATCTCTAGAGAAACCTTTTCTTTAATGTTCATACTATTAACATCATTTTTATAGACATTTCGAAAAAATATTTAAAGCTTTTTGTCAATATAGAGGAAAGGAATTGGTAGAGATTACATACTACAATATATTCAAATACTCAATGTAAAGAGATTTAGTGGGGTCACTGGCAGGTTGACAAGGAAACGAGTCTTTGGATAAGTCAGATAGATGTATGCACCTAGTTAGTAATGAGAGCACCAGTAAAATACATTATTTCTAATGCTCAGAAAACTCCACAGAGGTATTTGATGGCTTCTTCTGTTACCTGACTTAATTACTAGTGGAGGGAGTGATCTGTAACTATAGTAACTAGATTAAGAACAGGAGGATCAAGTCTACTATATATAACTGTTCACAAGAATGCTGTCCTCTTGAATATTCGGGGGGGGGGGGGGATTAATGTTGTAATCTGGTTGGTCCAGGTATTCTTAGTAAAACGTTCAGGGAGCTATTACCTATGCTGACAACAAAGAAATTGTCTCTTTGAACAAATGAGTAAAAATAAGATGCTTATGTAGGATGTGTGATAATACAATAATATATGTTAGAAATATTCAGTGGAACCTCGCTTCACAAATGCCTCTCATCATGAAACAATCGGTTCACAAACAATTTTTCCAAATACAAAACAACTTAGCTGATGAACAGTGTCTTGAGTAATTAACAGTCAAGCCGGCAACAATGGTTGGCAACAAGCTGGAATGGTTGGTATCAGGAAAGTGCTGCTTGCTGTGTAGTTAGTTACTATGGTAATTTCTATCTGTCTTTCATAGTCTCTCACAACATTTTGTATGGGGAAAATAGTTTTGGTTTATGAACATTTCAGATGACAAATGGCCTTCAGGAAGAAGCTAATGTATTGACATTGAATATAGAGGACATGCAAAGGCTGGTAAGAAATAAAGCAAGCCTGCTCCACTGGATGTGTAATGTTAGGGTAGATAATATAGGGCAAAGTAGAAATGAGATGAGATAAAAGAGGAATGAGATGTGATATGCTAGAGACTGCAGCACTGGTGTATGTGATGAACATGTAGGATGACAACTGTATAAAAAAATGGAGAACATTTAAAGTGAATGGAAACTGTGATAGAAGAAGACCAAGGATGACAGGGGGAAGAAGTGTCAAAAGGTGATCTCATGATGCTGGAGATATCAGAATATTACAATGTTGAGATGGTGGTGGTGATGAGGAGGAGGGGGATCATCTGTGTTATATTTCTTGATACATAGTACTGGTGCTACAATGAAATGTACCAAGAAGACTGTGTAAAGTGGTTGACATTAGGAAGAGCATCCAGCTATAGAAACCATGTCAGAATGTATGTGAGCAAGATGTGTTCCCCATCGTGTCTAGGAAGATAATAGCTCTGATTAAGAACTGACTTGATCTGTAATGTGGAGGTGATGGTCTAATGGTAAGGCTATTGTGGGTTCAATTCCTGGACTGGGTTGTGTGTTGTATTCTTTTTCATTACACATTGCTCCAGTATACTCAGCTGATAATGAAGTAGCAACAGTAGCTGGAGGTTTAACCCTGTGATGAACTGGCATCCTGTCCAGGGGAAGTCTTGTACTCACAGTCACTTAACACCACAGAAAGCGAGATAAGCACTGACTTGATGAGACAGACTTTAGATTGGTTCTGTAATGACTCACCCAACCCATGCCAGTATAGAAAAACAGATATAAAGTGAAGATAATGACGAAGATTATTATTATTTTTTCATTATTTTTTAAAGGATTGTGGATTGGCAGTATCGGTAGAGGGTCGGACGCCATGCTTTCCAGCATAGTTACGTCCCTTTACGATCTGAGTTCAAATCCCGCCGAGGTTGACTTTGCCTTTCATCCTTACGGGGTCGATAAAATAAAGTACCAGTAATGCACTGGGTAATTGCTGGCCTTGTGCCAAAAGTAGAAACAATTATTTTTTAAAGGATTCAAACCAGAAGGGGCTTTATTTCCAAAATAAGAATAAAAACATGTTTAGCCAGTAGAATACTGATATACTGTAGGTGTAATTTCTCCCATAAAGAAGAGGTTAATAGCCTGAAAAATTCAAATTTCATTAACGACAACTCATTTCAGATTTAGATTTTAAAGCATTTTTGTTTTAAACTGTTAGAAAACAAAATAATTATAAAACAATACATGGAATTCATAATAATGATAGACAAGGAAATATTAGATGAATGCATAAAACTAAAATATTGCTAATTACTGGATAAACTAAGTAATCTGAGATGTTAGTTTAATAGACATGGAATCATATCATCATCATCATTGACTACTTTCTCTGATAACTATATATTATTATTGGGTCAACTTTGCCTTTCTTCCTTTGAGGGTTGATAAAATATAGTACCAGTTAAATACTGGGGTTGATTTGGTTGACTTTCCTCATCCCCCAAATTGTTGCTGTTGTGCCAAATGTAGAGTCTGACTGAGATGGAGGATTTGTGTTTCTTAAAAGACTCCAGTTGCATTTTCAAATTCTTTTCCCAATATTTTTACCTGTGTGGGACATTACTTTCTTTATATATATCATGACCACTCTATAGTGTGGGCTGGGGGCAAAAAGCATCCATCACACACTGTAAATGTTGTTAGCACTAGGAAGGGCATCCAACTGTAGAAAACTAGCCAGAAACAGTCCTATATGAGCAAGACACAGTTACTCGACCCAACTTGCCTCAAATTGGGACAAACCTGTCTAACCTATTCTAGCGTGGAAGATAGACGTTAGACGATGATATATATTCTGAAAAATACAAAGTTAAGCTTGTAAATCCCATCTCTATATATCACTATCTTTAATACCTACTCCACAATTATTCAGCCCACACAGTTTTGTTATTAACCGATCCCACCATTGCTAGCAGGGAAAGCAGACATTAAATGGCAATGATGCTGATGATGATGATGATATGTCAATACATTGCTGCCCACAATTAAATATATCTGTGACACTTTAATTATTCCAATACCCATACCGTGTCTTACTTCCTATCAATTAGAACTAATCATTTTATAGAACATTGATTTGTTTTTTCCTCTTTAGAATTCTATCTTTATGGAACTGACATCCAAGCCTTTTGTTTTTTATTGAATTCCATCAATTGGATCATTGATCAGATTAACTTTAGTCTTTCAATAATTTATAACGGAAGGTGCGGGAAAAGATTTGGCTGAGAGGAACATGTTTTAAATGGAGAGTTTTTTTAGGATAAAGAATAAATGAATGTAAACAACAGTGGGCTATTGATAAAATTGTGTGTGTGTGTGTTTGTCTGCATGTGTGAGTATGTGTTTGTCTGCATGTGTGAGTATGTGTTTGTCTGCATGTGTGAGTATGTGTTTGTCTGCATATGTGAGTGTGTGTTTGTCTGCATGTGTGAGTGTGTGTTTGTCTGCATGTGTGAGTATGTGTTTGTCTGCATGTGTGAGTGTGTGTTTGTCTGCATGTGTGAGTATGTGTTTTTCTGCATGTGTGAGTGTGTGTTTGTCTGCATGTGTGAGTATGTGTTTGTCTGCATCTGTGAGTGTGTGTATGTCTGCATGTGTGAGTGTGTGTTTGTCTGCATATGTGAGTGTGTGTTTGTCTGCATATGTGAGTGTGTGTTTGTCTGCATGTGTGAGTATGTGTTTGTCTGCATGTGTGAGTGTGTGTTTGTCTGCATGTGTGAGTATGTGTTTGTCTGCATGTGTGAGTGTGTGTTTGTCTGCATGTGTGAGTATGTGTTTGTCTGCATGTGTGAGTATGTGTTTGTCTGCATGTGTGAGTGTGTGTTTGTCTGCATGTGTGAGTATGTGTTTGTCTGCATGTGTGAGTGTGTGTTTGTCTGCATATGTGAGTGTGTGTTTGTCTGCATGTGTGAGTGTGTGTTTGTCTGCATATGTGAGTGTGTGTTTGTCTGCATGTGTGAGTGTGTGTTGGTCTGCATATGTGAGTGTGTGTTTGTCTGCATGTGTGAGTGTGTGTTTGTCTGCATGTGTGAGTATGTGTTTTTCTGCATGTGTGAGTGTGTGTTTGTCTGCATGTGTGAGTATGTGTTTGTCTGCATCTGTGAGTGTGTGTTTGTCTGCATGTGTGAGTGTGTGTTTGTCTGCATATGTGAGTGTGTGTTTGTCTGCATATGTGAGTGTGTGTTTGTCTGCATGTGTGAGTATGTGTTTGTCTGCATGTGTGAGTGTGTGTTTGTCTGCATGTGTGAGTATGTGTTTGTCTGCATGTGTGAGTCTGTGTTTGTCTGCATGTGTGAGTATGTGTTTGTCTGCATGTGTGAGTATGTGTTTGTCTGCATGTGTGAGTGTGTGTTTGTCTGCATGTGTGAGTATGTGTTTGTCTGCATGTGTGA
Source organism: Eledone cirrhosa (assembly GCA_964016885.1). NCBI lineage: Eukaryota > Metazoa > Mollusca > Cephalopoda > Octopoda > Eledonidae > Eledone > Eledone cirrhosa. The sequence goes on along the minus strand of OZ024753.1, from coordinate 21,545,861 downwards.
GTGTGTGTTTGTCTGCATATGTGAGTGTGTGTTTGTCTGCATGTGTGAGTGTGTGTTTGTCTGCATATGTGAGTGTGTGTTTGTCTGCATGTGTGAGTGTGTGTTTGTCTGCATGTGTGAGTGTGTGTTTGTCTGCATGTGTGAGTGTGTGTTTGTCTGCAAATGTGAGTGTGTGTTTGTCTGCATGTGTGAGTGTGTGTTTGTCTGCATGTGTGAGTGTGTGTTTGTCTGCATGTGTGAGTGTGTGTTTGTCTGCATGTGTGAGTATGTGTTTGTCTGCATGTGTGAGTGTGTGTTTGTCTGCATGTGTGAGTATGTGTTTGTCTGCATGTGTGAGTATGTGTTTGTCTGCATGTGTGAGTGTGTGTTTGTCTGCATGTGTGAGTATGTGTTTGTCTGCATGTGTGAGTGTGTGTTTGTCTGCATATGTGAGTGTGTGTTTGTCTGCATGTGTGAGTGTGTGTTTGTCTGCATATGTGAGTGTGTGTTTGTCTGCATGTGTGAGTGTGTGTTGGTCTGCATATGTGAGTGTGTGTTTGTCTACATGTGTGAGTGTGTGTTTGTCTGCATGTGTGAGTATGTGTTTTTCTGCATGTGTGAGTGTGTGTTTGTCTGCATGTGTGAGTATGTGTTTGTCTGCATCTGTGAGTGTGTGTTTGTCTGCATGTGTGAGTGTGTGTTTGTCTGCATATGTGAGTATGTGTTTGTCTGCATCTGTGAGTGTGTGTTTGTCTGCATGTGTGAGTGTGTGTTTGTCTGCATGTGTGAGTATGTGTTTGTCTGCATGTGTGAGTCTGTGTTTGTCTGCATGTGTGAGTATGTGTTTGTCTGCATGTGTGAGTATGTGTTTGTCTGCATGTGTGAGTGTGTGTTTGTCTGCATGTGTGAGTATGTGTTTGTCTGCATGTGTGAGTCTGTGTTTGTCTGCATGTGTGAGTATGTGTTTGTCTGCATGTGTGAGTATGTGTTTTTCTGCATGTGTGAGTGTGTGTTTGTCTGCATGTGTGAGTATGTGTTTGTCTGCATCTGTGAGTGTGTGTTTGTCTGCATGTGTGAGTGTGTGTTTGTCTGCATATGTGAGTGTGTGTTTGTCTGCATATGTGAGTGTGTGTTTGTCTGCATGTGTGAGTATGTGTTTGTCTGCATGTGTGAGTGTGTGTTTGTCTGCATGTGTGAGTATGTGTTTGTCTGCATGTGTGAGTCTGTGTTTGTCTGCATGTGTGAGTATGTGTTTGTCTGCATGTGTGAGTATGTGTTTGTCTGCATGTGTGAGTGTGTGTTTGTCTGCATGTTTGAGTATGTGTTTGTCTGCATGTGTGAGTGTGTGTTTGTCTGCATATGTGAGTGTGTGTTTGTCTGCATGTGTGAGTGTGTGTTTGTCTGCATATGTGAGTGTGTGTTTGTCTGCATGTGTGAGTGTGTGTTGGTCTGCATATGTGAGTGTGTGTTTGTCTGCATGTGTGAGTATGTGTTTGTCTGCATGTGTGAGTATGTGTTTGTCTGTATGTGCGAGTGTGTGTTTGTCTGCAAATGTGAGTGTGTGTTTGTCTGCATGTGTGAGTGTGTGTTTGTCTGCATGTGTGAGTGTGTGTTTGTCTGCATGTGTGAGTGTGTGTTTGTCTGCAAATGTGAGTGTGTGTTTGTCTGCATGTGTGAGTGTGTGTTTGTCTGCATGTGTGAGTGTGTGTTTGTCTGCATGTGTGAGTGTGTGTTTGTCTGCATGTGTGAGTATGTGTTTGTCTGCATGTGTGAGTATGTGTTTGTCTGCATGTGTGAGTGTGTGTTTGTCTGCATGTGTGAGTATGTGTTTGTCTGCATGTGTGAGTATGTGTTTGTCTGCATGTGTGAGTATGTGTTTGTCTGCTTGTGTGAGTGTGTGTTTGTTTGCATATGTGAGTGTGTGTTTGTCTGCATGTGTGAGTATGTGTTTGTCTGCATGTGTGAGTGTGTGTTTGTCTGCATGTGTGAGTGTGTGTCTCAGCATGTATTAGCATGAGTGTGTGTGTCAGCATGTATTAGTATGAGTGTGTGTGTCAGCATGTATTAGTGTGTGTGTGTATCTGCATGTCAGTGTCTGCGTGGGTTAGTGTGTGTGTGTATCTCTGCATGTGTGGGTGTGTGAGTGTGCCTGCATGCCTGTGTGAGTGTGTGTGACTGTAAGTATGTGTATCTGTGTAAAATGAAGGTACTTTTGTTCCAAGATCAGTGCTGCATTGTAACAAGTTGATTCATTAGATTCAACGAGAATAATTAATTAATATAATGACAGTCCCACTCTTTGACAAAATTAAAGCCATTATCAAATTAATGACCCCCCCTCCCCTCTTTGACAAAATTGAGTCTAGTGTAAAGTCTCATCAGACCGGTGCTTATCTCAGTTACCATGGCAACATGCAACTGGGTGCATAAGACTCTCCCTCGACAGGACACCAGTCCATCACAGTGTTACGGCCCCAGCTATTACTGGTACTCATTTTCAGCTGAGTATACTGGAGCAACTAAAAATGAAGTGCTTTGCTCAAGAACACAACACACAACCCAGTCCAGCAATCAAACCCATGACATTATCATTGTAAGCCCAACACCCTTACCACTAGGCCACATTCCAACACACTGACAAAATAATTGCCAATATAAAATTTCAGTTGTTGTGCTCTATCACAAAAGTAATATTCCTACAAGCTAAAACTTGTTGTCATTTCTAGACTAGAGAAGGGCATTATCATGTTAAAGGTGGGGGAAATAGTCTTAATGGATGATCATGGGTGGAGCGAGGTAGGCTAGAGACTGAGTGAAGGGAGGTAGGTTAGAGACTGAGTGGAGGGAGGTAGGTTAGAGACTGGGTGGAGGGAGGTAGGTTAGGGGCTGGGTGGAGGGGGTAGATTAGAGACTGGGTGGAGGGGAGTGGGTTAGAGACTGGGTGGAGGGAGGTAGGTTAGAGACTGGGTGGAGGGAGGGAGGTTAGAGACTGAGTGGAGGGAGGTAGGTTAGAGACTGGGTGGAGGGAGATAGGTTAGGGGCTGGGTGGAGGGGGTAGATTGGAGACTGGGTGGAGGTAGGTAGGTTAGAGACTGAGTGGAGGGAGGTAGGTTAGAGACTGAGTGGAGGGAGGTAGGTTAGAGACTGAGTGGATGGAGGTAGGTTAGGGGCTGGGTGGAGGGGTTAGATTAGAGACTGGGTGGAGGGGAGTGGGTTAGAGACTGGGTAGAGGGATGTAGGTTAGAGACTGGGTGGAGGGAGGTAGGTTAGAGACTGGGTGGAGGGAGGTAGGTTAGAGACTGGGAGGAGGGAGGTAGGTTAGAGACTGGGTGGAAGGAGGTAGGTTAGAGACTGGGTGGAGGGAGGTAGGCTAGAGACTGAGTGGAGGGAGGTAGGTTACAGACTCAGTGGAGGGAGGTAGGTTAGAGTCTGGGTGGAGGGAGGTAGGTTAGAGACTGGGTGGAGGGAGGTAGGCTAGAGACTGAGTGGAGGGAGGTAGGTTAGAGCCTGGGTGGAGGGAGGTAGGTTAGAGACTGAGTGGAGGGAGGTAGGTTAGAGACTGGGTGGAGGGAGGTAGGTTAGAGACTGGGTGGAGGGAGGTAGGTTAGGGGCTGGGTGGAGGGAGGTAGGTTAGAGACTGGGTGGAGGGAGGTAGGTTAGAGACTTGGTGTTGGGAGGTAGGCTAGAGACTGAGTGGAGGGAGGTAGGTTAGGGGCTGGGTGGAGGGAGGTAAGTTAGAGACTGGGTGGAGGGAGGTAGGTTAGGGCCTGGTGGAGGTAGGTAGGTTAGAGACTGGGTGGAGGGAGGTAGGTTAGAGACTGGGTGGAAGGAGGTAGGTTAGAGACTGGGTGGAGGGAGGTAGGTTAGGGCCTGGTGGAGGGAGGTAGGTTAGAGACTGGGTGGAAGGAGGTAGGTTAGAGACTGGGTGGAGGGAGGTAGGCTAGAGACTGAGGGAGGTAGGTAGGTTAGAGACTGGGTGGAAGGAGGTAGGTTAGAGACTGAGTGGAGGGAGGTAGGTTAGAGACTGGGTGGAGGGAGGTAGGTTAGGGCCTGGGTGGAGGTCGGTAGGTTAGAGACTGGGTGGAGGGAGGTAGGTTAGAGACTGAGTGGAGGGAGGTAGGTTAGAGACTGGGTGGAGGGAGGTAGGTTAGAGACTGGGTGGAGGGAGGTAGGCTAGAGACTGAGTGGAGGGAGGTAGGTTAGAGACTGGGTGGAAGGAGGTAGGTTAGAGACTGAGTGGAGGGAGGTAGGTTAGAGACTGGGTGGAGGGAGGTAGGTTAGAGACTGGGTGGAGGGAGGTAGGCTAGAGACTGAGTGGAGGGAGGTAGGTTAGAGACTGGGTGGAAGGAGGTAGGTTAGAGACTGGGTGGAGGGAGGTAGGCTAGAGACTGAGGGAGGTAGGTAGGTTAGAGACTGGGTGGAAGGAGGTAGGTTAGAGACTGAGTGGAGGGAGGTAGGTTAGAGACTGGGTGGAGGGAGGTAGGTTAGGGCCTGGGTGGAGGTAGGTAGGTTAGAGACTGGGTGGAGGGAGGTAGGTTAGAGACTGAGTGGAGGGAGGTAGGTTAGAGACTGGGTGGAGGGAGGTAGGTTAGGGCCTGGGTGGAGGGAGGTAGGTTAGAGACTGGGTGGAGGGAGATAGGTTAGGGGCTGGGTGGAGGGGGTAGATTGGAGACTGGGTGGAGGTAGGTAGGTTAGAGACTGAGTGGAGGGAGGTAGGTTAGAGACTGAGTGGAGGGAGGTAGGTTAGAGACTGAGTGGATGGAGGTAGGTTAGGGGTTGGGTGGAGGGGTTAGATTAGAGACTGGGTGGAGGGGAGTGGGTTAGAGACTGGGTAGAGGGATGTAGGTTAGAGACTGGGTGGAGGGAGGTAGGTTAGAGACTGGGTGGAGGGAGGTAGGTTAGAGACTGGGTGGAAGGAGGTAGGTTAGAGACTGGGTGGAGGGAGGTAGGCTAGAGACTGAGTGGAGGGAGGTAGGTTACAGACTCAGTGGAGGGAGGTAGGTTAGAGACTGGGTGGAGGGAGGTAGGTTAGAGACTGGGTGGAGGGAGGTAGGCTAGAGACTGAGTGGAGGGAGGTAGGTTAGAGACTGGGTGGAGGGAGGTAGGTTAGAGACTGGGAGGGAGGTAGGTTAGAGACTGGATGGAGGGAGGTAGGTTAGAGACTGGGTGGAGGGAGGTAGGTTAGAGACTGGGAGGAGGGAGGTAGGTTAGAGACTGGGTGGAGGGAGGTAGGTTAGAGACTGGGAGGAGGGAGGTAGGTTAGAGACTGGGTGGAGGGAGGTAGGTTAGAGACTGGATGGAGGGAGGTAGGTTAGAGACTGGGTGGAGGGAGGTAGGTTAGTGACTGGGAGGAGTGAGGTAGGTTAGAGACTGGGTGGAGGGAGGTAGGTTACAGACTGGGAGGAGGGAGGTAGGTTAGAGACTGGGTGGAGGGAGGGAGGTTAGAGACTGAGTGGAGGGAGGTAGGTTAGGGGCTGGGTGGAGGGAGGTAGGTTAGAGACTGGGTGGAGGGAGGTAGGTTAAGGGCTGGGTTGAGGTAGGTAGGTTAGAGACTGGGTGGAGGGAGGTAGGTTAGAGACTGGGTGAAGGGGGGTAGGCTAGAGACTGTGTTGTGGGGGTTAGGCTAGAGACTGGGTGAAGGGGGGTAGGCTAGAGACTGTGTTGTGGGGGTTAGGCTAGAGACTGGGTTGTGGGGGTTAGGTTAGAGATGGGTGGCAGGGGGTAGGTTAGAGACTGGGTGAATGGGGGTAGGTTAGAGACTGGGTGGAGGGAGGTAGGTTATAGACTGGGTGGCGGGAGGTAGGTTAGAGACTGGGTGAAGGGAGGTAGGTTATAGACTGGGTGGCGGGGGTTATGTTAGAGACTGGGTGGAGGGGGTAGGTTAGAGACTGGGTGAATGGGGGTAGGTTAGAGACTTGGTGGAGGGGAGTAGGTTAGAGACTGGGTGGAGGGGTGTAGGTTAGGAAGCAGCTCCCTCAACTCTTTCCAACCCATCCTTATTCTATATACTATGGCCTCAGAGCACCCTCCTCCCCTGCTAATCTGATTACCGAGGCGTCTACCACTGCAACTTCTACTGTCAAATTTCCCTGTACGTCTACTACATATGTAGTTTTCCCTACCTATTAGTTTGCCTGCTCTCCCACTACATCTCTTGTGCCTGCTCTCCCACTACAGATCTGCATTGTATAAATTGTAAAGTGGTTGGTGACAGGACAGATATGTAGAAACCATTCCAAAAAGGGACAAGAGGACATTTGTGTCATAGGTATGATAACTACTGCTGGTGTACAAGTGGTGGTGATAGGAAGTGTATCCAGTCATAGAACCCCACCAAGGGGTCAGGAAGACTTTTCAGTTGTGTCCAAGACATGACAAACTCCCTAGTGTTGATTTTACAATAATGTGCACTTGGTTGTGAATGAGATTGTATATAAGTGAGTTGTGGGCCATCAGCCCCTCTGAGAACTTGGTAGAGTGCAGTATGTTAGATATAGGCTCCCAGCCCATATATGGGGATCGTACCTCCACATGAGTACCAACTTAGTCTTCAGATTATGCATCCAACTCTTTCATTGTAGGGTAAACAGACGTTAAATGCTGATGACTCCAAATAACACCATTAAATGTAGCATAAAATAGTATTTTACTATCAAAATTACAATTTTCAATACTACCTTAAGAAATAATTATTATTATGTGCTGATTCTGCAGAATATAACACCAATATTTTACTAAACAGCAAAACTGAGAATGTTTTAATCTAAAATGAAATGGCTGAGAAACATTTCCATACAATTATTTCTTCACCAATTTTTTCAAGACTCAGAACAGACAAATGTTTAATTAAAAAAGAACATATACATTTACTAATTAATTTATTTCTAGTAATGAATGTTTAAAAAACAGTTTTTTATTAAAGCTAAATATTTGAATTAATAAAAAATAAATAAAATAGAAAAGTAATTTATTATTTGTCTTCAAAATACTTCCAATCGAGATTGAAATCAAAGTATCAAGTATGATGTCTAGTCTTTTATCTGATTCCAGATATTGATTATTAAATGAAAACTACTCAAGTATAAGAGAGATGATTAAAGACACGGAAATAACTGTTATACGGGGTGTTATCAAAAAGTTCCCGAGTTATGTTTAAAATAAATATATTTACCTAAATTTTACCATCATCTCCTTCGAAATAATCACCTAGTGCAGCAATACACCACTCCCAGCATTCCTGCCACTTTTAGAAACCGGCCTGGAAGTTGTTTTCCGTAAACGAGTCAAGGACCTTCTGTGAGTCAGTCTGGGTTTTGGCAATAGTATCAAACAGCAACCTTTAAGCAGCATTTTCAGCTTGGAGAAGAGATGGAAGTCAGCAGGTGCAAAATCTGGTGAATAAGGTGGGTGCAGAAGCAATACAATGTTGTTTTGGACCAGAAAGCGAGGAGGTACATTGCCATCAGTGACAGGGTAATTTGTCATCATGAAGAACACAATGAGGAGAGCTCAATGACAGGGTAAATAGTCATCATGAAGAACCCAATGAGGAGAGCTCAATGACAGGGTACATTGTCATCATGAAGAACCCAATGAGGAGAGCTCAATGACAGGGTAAATAGTCATCATGAAGAACCCAATGAGGAGAGCTCAATGACAGCGTACATTGTCATCATGAAGAATCCAATTCTTCTCGCTCCACAGATCAAGTCGCGTTTGCCAAGCATCCTCCATCAACCGCCTCAAAACGTTGCAGTAGAACCCTTGATTGACAGTCTGGCCCTGGGGGATGAGTTTAGAATGCACAATACTCTGGATGTCGATAAAAAAACAATGAGCATGGTCTTGATTAAGCTGTAGCTCTGTTGTGCTTTCTTCAGATGAAGGGTTTTACTAGTGTGTCGAATGCTGCTTCATCTAAGAGTCATACCCGAAGCATGCTCAATGTTTCTGTAGCAGTCTTCCCAAATTTCGTGATGGCTCTTTGTTCCAACCATGAAGGTCACTGCTAGCTCTCACTGCCCATGCAACTGTGTGCGGCCATCTGTTGGTGCGCTACAGAACTAGTCCAGAAACTTTTTGATACCATCTTGCATATTGGTGAGCTAGTCTGGACCCTACTAAGGCTAGCATGGGTTATGTCAGGTCTGGTCACTACTAAGGCTAGCCTGGGTTATGTCAGGTCTGGTCACTACTGAGGCTAGCATGGGTTATGTCAGGTCTGACCACTACTGAGGCTAGCATGGGTTATGTCAGGTCTGGTCACTACTGTGGCTAGCATGGATTATTTCAGGTCTGATCACTACTGAGGCTAGCATGTGTTATGTCAGGTCTGGTCACTACTAAGGCTAGCATGGGTTATGTCAGGTCTGGTCACTACTAAGGTTAGCATGGGTTATGTCAGGTCTGGTCACTACTAAGGCTAGCATGGATTATGTCAGGTCTGGTCACTACTGTGGCTAGCATGGATTATGTCAGGTCTGGTCACCTCTGTGGCTAGCATGGGTTATGTCAGGTCTGGTCACTACTGAGACTAGCATGGGTTATGTCAGGTCTGGTCACTACTAAGGCTAGCATGGCTTATGTCAGGTCTGGTCACTACTGAGGCTAGCATGGGTTATGTCAGGTCTGGCCACTACTAAGGCTAGCATGGGTTTTTTTAGGTCTGGTCACTACTGAGACTAGCATGGGTTATGTCAGGTCTGGTCACTACTAAGGATAGCATGTGTCATGTCAGGTCTGGACACTAATGGGGCTAGCATGGGTTATGTCAGGTCTGGCCACTACTGAGACTAGCATGTGTTATGTCAGGTCTGGTCACTACTAAGGCTAGAATGGGTTATGTCATGTCTGGTCACTACTAAGGCTAGCATGGGTTATGTCAGGTCTGGCCACTACTGAGACTAGCATGGGTTACGTCAGGTCTGGTCACTACTAAGGCTAGAATGGGTTATGTCAGGTCTGGTCACTACTAAGGCTAGCATGTGTCATGTCAGGTCTGGACACTAATGGGGCTAGCATGGGTTATGTCAGGTCTGGCCACTACTAAGGCTAGAATGGGTTATGTCAGGTCTGGCCACTACTAAGGCTAGCATGGGTTATGTCAGGTCTGGCCACTACTAAGGCTAGAATGGGTTATGTCAGGTCTGGTCACTACTAAGGCTAGCATGTGTCATGTCAGGTCTGGACACTAATGGGGCTAGCATGGGTTATGTCAGGTCTGGCCACTACTAAGGCTAGCATGGGTTATGTCAGGTCTGGCCACTACTAAGGCTAGAATGGGTTATGTCAGGTCTGGCCACTACTAAGTCTAGCATGGGTTATGTCAGGTCTGGCCACTACTAAGGCTAGAATGGGTTATGTCAGGTCTGGCCACTACTAAGGCTAGAATGGGTTATGTCAGGTCTGGCCACTACTAAGGCTAGAATGGGTTATGTCAGGTCTGGTCACTACTAAGTCTAGCATGGGTTATGTCAGGTCTGGCCACTACTAAGGCTAGAATGGGTTATGTCAGGTCTGGTCACTACTAAGTCTAGCATGGGTTATGTCAGGTCTGGTCACTACTAAGGCTAGCATGGGTTATCACAGGTCCGGTCACTACTAAGGCTAGCATGGGTTATGTCAGGCCTGACCACTACTAAGGCTAGCATGGGTTATGTCAGGTCTGGTCACTACTAAGTCTAGCATGGGTTATGTCAGGTCTGGTCACTACTAAGGCTAGCATGTGTTATGTCAGGTCTGGTCACCTCTGAGGCTAGCATGGGTTATGTCAGGTCTGGTCACTGCTAAGGCTAGCATGGGTTATGTCAGATCTGGTCACTACTAAGGCTAGCATGGGTTATGTCATGTCTGGTCACTACTAAGGCTAGCATGTGTTATGTCAGGTCTGGTCACCTCTGAGGCTAGCATGGGTTATGTCAGGTCTGGTCACTACTGAGACTAGCATGGGTTATATCAGGTCTGGTCACTACTGAGGCTAGCATGGGTTATGTCAGGTCTGGTCACTACTAAGGCTAGCATGGGTTATGTCATGTCTGGTCACTACTAAGGCTAGCATGTGTTATGTCAGGTCTGGTCACCTCTGAGGCTAGCATGGGTTATGTCAGGTCTGGTCACTACTGAGACTAGCATGGGTTATATCAGGTCTGGTCACTACTGAGGCTAGCATGGGTTATGTCAGGTCTGGTCACTACTAAGGCTAGCATGGGTTATGTCATGTCTGGTCACTACTAAGGCTAGCATGGGTTATGTCAGGTCTGGCCACTACTGAGACTAGCATGGGTTATGTCAGGTCTGGTCACTACTAAGGCTAGCATGGGTTATGTCAGATCTGGTCACTACTAAGGCTAGGATGTGTCATGTCAGGTCTGGAAAGTAATGGGGCTAGCATGGGTTATGTCAGGTCTGGCCACTACTGAGACTAGCATGGGTTATGTCAGGTCTGGTCACTACTAAGGCTAGCATGTGTTATGTCAGGTCTGGTCACTACTAAGGCTAGAATGGGTTATGTCATGTCTGGTCACTACTAAGGCTAGCATGTGTCATGTCAGGTCTGGACACTAATGGGGCTAGCATGGGTTATGTCAGGTCTGGCCACTACTGAGACTAGCATGGGTTATGTCAGGTCTGGTCACTACTAAGGCTAGAATGGGTTATGTCAGGTCTGGTCACTACTAAGTCTAGCATGGGTTATCACAGGTCCGGTCACTACTAAGGCTAGCATGGGTTATGTCAGGCCTGACCACTACTAAGGCTAGCATGGGTTATGTCAGGTGTGGTCACTACTAAGTCTAGCATGGGTTATGTCAGGTCTGGTCACTACTAAGGCTAGCATGGGTTATGTCAGGTCTGGTCACTACTAAGGCTAGCATGTGTTATGTCAGGTCTGGTCACTACTGAGACTAGCATGGGTTATGTCAGGTCTGGTCACTACTAAGGCTAGCATGGGTTATGTCGGGTCAGGTCACTACTAAGGCTAGCATGGGTTATGTCGGGTCAGGTCACTACTAAGGCTAGCATGGGTTATGTCAGGTCTGGTCACTACTGTGGCTAGCATGGGTTATGTCAGGTCTGGTCACTACTGAGACTAGCATGGGTTATGTCAGGTCTGGTCACTACTAAGGCTAGCATGGGTTATGTCAGGTCTGGTCACTACTGAGACAAGCATGGGTTATGTCAGGTCTGGTCACTACTAAGGCTAGCATGGGTTATGTCAGGTCTGGTCACTACTGTGGCTAGCATGGGTTATGTCAGGTCTGGTCACTACTAAGGCTAGCATGGGTTATGACAGGTCTGGCCACTACTGAGACTAGCATGGGTTATGTCAGGTCTGGTCACTACTAAGGCTAGCATGGGTTATGTCAGGTCTGGTCACTACTAAGGCTAGCATGGGTTATGTCAGGTCTGGCCACTACTGAGACTAGCATGGGTTATGTCAGGTCTGGCCACTACTGAGACTAGCATGGGTTATGTCAGGTCTGGTCACCACTAAGGCTAGCATGGGTTATGTCAGATCTGGTCACTACTAAGGCTAGCATGGGTTATGTCATGTCTGGTCACTACTAAGGCTAGCATGGGTTATGTCAGGTCTGGTCACTACTAAGGCTAGCATGAGTTATGTCAGGTCTGGTCACTACTAAGGCTAGCATGGGTTATGTCAGGTCTGGCCACTACTGAGACTAGCATGGGTTATGTCAGGTCTGGTCACCACTAAGGCTAGCATGGGTTATGTCAGATCTGGTCACTACTAAGGCTAGCATGTGTCATGTCAGGTCTGGACGCAAATGGGGCTAGCATGGGTTATGTCAGGTCTGGCCACTACTGAGACTAGCATGGGTTATGTCAGGTCTGGTCACTACTAAGGCTAGAATGGGTTATGTCATGTCTGGTCACTACTAAGGCTAGCATGGGTTATGTCAGGTCTGGTCACTACTAAGTCTAGCATGGGTTATCACAGGTCCGGTCACTACTAAGGCTAGCATGGGTTATGTCAGTTCTAGTCATTACTCAGGCTAGCATGGGTTATGTCAGCTCTGGTCACTACTAAGTCTAGCATGGGTTATCACAGGTCTGGTCACTACTGAGGCTAGCATGGGTTATGTCAGTTCTGGTCATTACTCAGGCTAGCATGGGTTATGTCAGGTCTGGTCACTACTGAGGCTAGCATGTGTCATGTCAGGTCTGGACACTAATGGGGCTAGCATGGGTTATGTCAGGTCTGGTCACTACTAAGGCTAGAATGGGTTATGTCATGTCTGGTCACTACTAAGGCTAGCATGTGTCATGTCAGGTCTGGACACTAATGGGGCTAGCATGGGTTATGTCATGTCTGGTCACTACTAAGGCTAGCATGTGTTATGTCAGGTCTGGTCACCTCTGAGGCTAGCATGGGTTATGTCAGGTCTGGTCACTACTGAGACTAGCATGGGTTATGTCAGGTCTGGCCACTACTGAGACTAGCATGGGTTATGTCAGGTCTGGTCACCACTAAGGCTAGAATGGGTTATGTCATGTCTGGTCACTACTAAGGCTAGCATGTGTCATGTCAGGTCTGGACACTAATGGGGCTAGCATGGGTTATGTCAGGTCTGGCCACTACTAAGGCTAGAATGGGTTATGTCAGGTCTGGTCACTACTAAGGCTAGAATGGGTTATGTCAGGTCTGGTCACTACTAAGTCTAGCATGGGTTATCACAGGTCCGGTCACTACTAAGGCTAGCATGGGTTATGTCAGGCCTGACCACTACTAAGGCTAGCATGGGTTATGTCAGGTGTGGTCACTACTAAGTCTAGCATGGGTCATGTCAGGTCTGGTCACTACTAAGGCTAGCATGGGTTATGTTAGGTCTGGTCAGTACTAAGGCTAGCATGGGTTATGTCAGATCTGGTCACTACTAAGGCTAGCATGGGTTATGTCATGTCTGGTCACTACTAAGGCTAGCATGTGTTATGTCAGGTCTGGTCACCTCTGAGGCTAGCATGGGTTATGTCAGGTCTGGTCACTACTGAGACTAGCATGGGTTATGTCAGGTCTGGCCACTACTGAGACTAGCATGGGTTATGTCAGGTCTGGTCACCACTAAGGCTAGCATGGGTTATGTCAGATCTGGTCACTACTAAGGCAAGCATGTGTCATGTCAGGTCTGGACACTAATGGGGCTAGCATGGGTTATGTCAGGTCTGGCCACTACTGAGACTAGCATGGGTTATGTCAGGTCTGGTCACTACTAAGGCTAGAATGGGTTATGTCATGTCTGGTCACTACTAAGGCTAGCATGGGTTATGTCAGGTCTGGTCACTACTAAGTCTAGCATGGGTTATCACAGGTCCGGTCACTACTAAGGCTAGCATGGGTTATGTCAGTTCTGGTCATTACTCAGGCTAGCATGGGTTATGTCAGGTCTGGTCACTACTAAGTCTAGCATGGGTTATCACAGGTCTGGTCACTACTGAGGCTAGCATGGGTTATGTCAGTTCTGGTCATTACTCAGGCTAGCATGGGTTATGTCAGGTCTGGTCACTACTGAGGCTAGCATGTGTCATGTCAGGTCTGGACACTAATGGGGCTAGCATGGGTTATGTCAGGTCTGGTCACTACTAAGGCTAGAATGGGTTATGTCAGGTCTGGTCACTACTAAGTCTAGCATGGGTTATCACAGGTCCGGTCACTACTAAGGCTAGCATGGGTTATGTCAGGCCTGACCACTACTAAGGCTAGCATGGGTTATGTCAGGTGTGGTCACTACTAAGTCTAGCATGGGTTATGTCAGGTCTGGTCACTACTAAGGCTAGCATGGGTTATGTTAGGTCTGGTCAGTACTAAGGCTAGCATGGGTTATGTCAGATCTGGTCACTACTAAGGCTAGCATGGGTTATGTCATGTCTGGTCACTACTAAGGCTAGCATGTGTTATGTCAGGTCTGGTCACCTCTGAGGCTAGCATGTGTTATGTCAGGTCTGGTCACTACTGAGACTAGCATGGGTTATATCAGGTCTGGTCACTACTGAGGCTAGCATGGGTTATGTCAGGTCTGGTCACTACTAAGGCTAGCATGGCTTATGTCAGGTCTGGTCACTACTGTGGCTAGCATGGGTTATGTCAGGTCTGGTCACTACTGTGGCTAGCATGGGTTATGTCAGGTCTGGTCACTACTGAGGCTAGCATGGGTTATGTCAGGTCTGGTCACTACTGAGACTAGCATGGGTTATATCAGGTCTGGTCACTACTGAGGCTAGCATGGGTTATGTCAGGTCTGGTCACTACTAAGGCTAGCATGGCTTATGTCAGGTCTGGTCACTACTGTGGCTAGCATGGGTTATGTCAGGTCTGGTCACTACTAAGGCTAGCATGGGTTATGTCAGGTCTGGTCACTACTAAGGCTAGCATGGGTTATGTCAGGTCTGGTCACTACTAAGGCTAGCATGTGTTATGTCATGTCTGGTCACTACTAAGGCTAGCATGGGTTATGTCAGGTCTGGTCACTACTAAGGCTAGCATGGCTTATGTCAGGTCTGGTCACTACTGTGGCTAGCATGGGTTATGTCAGGTCTGGTCACTACTAAGGCTAGCATGGGTTATGTCAGGTCTGGTCACTACTAAGGCTAGCATGGCTTATGTCAGGTCTGGTCACTACTGTGGCTAGCATGGGTTATGTCAGGTCTGGTCACTACTAAGGCTAGCATGTGTTATGTCATGTCTGGTCACTACTGAGGCTAGCATGGGTTATGTCATGTCTGGTCACTACTAAGGCTAGCATGGGTTATGTCAGGTCTGACCACTACTAAGGCTAGAATGGGTTATGTCAGGTCTGGTTACTACCAAGTCTAGCATGGGTTATGTCAGGTCTGGTCACTAATGGGGCTAGCATGGGTTATGTCAGGTCTGGTCACTATCAAGGCTAGAATGGGTTATGTCAGGTCTGGTCATTACTAAGTCTAGGATGTGTTATCTCAGGTCTGGTCACTACTAAGGCTAGCATGTGTTATGTCATGTCTGGTCACTACTAAAGCTAGCATGGGTTATGTCAGGCCTGACAACTACTAAGGCTAGCATGGGTTATGTCAGATCTGGTCATTACTAAGGCTAGCATGGGTTATGTCAGGTCTGGTCACTACTAAGGCTAGCATGGGTTATGTCAGATCTGGTCATTACTGAGGCTAGCATGGGTTATGTCAGGCCTGACAACTACTAAGGCTAGCATGGGTTATGTCAGATCTGGTCATTACTGAGGCTAGCATGGGTTATGTCAGGCCTGACAACTACTAAGGCTAGCATGGGTTATGTCAGGTCTGGTCACTACTGAGGCTAGCATGGGTTATGTCAGGTCTGGTCACTACTGAGACTAGCATGGGTTATGTCAGGTCTGGTCACTACTAAGGCTAGCATGGCTTATGTCAGGTCTGGTCACTACTGTGGCTAGCATGGGTTGTGTCAGGTCTGGTCACTACTGTGGTTAGCATGGGTTATGTCAGGTCTGGTCACTACTAAGGCTAGCATGGGTTATGTCAGGTATGGTCACTACTGTGGCTAGCATGGGTTATGTCAGGTCTGGTCACTACTGAGACTAGCATGGGTTATATCAGGTCTGGTCACTACTGAGGCTAGCATGGGTTATGTCAGGTCTGGTCACTACTGTGGCTAGCATGGGTTATGTCAGGTCTGGTCACTACTAAGGCTAGCATGGGTTATGTCAGGTCTGGTCACTACTGTGGCTAGCATGGGTTATGTCAGGTCTGGTCACTACTGTGGCTAGCATGGGTTATGTCAGGTCTGGTCACTACTGTGGCTAGCATGGGTCATGTCAGGTCTGGTCACTACTGTGGCTAGCATGGGTTATGTCAGGTCTGGTCACTACTGTGGCTAGCATGGGTCATGTCAGGTCTGGTCACTACTGAGACTAGCATGGGTTATGTCAGGTCTGGTCACTACTGAGTCTAGCATGGCTTATGTCAGGTCTGGTCACTACTGAGGCTCGCATCGGTTATGTCAGGTCTGGTCACTACTGTGGCTAGCATGGGTTATGTCAGGTCTGGTCACTACTGAGGCTAGCATGGGTTATGTCAGGTCTGGTCACTACTGTGGCTAGCATGGGTTATGTCAGGTCTGGTCACTACTAAGGCTAGCATGGGTTATGTCAGGTCTGGTCACTACTGTGGCTAGCATGGGTTATGTCAGGTCTGGTCACTACTGTGGCTAGCATGGGTTATGTCAGGTCTGGTCACTACTGTGGCTAGCATGGGTCATGTCAGGTCTGGTCACTACTGTGGCTAGCATGGGTTATGTCAGGTCTGGTCACTACTGTGGCTAGCATGGGTCATGTCAGGTCTGGTCACTACTGAGACTAGCATGGGTTATGTCAGGTCTGGTCACTACTGAGTCTAGCATGGCTTATGTCAGGTCTGGTCACTACTGAGGCTCGCATCGGTTATGTCAGGTCTGGTCACTACTGTGGCTAGCATGGGTTATGTCAGGTCTGGTCACTACTGAGGCTAGCATGGGTTATGTCAGGTCTGGTCACTACTAAGGCTAGCATGGGTTATGTCATGTCTGGTCACTACTGTGGCTAGCATGGGTTATGTCAGGTCTGGTCACTACTAAGGCTAGCATGGGTTATGTCAGGTCTGGTCACTACTAAGGCTAGCATGGGTTATGTCAGGTCTGGTCACTACTAAGGCTAGCATGGGTTATGTCATGTCTGGTCACTACTGTGGCTAGCATGGGTTATGTCAGGTCTGGTCACTACTGTGGCTAGCATGGGTTATGTCAGGTCTGGTCACTACTAAGGCTAGCATGGGTTATGTCAGGTCTAGTCACTACTGAGGCTCGCATGGGTTATGTCAGGTCTGGTCACTACTGTGGCTAGCATGGGTTATGTCAGGTCTGGTCACTACTAAGGCTAGCATGGCTTATGTCAGGTCTGGTCACTACTGTGGCTAGCATGGGTTAAGTCAGGTCTGGTCACTACTAAGGCTAGCATGGGTTATGTCAAATCTGGTCACTACTGTGGCTAGCATGGGTTATGTCAGGTCTGGTCACTACTGAGACTAGCATGGGTTATATCAGGTCTGGTCACTACTGAGGCTAGCATGGGTTATGTCAGGTCTGGTCACTACTAAGGCTAGCATGGGTTATGTCAGGTCTGGTCATTACTAAGGCTAGCATGTGTTATGTCAGGTCTGGTCACTACTGAGACTAGCATGGGTTATATCAGGTCTGGTCACTACTGAGGCTAGCATGGGTTATGTCAGGTCTAGTCACTACTGAGGCTCGCATGGGTTATGTCAGGTCTGGTCACTACTGTGGCTAGCATGGGTTATGTCAGGTCTGGTCACTACTAAGGCTAGCATGGCTTATGTCAGGTCTGGTCACTACTGTGGCTAGCATGGGTTAAGTCAGGTCTGGTCACTACTAAGGCTAGCATGGGTTATGTCAAATCTGGTCACTACTGTGGCTAGCATGGGTTATGTCAGGTCTGGTCACTACTGAGACTAGCATGGGTTATATCAGGTCTGGTCACTACTGAGGCTAGCATGGGTTATGTCAGGTCTGGTCACTACTAAGGCTAGCATGGGTTATGTCAGGTCTGGTCATTACTAAGGCTAGCATGTGTTATGTCAGGTCTGGTCACTACTGAGACTAGCATGGGTTATATCAGGTCTGGTCACTACTGAGGCTAGCATGGGTTATGTCAGGTCTGGTCACTACTGAGGCTAGCATGGGTTATGTCAGGTCTGGTCACTACTAAGGCTAGCATGGGTTATGTTAGGTCTGGTCAGTACTAAGGCTAGCATGGGTTATGTCGGGTCTGGTCACTACTAAGGCTAGCATGGCTTATGTCAGGTCTGGTCATTACTAAGGCTAGCATGGGTTATGTCAGGTCTGGTCACTACTGAGGCTAGCATGGGTTATGTCAGGTCTGGCCACTACTGAGGATAACATGGCTTATGTCAGGTCTGGTCACTCCTAAGGCTAGCATGAGTTATGTCAGGTCTGGTCAATTCTACGGCTAGCATGGGTTATGTCAGGTCTGGTCACTCCGAAGGCTAGCATGAGTTATGTCAGGTCTGGTCACTACTAAGGCTAGCATGGGTTATGTCAGGTCTGGTCACTACTGAGGCTAGCATGGGTTATGTCAGGTCTGGTCACTCCTAAGGCTAGCATGAGTTATGTCAGGTCTGGTCACTCCTAAGGCTAGCATGAGTTATGTCAGGTCTGGTCACTACTGAGGCTAGCATGGGTTATGTCAGGTCTGGTCACTCCTAAGGCTAGCATGGGTTATGTCAGGTCTGGTCACTCCTAAGGCTAGCATGAGTTATGTCAGGTCTGGTCACTCCTAAGGCTAGCATGGGTTATGTCAGGTCTGGTCACTACTGAGGCTAGCATGGGTTATGTCAGGTCTGGTGACCACTAAGTCTAGCATGGGTTATGTCAGGTCTGGTCACTACTGAGGCGAGCATGGGTTATGTCAGGTGTGGTCACTACTAAGTCTAGCATGGGTTATGTCAGGTCTGGTCACTACTAAGGCTAGCATGGGTTATGTTAGGTCTGGTCAGTACTAAGGCTAGCATGGGTTATGTCAGATCTGGTCACTACTAAGGCTAGCATGGGTTATGTCATGTCTGGTCACTACTAAGGCTAGCATGTGTTATGTCAGGTCTGGTCACCTCTGAGGCTAGCATGGGTTATGTCAGGTCTGGTCACTACTGAGGCTAGCATGGGTTATGTCAGGTCTGGTCACTACTGAGACTAGCATGGGTTATATCAGGTCTGGTCACTACTGAGGCTAGCATGGGTTATGTCAGGTCTGGTCACTACTAAGGCTAGCATGGCTTATGTCAGGTCTGGTCACTACTGTGGCTAGCATGGGTTATGTCAGGTCTGGTCACTACTAAGGCTAGCATGGGTTATGTCAGGTCTGGTCACTACTAAGGCTAGAATGGGTTGTGTCATGTCTGGTCACTACTAAGGCTAGCATGTGTTATGTCATGTCTGGTCACTACTGAGGCTAGCATGGGTTATGTCAGGTCTGGTCACTACTAAGGCTAGCATGGGTTATGTCAGGTCTGGTCACTACTAAGGATAGCATGTGTTATGTCATGTCTGGTCACTACTAAGGCTAGAATGGGTTGTGTCATGTCTGGTCACTACTAAGGCTAGCATGTGTTATGTCATGTCTGGTCACTACTGAGGCTAGCATGGGTTATGTCATGTCTGGTCACTACTAAGGCTAGCATGGGTTATGTCAGGTCTGGTCACTACTGAGGCTAGCATGGGTTATGTCAGGTCTGGTCACTACTGAGACTAGCATGGGTTATGTCAGGTCTGGTCACTACTAAGGCTAGCATGGCTTATGTCAGGTCTGGTCACTACTGTGGCTAGCATGGGTTATGTCAGGTCTGGTCACTACTGTGGCTAGCATGGGTTATGTCAGGTCTGGTCATTACAAAGGCTAGCATGGGTTATGTCAGGTATGGTCACTACTGTGGCTAGCATGGGTTATGTCAGGTCTGGTCACTACTGAGGCTAGCATGGGTTATATCAGGTCTGGTCACTACTGAGGCTAGCATTGGTTATGTCAGGTCTGGTCACTACTAAGGCTAGCATGGGTTATGTCAGGTCTGGTCACTACTGTGGCTAGCATGGGTTATGTCAGGTCTGGTCACTACTGTGGCTAGCATGGGTTATGTCAGGTCTGGTCACTACTAAGGCTAGCATGGGTTATGTCAGGTCTGGTCACTACTGTGGCTAGCATGGGTTATGTCAGGTCTGGTCACTACTGTGGCTAGCATGGGTTATGTCAGGTCTGGTCACTACTGTGGCTAGCATGGGTTATGTCAGGTCTGGTCACTACTAAGGCTAGCATGGGTTATGTCAGGTCTGGTCACTACTGTGGCTAGCATGGGTTATGTCAGGTCTGGTCACTACTGTGGCTAGCATGGGTTATGTCAGGTCTGGTCACTACTGTGGCTAGCATGGGTTATGTCAGGTCTGGTCACTACTGTGGCTAGCATGGGTTATGTCAGGTCTGGTCACTACTGTGGCTAGCATGGGTTATGTCAGGTCTGGTCACTACTAAGGCTAGCATGGGTTATGTCAGGTCTGGTCACTACTGTGGCTAGCATGGGTTATGTCAGGTCTGGTCACTACTGTGGCTAGCATGGGTTATGTCAGGTCTGGTCACTACTGTGGCTAGCATGGGGTATGTCAGGTCTGGTCACTACTGTGGCTAGCATGGGTTATGTCAGGTCTGGTCACTACTGAGACTAGCATGGGTTATGTCAGGTCTGGTCACTACTGTGGCTAGAATGGGTTATGTCAGTTCTGGTCATTACTCAGGCTAGCATGGGTTATGTCAGGTCTGGTCACTACTAAGGCTAGCATGGGTTATGTCAGGTCTGGTCACTACTGAGGCTAGCATGGGTTATGTCAGTTCTGGTCATTACTCAGGCTAGCATGGGTTATGTCAGGTCTGGTCACTACTAAGGCTAGCATGGGTTATGTCAGGTCTAGTCACTACTGAGGCTAGCATGGGTTATGTCAGGTCTGGTCACTACTGTGGCTAGCATGGGTTATGTCAGGTCTGGTCACTACTGTGGCTAGCATGGGTTATGTCAGGTCTGGTCACTACTGTGGCTAGCATGGCTTATGTCAGGTCTGGTCACTACTAAGGCTAGCATGTGTTATGTCATGTCTGGTCACTACTGAGGCTAGCATGGGTTAAGTCAGGTCTGGTCACTACTGTGGCTAGCATGGGTTATGTCAGGTCTGGTCACTACTGTGGCTAGCATGGCTTATGTCAGGTCTGGTCACTACTAAGGCTAGCATGGGTTATGTCAGATCTGGTCACTACTAAGGCTAGCATGGGTTATGTCGGGTCTGGTCACTACTAAGGCTAGCATGGGTTATGTCAGGTCTGACCACTACTAAGGCTAGCATGGGTTATGTCAGGTCTGGTCACTACTAAGGCTAGCATGGATTATGTCAGGTCTGGTCACTACTAAGGCTAGCATGTGTTATGTCATGTTTGGTCACTACTAAGGCTAGCATGGGTTATGTCAGGTCTGGTCACTACTAAGGCTAGCATGGGTTATGTCAGGTCTGGTCACTACTAAGGCTAGCATGTGTTATGTCATGTTTGGTCACTACTGAGGCTAGCATGGGTTATATCAGGTCTGGTCACTACTAAGGCTAGCATGGGTTATGTCAGGTCTGGTCACTACTAAGGCTAGCATGGGTTATTTCAGGTCTGGTCACTACTAAGGCTAGCATGGATTATGTCAGGTCTGGTCACTACTAAGGCTAGCATGGATTATGTCATGTCTGGTCACTACTAAGGCTAGCATGTGTTATGTCATGTTTGGTCACTACTGAGGCTAGCATGGGTTAAGTCAGGTCTGGTCACTACTAAGGCTAGCATGGGTTATGTCAGGTCTGGTCATTACTAAGGCTAGCATGGGTTATGTCAGGTCTGGTCACTACTAAGGCTAGCATGGATTATGTCATGTCTGGTCACTACTAAGGCTAGCATGTGTTATGTCATGTTTGGTCACTACTGAGGCTAGCATGGGTTATATCAGGTCTGGTCACTACTGAGGCTAGCATGGGTTATGTCAGGTCTGGTCACTACTAAGGCTAGCATGTGTTATGTCGGGTCTGGTCACTACTAAGGCTAGCATGGGTTATGTCAGGTCTGGTCACTACTAAGGCTAGCATGGGTTATGTCAGATCTGGTCACTACTAAGGCTAGCATGGGTTATGTCGGGTCTGGTCACTACTAAGGCTAGCATGGGTTATGTCAGGTCTGGTCACTACTGAGGCTAGCATGGGTTATGTCAGGTCTGGTCACTACTGAGGCTAGCATGTGTTATGTAAGGTCTGGTCACTACTAAGTCTAGCATGGGTTATGTCAGGTCTGGCCACTACTGAGGATAACATGGCTTATGTCAGGTCTGACCACTACTGAGGCTAGCATGGGTTATGTCAGTTCTGGTCACTCCTAAGGCTAGCATGGGTTATGTCAGGTCTGGTCACTACTGAGGCTAGCATGGGTTATGTCAGGTCTGGTCACTACTAAGGCTAGCATGTGTTATGTAAGGTCTGGTCACCACTGAGGCTAGCATGGGTTATGTCAGTTCTGGTCACTCCTAAGGCTAGCATGGGTTATGTCAGGTCTGGTCAATTCTACGGCTAGCATGGGTTATGTCAGGTCTGGTCACTACTGAGGCTAGCATGGGTTATGTCAGGTCTGGTCACTACTGAGGCTAGCATGGGTTATGTCAGGTCTGGTCACTACTGAGACTAGCATGGGTTATGTCAGGTCTGGTCACTAATAAGGCAAGCATGGGTTATGTCAGGTCTGGTCACTACTGAGGCTAGCATGGGTTATGTCAGTTCTGGTCATTACTCAGGCTAGCATGGGTTATGTCAGTTCTGGTCATTATTCAGGCTAGCATGGGTTATGTCAGGTCTGGTCTCTACTGAGGCTAGCATGGGTTATGTCAGGTCTGGTCACTACTAAGTCTAGCATGGGTTATGTCAGGTCTGGTCACTACTGAGGCTTTCATGGGTTATGTCAGGTCTGGTCACTACTGAGGCTAGCATGGGTTATGTCAGGTCTGGTCACTACTAAGGCTAGCATGGGTTATGTCAGGTCTGGTCACTACTAAGGCTAGAATGGGTTATGTCAGGTCTGGTCACTACTGAGGCTTTCATGGGTTATGTCAGGTCTGGCCACTACTAAGGCTAGCATGGGTTATGTCAGGTCTGGTCACTACTAAGTCTAGCATGGGTTATCACAGGTCCGGTCACTACTAAGGCTAGCATGGGTTATGTCAGGCCTGACCACTACTAAGGCTAGCATGGGTTATGTCAGGTGTGGTCACTACTAAGTCTAGCATGGGTTATGTCAGGTCTGGTCACTACTAAGGCTAGCATGGGTTATGTTAGGTCTGGTCAGTACTAAGGCTAGCATGGGTTATGTCAGATCTGGTCACTACTAAGGCTAGCATGGGTTATGTCATGTCTGGTCACTACTAAGGCTAGCATGTGTTATGTCATGTCTGGTCACCTCTGAGGCTAGCATGGGTTATGTCAGGTCTGGTCACTACTGAGGCTAGCATGGGTTATGTCAGGTCTGGTCACTACTGAGACTAGCATGGGTTATATCAGGTCTGGTCATTACTGAGGCTAGCATGGGTTATGTCAGGTCTGGTCACTACTAAGGCTAGCATGGCTTATGTCAGGTCTGGTCACTACTGTGGCTAGCATGGGTTATGTCAGGTCTGGTCACTACTAAGGCTAGCATGGGTTATGTCAGGTCTGGTCACTACTAAGGCTAGCATGGGTTATGTCAGGTCTGGTCACTACTAAGGCTAGCATGTGTTATGTCATGTCTGGTCACTACTAAGGCTAGCATGAGTTGTGTCATGTCTGGTCACTACTAAGGCTAGCATGTGTTATGTCATGTCTGGTCACTACTGAGGCTAGCATGGGTTATGTCATGTCTGGTCACTACTAAGGCTAGCATGGGTTATGTCAGGTCTGGTCACTACTGAGGCTAGCATGGGTTATGTCAGGTCTGGTCACTACTGTGGCTAGCATGGGTTATGTCAGGTCTGGTCACTACTGAGGCTAGCATGGGTTATGTCAGGTCTGGTCACTAGTGAGACTAGCATGGGTTATGTCACGTCTGGTCACTACTAAGGCTAGCATGGCTTATGTCAGGTCTGGTCACTACTGTGGCTAGCATGGGTTGTGTCAGGTCTGGTCACTACTGTGGCTAGCATGGGTTATGTCAGGTCTGGTCACTACTAAGGCTAGCATGGGTTATGTCAGGTATGGTCACTACTGTGGCTAGCATGGGTTATGTCAGGTCTGGTCACTACTAAGGCTAGCATGGCTTATGTCAGGTCTGGTCACTACTGTGGCTAGCATGGGTTGTGTCAGGTCTGGTCACTACTGTGGCTAGCATGGGTTGTGTCAGGTCTGGTCACTACTGTGGCTAGCATGGGTTGTGTCAGGTCTGGTCACTACTGAGGCTAGCATGGCTTATGTCAGGTCTGGTCACTACTGTGGCTAGCATGGGTTATGTCAGGTCTGGTCACTACTGAGGCTAGCATGGCTTATGTCAGGTCTGGTCACTACTGTGGCTAGCATGGGTTGTGTCAGGTCTGGTCACTACTAAGGCTAGCATGGCTTATGTCAGGTCTGGTCACTACTGTGGCTAGCATGGGTTGTGTCAGGTCTGGTCACTACTGTGGCTAGCATGGGTTGTGTCAGGTCTGGTCACTACTGTGGCTAGCATGGGTTATGTCAGGTCTGGTCACTACTGAGACTAGCATGGGTTATATCAGGTCTGGTCACTACTGAGGCTAGCATGGGTTATGTCAGGTCTGGTCACTACTGAGACTAGCATGGGTTATATCAGGTCTGGTCACTACTGTGGCTAGCATGGGTTATGTCAGGTCTGGTCACTACTAAGACTAGCATGGGTTATGTCAGGTCTGGTCACTACTAAGGCTAGCATGGGTTATGTCAGGTCTGGTCACTACTGTGGCTAGCATGGGTTATGTCAGGTCTGGTCACTACTAAGGCTAGCATGGGTTATGTCAGGTCTGGTCACTACTGTGGCTAGCATGGGTTATGTCAGGTCTGGTCACTACTGTGGCTAGCATGGGTTATGTCATGTCTGGTCACTACTGAGGCTAGCATGGGTCATGTCAGGTCTGGTCACTACTGTGGCTAGCATGGGTTATGTCAGGTCTGGTCACTACTGAGACTAGCATGGGTTATGTCAGGTCTGGTCACTACTGAGTCTAGCATGGCTTATGTCAGGTCTAGTCACTACTGAGGCTCGCATGGGTTATGTCAGGTCTGGTCACTACTGTGGCTAGCATGGGTTATGTCAGGTCTGGTCACTACTAAGGCTAGCATGGCTTATGTCAGGTCTGGTCACTACTGAGGCTAGCATGGGTTATGTCAGGTCTGGTCACTACTGTGGCTAGCATGGGTTATGTCAGGTCTGGTCACTACTGTGGCTAGCATGGGTTATGTCAGGTCTGGTCACTACTGTGGCTAGCATGGGTTATGTCAGGTCTGGTCACTACTAAGGCTAGCATGTGTTATGTCATGTCTGGTCACTACTGAGACTAGCATGGGTTAAGTCAGGTCTGGTCACTTCTAAGGCTAGCATGGGTTATGTCAGGTCTGGTCACTACTGTGGCTAGCATGGGTTATGTCAGGTCTGGTCACTACTAAGGCTAGCATGGGTTATGTCAGGTCTGGTCACTACTGAGACTAGCATGGGTTATATCAGGTCTGGTCACTACTGAGGCTAGCATGGGTTATGTCAGGTCTGGTCACTACTAAGGCTAGCATGGGTTATGTCAGGTCTGGTCACTACTAAGGCTAGCATGGGTTATGTCATGTCTGGTCACTACTAAGGCTAGCATGGGTTATGTCAGGTCTGGTCACTACTGAGACTAGCATGGGTTATATCAGGTCTGGTCACTACTGAGGCTAGCATGGGTTATGTCAGGTCTGGTCACTACTAAGGCTAGCATGGGTTATGTCATGTCTGGTCACTACTAAGGCTAGCATGTGTTATGTCATGTTTGGTCACTACTGAGGCTAGCATGGGTTAAGTCAGGTCTGGTCACTACTGAGGCTAGCATGGGTTATGTCAGGTCTGGTCACTACTAAGCCTAGCATGAGTTATGTCAGGTCTGGTCACTACTGAGGCTAGCATGGGTTATGTCAGGTCTGGTCAATACTAAGGCTAGCATGGGTTATGTCAGATCTGGTCAATACTAAGGCTAGCATGGGTTATGTCAGGTCTGGTCAATACTAAGGCTAGCATGGGTTATGTCAGGTCTGGTCACTACTAAGGCTAGCATGGGTTATGACAGGTCTGGTCACTACTAAGCCTAGCATGAGTTATGTCAGGTCTGGTCACTACTGAGGCTAGCATGGGTTATGTCAGGTCTGGTCAATACTAAGGCTAGCATGGGTTATGTCAGGTCTGGTCACTACTAAGGCTAGCATGGGTTATGTCAGATCTGGTCAATACTAAGGCTAGCATGGGTTATGTCAGGTCTGGTCAATACTAAGGCTAGCATGGGTTATGTCATGTCTGGTCACTACTAAGGCTAGCATGGGTTATGTCAGGTCTGGTCACTACTGTGGCTAGCATGGGTTATGTCAGGTCTGGCCACTACTAAGGCTAGCATGGGTTATGTCGGGTCTGGTCACTACTAAGGCTAGCATGGGTTATGTCAGGTCTGGTCACCACTGAGACTAGCATGGGTTATGTCAGGTCTGGTCACCACTGAGACTAGCATGGGTTATGTCAGGTCTGGTCACTACTAAGGCTAGCATGGGTTATGTCAGGTCTGGTCACTACTGTGGCTAGCATGGCTTATGTCAGGTCTGGTCACTACTAAGGCTAGCATGGGTTATGTCAGGTCTGGTCACTACTAAGGCTAGCATGGGTTATGTCAGGTCTGGTCACTACTAAGGCTAGCATGGCTTATGTCAGGTCTGGTCACTACTGAGGCTAGCATGGGTTATGTCAGGTCTGGTCACTACTAAGGCTAGCATGGGTTATGTCAGGTCTGGTCACTACTAAGGCTAGCATGGGTTATGTCGGGTCTGGTCACTACTGAGGCTAGCATGGGTTATGTCAGGTCTGGTCACTACTAAGGCTAGCATGGGTTATGTCAGGTCTGGTCACTACTGAGGCTAGCATGAGTTATGTCAGATCTGGTCAATACTAAGGCTAGCATGGGTTATGTCAGGTCTGGTCACTACTAAGGCTAGCATGGGTTATGACAGGTCTGGTCACTACTAAGCCTAGCATGAGTTATGTCAGGTCTGGTCACTACTGAGGCTAGCATGGGTTATGTCAGGTCTGGTCAATACTAAGGCTAGCATGGGTTATGTCAGGTCTGGTCACTACTAAGGCTAGAATGGGTTATGTCAGGTCTGGTCACTACTAAGGCTAGCATGGGTTATGTCAGGTCTGGTCACTACTAAGGCTAGCATGGCTTATGTCAGGTCTGGTCACTACTGAGGCTAGCATGGGTTATGTCAGGTCTGGTCACTACTAAGGCTAGCATGGGTTATGTCAGGTCTGGTCACTACTAAGGCTAGCATGGGTTATGTCGGGTCTGGTCACTACTGAGGCTAGCATGGGTTATGTCAGGTCTGGTCACTACTAAGGCTAGCATGGGTTATGTCAGGTCTGGTCACTACTGAGGCTAGCATGGGTTATGTCAGGTCTGGTCACTACTAAGGCTAGCATGGGTTATGTCAGGTCTGGTCACTACTGAGGCTAGCATGGGTTATGTCAGGTCTGGTCACTACTAAGGCTAGCATGGGTTATGTCAGGTCTGGTCACTACTGAGGCTAGCATGGGTTATGTCAGATCTGGTCACTACTAAGGCTAGCATGGGTTATGTCAGGTCTGGTCACTACTGAGGCTAGCATGGGTTATGTCAGGTCTGGTCACTACTAAGGCTAGCATGGGTTATGTCAGGTCTGGTCACTACTGAGGCTAGCATGAGTTATGTCAGATCTGGTCAATACTAAGGCTAGCATGGGTTATGTCAGGTCTGGTCACTACTAAGGCTAGCATGGGTTATGACAGGTCTGGTCACTACTAAGCCTAGCATGAGTTATGTCAGGTCTGGTCACTACTGAGGCTAGCATGGGTTATGTCAGGTCTGGTCAATACTAAGGCTAGCATGGGTTATGTCAGATCTGGTCAATACTAAGGCTAGCATGGGTTATGTCAGGTCTGGTCAATACTAAGGCTAGCATGGGTTATGTCGGGTCTGGTCACTACTAAGGTTAGCATGGGTTATGTCAGGTCTGGTCACTACTAAGGCTAGCATGGGTTATGTCAGGTCTGGTCACTACTAAGGCTAGCATGGCTTATGTCAGGTCTGGTCACTACTGAGGCTAGCATGGGTTATGTCAGGTCTGGTCACTACTAAGGCTAGCATGGGTTATGTCAGGTCTGGTCACTACTAAGGCTAGCATGGGTTATGTCGGGTCTGGTCACTACTGAGGCTAGCATGGGTTATGTCAGGTCTGGTCACTACTAAGGCTAGCATGGGTTATGTCAGGTCTGGTCACTACTGAGGCTAGCATGGGTTATGTCAGGTCTGGTCACTACTAAGGCTAGCATGGGTTATGTCAGGTCTGGTCACTACTGAGGCTAGCATGGGTTATGTCAGGTCTGGTCACTACTAAGGCTAGCATGGGTTATGTCAGATCTGGTCACTACTAAGGCTAGCATGGGTTATGTCAGGTCTGGTCACTACTGAGGCTAGCATGGGTTATGTCAGGTCTGGTCACTACTAAGGCTAGCATGGGTTATGTCAGATCTGGTCACTACTAAGGCTAGCATGGGTTATGTCAGGTCTGGTCACTACTGAGGCTAGCATGGGTTATGTCAGGTCTGGTCACTACTAAGGCTAGCATGGGTTATGTCAGGTCTGGTCACTACTGAGGCTAGCATGTGTTATGTAAGGTCTGGTCATTACTAAGGCTAGCATGGGTTATGTCAGGTCTGGTCACTACTGAGGCTAGCATGGGTTATGTCAGGTCTGGCCACTACTGAGGATAACATGGCTTATGTCAGGTCTGACCACTACTGAGGCTAGCATTGGTTATGTCAGGTCTGGCCACTACTGAGGCTAGCATGGGTTATGTCAGTTCTGGTCACTCCTAAGGCTAGCATGAGTTATGTCAGGTCTGGTCAATTCTACGGCTAGCATGGGTTATGTCAGTTCTGGTCACTCCTAAGGCTAGCATGAGTTATGTCAGGTCTGGTCAATTCTACGGCTAGCATGGGTTATGTCAGGTCTGGTCACTACTGAGGCTAGCATGGGTTATGTCAGGTCTGGTCACTACTGAGACTAGCATGGGTTATGTCAGGTCTGGTCACTAATAAGGCAAGCATGGGTTATGTCAGGTCTGGTCACTACTAAGGCTAGCATGGGTTATGTCAGTTCTGGTCATTACTCAGGCTAGCATGGGTTATGTCAGTTCTGGTCATTATTCAGGCTAACATGGGTTATGTCAGGTCTGGTCTCTACTGAGGCTAGCATGGGTTATGTCAGGTCTGGTCACTACTAAGTCTAGCATGGGTTATGTCAGGTCTGGTCACTACTGAGGCTTTCATGGGTTATGTCAGGTCTGGTCACTACTGAGGCTAGTATGGGTTATGTCAGGTCTGGTCACTACTAAGGCTAGAATGGGTTATGTCAGGTCTGGTCACTACTAAGGCTAGAATGGGTTATGTCAGGTCTGGTCACTACTAAGTCTAGCATGGGTTATCACAGGTCCGGTCACTACTAAGGCTAGCATGGGTTATGTCAGGCCTGACCACTACTAAGGCTAGCATGGGTTATGTCAGGTGTGGTCACTACTAAGTCTAGCATGGGTTATGTCAGGTCTGGTCACTACTAAGGCTAGTATGGGTTATGTTAGGTCTGGTCAGTACTAAGGCTAGCATGGGTTATGTCATGTCTGGTCACTACTAAGGCTAGCATGTGTTATGTCAGGGCTGGTCACCTCTGAGGCTAGCATGGGTTATGTCAGGTCTGGTCACTACTGAGGCTAGCATGGGTTATGTCAGGTCTGGTCACTACTGAGACTAGCATGGGTTATATCAGGTCTGGTCATTACTGAGGCTAGCATGGGTTATGTCAGGTCTGGTCACTACTAAGGCTAGCATGGCTTATGTCAGGTCTGGTCACTACTGTGGCTAGCATGGGTTATGTCAGGTCTGGTCACTACTAAGGCTAGCATGGGTTATGTCAGGTCTGGTCACTACTAAGGCTAGCATGGGTTATGTCAGGTCTGGTCACTACTAAGGCTAGCATGTGTTATGTCATGTCTGGTCACTACTAAGGCTAGCATGAGTTGTGTCATGTCTGGTCACTACTGAGGCTAGCATGGGTTATGTCAGGTCTGGTCACTACTGAGACTAGCATGGGTTATATCAGGTCTGGTCACTACTGAGGCTAGCATGGGTTATGTCAGGTCTGGTCACTACTGAGACTAGCATGGGTTATATCAGGTCTGGTCACTACTGAGACTAGCATGGGTTATGTCATGTCTGGTCACTACTGAGGCTAGCATGGGTTATGTCAGGTCTGGTCACTACTGAGACTAGCATGGGTTATATCAGGTCTGGTCACTACTGAGGCTAGCATGGGTTATGTCAGGTCTGGTCACTACTGAGACTAGCATGGGTTATATCAGGTCTGGTCACTACTGAGACTAGCATGGGTTATGTCATGTCTGGTCACTACTGAGGCTAGCATGGGTTATGTCAGGTCTGGTCACTACTGAGACTAGCATGGGTTATATCAGGTCTGGTCACTACTGAGGCTAGCATGGGTTATGTCAGGTCTGGTCACTACTGAGACTAGCATGGGTTATATCAGGTCTGGTCACTACTGAGGCTAGCATGTGTTATGTCATGTCTGGTCACTACTGAGGCTAGCATGGGTTATGTCATGTCTGGTCACTACTAAGGCTAGCATGGGTTATGTCAGGTCTGGTCACTACTGAGGCTAGCATGGGTTATGTCAGGTCTGGTCACTACTGAGACTAGCATGGGTTATATCAGGTCTGGTCACTACTGAGGCTAGCATGGGTTATGTCAGGTCTGGTCACTACTGTGGCTAGCATGGGTTATGTCAGGTCTGGTCACTACTAAGGCTAGCATGGGTTATGTCAGGTCTGGTCACTACTGTGGCTAGCATGGGTTATGTCAGGTCTGGTCACTACTGTGGCTAGCATGGGTTATGTCAGGTCTGGTCACTACTAAGGCTAGCATGGGTTATGTCAGGTCTAGTCACTACTGAGGCTCGCATGGGTTATGTCAGGTCTGGTCACTACTGTGGCTAGCATGGGTTATGTCAGGTCTGGTCACTACTGTGGCTAGCATGGGTTATGTCAGGTCTGGTCACTACTGTGGCTAGCATGGGTTATGTCAGGTCTGGTCACTACTGAGTCTAGCATGGCTTATGTCAGGTCTAGTCACTACTGAGGCTCGCATGGGTTATGTCAGGTCTGGTCACTACTGTGGCTAGCATGGGTTATGTCAGGTCTGGTCACTACTGAGGCTAGCATGGGTTATGTCAGGTCTGGTCACTACTAAGGCTAGCATGGGTTATGTCAGGTCTGGTCACTACTGAGGCTAGCATGGGTTATGTCAGTTCTGGTCATTACTCAGGCTAGCATGGGTTATGTCAGGTCTGGTCACTACTAAGGCTAGCATGGGTTATGTCAGGTCTGGTCACTACTGTGGCTAGCATGGGTTATGTCAGGTCTAGTCACTACTGAGGCTCGCATGGGTTATGTCAGGTCTGGCCACTACTGAGGATAACATGGCTTATGTCAGGTCTGACCACTACTGAGGCTAGCATTGGTTATGTCAGGTCTGGCCACTACTGAGGCTAGCATGGGTTATGTCAGTTCTGGTCACTCCTAAGGCTAGCATGAGTTATGTCAGGTCTGGTCAATTCTACGGCTAGCATGGGTTATGTCAGGTCTGGTCACTCCTAAGGCTAGCATGAGTTATGTCAGGTCTGGTCAATTCTACGGCTAGCATGGGTTATGTCAGGTCTGGTCACTACTGAGGCTAGCATGGGTTATGTCAGGTCTGGTCACTACTGAGACTAGCATGGGTTATGTCAGGTCTGGCCACTACTGAGGCTAGCATGGGTTATGTCAGTTCTGGTCACTCCTAAGGCTAGCATGAGTTATGTCAGGTCTGGTCAATTCTACGGCTAGCATGGGTTATGTCAGTTCTGGTCACTCCTAAGGCTAGCATGAGTTATGTCAGGTCTGGTCAATTCTACGGCTAGCATGGGTTATGTCAGGTCTGGTCACTACTGAGGCTAGCATGGGTTATGTCAGGTCTGGTCACTACTGAGACTAGCATGGGTTATGTCAGGTCTGATCACTAATAAGGCAAGCATGGGTTATGTCAGGTCTGGTCACTACTAAGGCTAGCATGGGTTATGTCAGTTCTGGTCATTACTCAGGCTAGCATGGGTTATGTCAGTTCTGGTCATTATTCAGGCTAGCATGGGTTATGTCAGGTCTGGTCTCTACTGAGGCTAGCATGGGTTATGTCAGGTCTGGTCACTACTAAGTCTAGCATGGGTTATGTCAGGTCTGGTCACTACTGAGGCTTTCA
Organism: Eledone cirrhosa; assembly: GCA_964016885.1. Classification (NCBI taxonomy): domain Eukaryota; kingdom Metazoa; phylum Mollusca; class Cephalopoda; order Octopoda; family Eledonidae; genus Eledone; species Eledone cirrhosa. The sequence goes on along the minus strand of OZ024753.1, from coordinate 21,513,663 downwards.
TGGGTTATGTCAGGTCTGGTCACTACTGAGGCTAGTATGGGTTATGTCAGGTCTGGTCACTACTAAGGCTAGAATGGGTTATGTCAGGTCTGGTCACTACTAAGGCTAGAATGGGTTATGTCAGGTCTGGTCACTACTAAGTCTAGCATGGGTTATCACAGGTCCGGTCACTACTAAGGCTAGCATGGGTTATGTCAGGCCTGACCACTACTAAGGCTAGCATGGGTTATGTCAGGTGTGGTCACTACTAAGTCTAGCATGGGTTATGTCAGGTCTGGTCACTACTAAGGCTAGCATGGGTTATGTTAGGTCTGGTCAGTACTAAGGCTAGCATGGGTTATGTCATGTCTGGTCACTACTAAGGCTAGCATGTGTTATGTCAGGTCTGGTCACCTCTGAGGCTAGTATGGGTTATGTCAGGTCTGGTCACTACTGAGGCTAGCATGGGTTATGTCAGGTCTGGTCACTACTGAGACTAGCATGGGTTATATCAGGTCTGGTCATTACTGAGGCTAGCATGGGTTATGTCAGGTCTGGTCACTACTAAGGCTAGCATGGCTTATGTCAGGTCTGGTCACTACTGTGGCTAGCATGGGTTATGTCAGGTCTGGTCACTACTAAGGCTAGCATGGGTTATGTCAGGTCTGGTCACTACTAAGGCTAGCATGGGTTATGTCAGGTCTGGTCACTACTAAGGCTAGCATGTGTTATGTCATGTCTGGTCACTACTAAGGCTAGCATGAGTTGTGTCATGTCTGGTCACTACTGAGGCTAGCATGGGTTATGTCAGGTCTGGTCACTACTGAGACTAGCATGGGTTATATCAGGTCTGGTCACTACTGAGGCTAGCATGGGTTATGTCAGGTCTGGTCACTACTGAGACTAGCATGGGTTATATCAGGTCTGGTCACTACTGAGACTAGCATGGGTTATGTCATGTCTGGTCACTACTGAGGCTAGCATGGGTTATGTCAGGTCTGGTCACTACTGAGACTAGCATGGGTTATATCAGGTCTGGTCACTACTGAGGCTAGCATGGGTTATGTCAGGTCTGGTCACTACTGAGACTAGCATGGGTTATATCAGGTCTGGTCACTACTGAGACTAGCATGGGTTATGTCATGTCTGGTCACTACTGAGGCTAGCATGGGTTATGTCAGGTCTGGTCACTACTGAGACTAGCATGGGTTATATCAGGTCTGGTCACTACTGAGGCTAGCATGGGTTATGTCAGGTCTGGTCACTACTGAGACTAGCATGGGTTATATCAGGTCTGGTCACTACTGAGGCTAGCATGTGTTATGTCATGTCTGGTCACTACTGAGGCTAGCATGGGTTATGTCATGTCTGGTCACTACTAAGGCTAGCATGGGTTATGTCAGGTCTGGTCACTACTGAGGCTAGCATGGGTTATGTCAGGTCTGGTCACTACTAAGACTAGCATGGGTTATATCAGGTCTGGTCACTACTGAGGCTAGCATGGGTTATGTCAGGTCTGGTCACTACTGTGGCTAGCATGGGTTATGTCAGGTCTGGTCACTACTAAGGCTAGCATGGGTTATGCCAGGTCTGGTCACTACTGTGGCTAGCATGGGTTATGTCAGGTCTGGTCACTACTGTGGCTAGCATGGGTTATGTCAGGTCTGGTCACTACTAAGGCTAGCATGGGTTATGTCAGGTCTAGTCACTACTGAGGCTCGCATGGGTTATGTCAGGTCTGGTCACTACTGTGGCTAGCATGGGTTATGTCAGGTCTGGTCACTACTGTGGCTAGCATGGGTTATGTCAGGTCTGGTCACTACTGTGGCTAGCATGGGTTATGTCAGGTCTGGTCACTACTGAGTCTAGCATGGCTTATGTCAGGTCTAGTCACTACTGAGGCTCGCATGGGTTATGTCAGGTCTGGTCACTACTGTGGCTAGCATGGGTTATGTCAGGTCTGGTCACTACTGAGGCTAGCATGGGTTATGTCAGGTCTGGTCACTACTAAGGCTAGCATGGGTTATGTCAGGTCTGGTCACTACTGAGGCTAGCATGGGTTATGTCAGTTCTGGTCATTACTCAGGCTAGCATGGGTTATGTCAGGTCTGGTCACTACTAAGGCTAGCATGGGTTATGTCAGGTCTGGTCACTACTGTGGCTAGCATGGGTTATGTCAGGTCTAGTCACTACTGAGGCTCGCATGGGTTATGTCAGGTCTGGTCACTACTGTGGCTAGCATGGGTTATGTCAGGTCTGGTCACTACTAAGGCTAGCATGGGTTATGTCAGGTCTGGTCACTACTGAGGCTAGCATGGGTTATGTCAGGTCTGGTCACTACTGAGGCTAGCATGGGTTATGTCAGTTCTGGTCATTACTCAGGCTAGCATGGCTTATGTCAGGTCTGGTCACTACTGTGGCTAGCATGGGTTATGTCAGGTCTGGTCACTACTGTGGCTAGCATGGGTTATGTCAGGTCTGGTCACTACTGTGGCTAGCATGGGTTATGTCAGGTCTGGTCACTACTGTGGCTAGCATGGCTTATGTCAGGTCTGGTCACTACTAAGGCTAGCATGTGTTATGTCATGTCTGGTCACTACTGAGGCTAGCATGGGTTAAGTCAGGTCTGGTCACTTCTAAGGCTAGCATGGGTTATGTCAGGTCTGGTCACTACTTTGGCTAGCATGGGTTATGTCAGGTCTGGTCACTACTAAGGCTAGCATGGGTTATGTCAGGTCTGGTCACTACTAAGCCTAGCATGGGTTGTGTCATGTCTGGTCACTACTGTGGCTAGCATGGGTTATGTCATGTCTGGTCACTACTAAGGCTAGCATGGGTTATGTCAGGTCTGGTCACTACTGAGACTAGCATGGGTTATATCAGGTCTGGTCACTACTGAGGCTAGCATGGGTTATGTCAGGTCTGGTCACTACTAAGGCTAGCATGGGTTATGTCAGGTCTGGTCACTACTAAGGCTAGCATGGGTTATGTCATGTCTGGTCACTACTAAGGCTAGCATGGGTTATGTCAGGTCTGGTCACTACTGAGACTAGCATGGGTTATATCAGGTCTGGTCACTACTGAGGCTAGCATGGGTTATGTCAGGTCTGGTCACTACTAAGGCTAGCATGGGTTATGTCAGGTCTGGTCACTACTAAGGCTAGCATGGGTTATGTCAGGTCTGGTCACTACTAAGGCTGGCATGGATTATGTCATGTCTGGTCACTACTGAGGCTAGCATGGGTTATGTCATGTCTGGTCACTGCTGTGGCTAGCATGGGTTATGTCAGGTCTGGTCACTACTAAGGCTAGCATGGGTTATGTCAGGTCTGGTCACTACTAAGGCTAGCATGGGTTATGTCAGGTCTGGTCACTACTAAGGCTAGCATGGGTTATGTCAGGTCTGGTCACTACTAAGGCTAGCATGGGTTATGTCGGGTCTGGTCACTACTGAGGCTAGCATGGGTTATGTCAGGTCTAGTCACTACTAAGGCTAGCATGGGTTATGTCAGGTCTGGTCACTACTGAGGCTAGCATGGGTTATGTCAGGTCTGGTCACTACTAAGGCTAGCATGGGTTATGTCAGGTCTGGTCACTACTGAGGCTAGCATGGGTTATGTCAGGTCTGGTCACTACTAAGGCTAGCATGGGTTATGTCAGATCTGGTCACTACTAAGGCTAGCATGGGTTATGTCAGGTCTGGTCACTACTGAGGCTAGCATGGGTTATGTCAGGTCTGGTCACTACTAAGGCTAGCATGGGTTATGTCAGATCTGGTCACTACTAAGGCTAGCATGGGTTATGTCAGGTCTGGTCACTACTGAGGCTAGCATGGGTTATGTCAGGTCTGGTCACTACTAAGGCTAGCATGGGTTATGTCAGGTCTGGTCACTACTGAGGCTAGCATGTGTTATGTAAGGTCTGGTCATTACTAAGGCTAGCATGGGTTATGTCAGGTCTGGTCACTACTGAGGCTAGCATGGGTTATGTCAGGTCTGGCCACTACTGAGGATAACATGGCTTATGTCAGGTCTGACCACTACTGAGGCTAGCATTGGTTATGTCAGGTCTGGCCACTACTGAGGCTAGCATGGGTTATGTCAGTTCTGGTCACTCCTAAGGCTAGCATGAGTTATGTCAGGTCTGGTCAATTCTACGGCTAGCATGGGTTATGTCAGGTCTGGTCACTCCTAAGGCTAGCATGAGTTATGTCAGGTCTGGTCAATTCTACGGCTAGCATGGGTTATGTCAGGTCTGGTCACTACTGAGGCTAGCATGGGTTATGTCAGGTCTGGTCACTACTGAGACTAGCATGGGTTATGTCAGGTCTGGCCACTACTGAGGCTAGCATGGGTTATGTCAGTTCTGGTCACTCCTAAGGCTAGCATGAGTTATGTCAGGTCTGGTCAATTCTACGGCTAGCATGGGTTATGTCAGTTCTGGTCACTCCTAAGGCTAGCATGAGTTATGTCAGGTCTGGTCAATTCTACGGCTAGCATGGGTTATGTCAGGTCTGGTCACTACTGAGGCTAGCATGGGTTATGTCAGGTCTGGTCACTACTGAGACTAGCATGGGTTATGTCAGGTCTGGTCACTAATAAGGCAAGCATGGGTTATGTCAGGTCTGGTCACTACTAAGGCTAGCATGGGTTATGTCAGTTCTGGTCATTACTCAGGCTAGCATGGGTTATGTCAGTTCTGGTCATTATTCAGGCTAGCATGGGTTATGTCAGGTCTGGTCTCTACTGAGGCTAGCATGGGTTATGTCAGGTCTGGTCACTACTAAGTCTAGCATGGGTTATGTCAGGTCTGGTCACTACTGAGGCTTTCATGGGTTATGTCAGGTCTGGTCACTACTGAGGCTAGTATGGGTTATGTCAGGTCTGGTCACTACTAAGGCTAGAATGGGTTATGTCAGGTCTGGTCACTACTAAGGCTAGAATGGGTTATGTCAGGTCTGGTCACTACTAAGTCTAGCATGGGTTATCACAGGTCCGGTCACTACTAAGGCTAGCATGGGTTATGTCAGGCCTGACCACTACTAAGGCTAGCATGGGTTATGTCAGGTGTGGTCACTACTAAGTCTAGCATGGGTTATGTCAGGTCTGGTCACTACTAAGGCTAGCATGGGTTATGTTAGGTCTGGTCAGTACTAAGGCTAGCATGGGTTATGTCATGTCTGGTCACTACTAAGGCTAGCATGTGTTATGTCAGGTCTGGTCACCTCTGAGGCTAGCATGGGTTATGTCAGGTCTGGTCACTACTGAGGCTAGCATGGGTTATGTCAGGTCTGGTCACTACTGAGACTAGCATGGGTTATATCAGGTCTGGTCATTACTGAGGCTAGCATGGGTTACGTCAGGTCTGGTCACTACTAAGGCTAGCATGGCTTATGTCAGGTCTGGTCACTACTGTGGCTAGCATGGGTTATGTCAGGTCTGGTCACTACTAAGGCTAGCATGGGTTATGTCAGGTCTGGTCACTACTAAGGCTAGCATGGGTTATGTCAGGTCTGGTCACTACTAAGGCTAGCATGTGTTATGTCATGTCTGGTCACTACTAAGGCTAGCATGAGTTGTGTCATGTCTGGTCACTACTGAGGCTAGCATGGGTTATGTCAGGTCTGGTCACTACTGAGACTAGCATGGGTTATATCAGGTCTGGTCACTACTGAGGCTAGCATGGGTTATGTCAGGTCTGGTCACTACTGAGACTAGCATGGGTTATATCAGGTCTGGTCACTACTGAGACTAGCATGGGTTATGTCATGTCTGGTCACTACTGAGGCTAGCATGGGTTATGTCAGGTCTGGTCACTACTGAGACTAGCATGGGTTATATCAGGTCTGGTCACTACTGAGGCTAGCATGGGTTATGTCAGGTCTGGTCACTACTGAGACTAGCATGGGTTATATCAGGTCTGGTCACTACTGAGACTAGCATGGGTTATGTCATGTCTGGTCACTACTGAGGCTAGCATGGGTTATGTCAGGTCTGGTCACTACTGAGACTAGCATGGGTTATATCAGGTCTGGTCACTACTGAGGCTAGCATGGGTTATGTCAGGTCTGGTCACTACTGAGACTAGCATGGGTTATATCAGGTCTGGTCACTACTGAGGCTAGCATGTGTTATGTCATGTCTGGTCACTACTGAGGCTAGCATGGGTTATGTCATGTCTGGTCACTACTAAGGCTAGCATGGGTTATGTCAGGTCTGGTCACTACTGAGGCTAGCATGGGTTATGTCAGGTCTGGTCACTACTGAGACTAGCATGGGTTATATCAGGTCTGGTCACTACTGAGGCTAGCATGGGTTATGTCAGGTCTGGTCACTACTGTGGCTAGCATGGGTTATGTCAGGTCTGGTCACTACTAAGGCTAGCATGGGTTATGTCAGGTCTGGTCACTACTGTGGCTAGCATGGGTTATGTCAGGTCTGGTCACTACTGTGGCTAGCATGGGTTATGTCAGGTCTGGTCACTACTAAGGCTAGCATGGGTTATGTCAGGTCTAGTCACTACTGAGGCTCGCATGGGTTATGTCAGGTCTGGTCACTACTGTGGCTAGCATGGGTTATGTCAGGTCTGGTCACTACTGTGGCTAGCATGGGTTATGTCAGGTCTGGTCACTACTGTGGCTAGCATGGGTTATGTCAGGTCTGGTCACTACTGAGTCTAGCATGGCTTATGTCAGGTCTAGTCACTACTGAGGCTCGCATGGGTTATGTCAGGTCTGGTCACTACTGTGGCTAGCATGGGTTATGTCAGGTCTGGTCACTACTGAGGCTAGCATGGGTTATGTCAGGTCTGGTCACTACTAAGGCTAGCATGGGTTATGTCAGGTCTGGTCACTACTGAGGCTAGCATGGGTTATGTCAGTTCTGGTCATTACTCAGGCTAGCATGGGTTATGTCAGGTCTGGTCACTACTAAGGCTAGCATGGGTTATGTCAGGTCTGGTCACTACTGTGGCTAGCATGGGTTATGTCAGGTCTAGTCACTACTGAGGCTCGCATGGGTTATGTCAGGTCTGGTCACTACTGTGGCTAGCATGGGTTATGTCAGGTCTGGTCACTACTAAGGCTAGCATGGGTTATGTCAGGTCTGGTCACTACTGAGGCTAGCATGGGTTATGTCAGGTCTGGTCACTACTGAGGCTAGCATGGGTTATGTCAGTTCTGGTCATTACTCAGGCTAGCATGGCTTATGTCAGGTCTGGTCACTACTGTGGCTAGCATGGGTTATGTCAGGTCTGGTCACTACTGTGGCTAGCATGGGTTATGTCAGGTCTGGTCACTACTGTGGCTAGCATGGGTTATGTCAGGTCTGGTCACTACTGTGGCTAGCATGGCTTATGTCAGGTCTGGTCACTACTAAGGCTAGCATGTGTTATGTCATGTCTGGTCACTACTGAGGCTAGCATGGGTTAAGTCAGGTCTGGTCACTTCTAAGGCTAGCATGGGTTATGTCAGGTCTGGTCACTACTTTGGCTAGCATGGGTTATGTCAGGTCTGGTCACTACTAAGGCTAGCATGGGTTATGTCAGGTCTGGTCACTACTAAGCCTAGCATGGGTTGTGTCATGTCTGGTCACTACTGTGGCTAGCATGGGTTATGTCATGTCTGGTCACTACTAAGGCTAGCATGGGTTATGTCAGGTCTGGTCACTACTGAGACTAGCATGGGTTATATCAGGTCTGGTCACTACTGAGGCTAGCATGGGTTATGTCAGGTCTGGTCACTACTAAGGCTAGCATGGGTTATGTCAGGTCTGGTCACTACTAAGGCTAGCATGGGTTATGTCATGTCTGGTCACTACTAAGGCTAGCATGGGTTATGTCAGGTCTGGTCACTACTGAGACTAGCATGGGTTATATCAGGTCTGGTCACTACTGAGGCTAGCATGGGTTATGTCAGGTCTGGTCACTACTAAGGCTAGCATGGGTTATGTCAGGTCTGGTCACTACTAAGGCTAGCATGGGTTATGTCAGGTCTGGTCACTACTAAGGCTGGCATGGATTATGTCATGTCTGGTCACTACTGAGGCTAGCATGGGTTATGTCATGTCTGGTCACTGCTGTGGCTAGCATGGGTTATGTCAGGTCTGGTCACTACTAAGGCTAGCATGGGTTATGTCAGGTCTGGTCACTACTAAGGCTAGCATGGGTTATGTCATGTCTGGTCACTACTAAGGCTAGCATGGGTTATGTCAGGTCTGGTCACTACTAAGGCTAGCATGTGTTATGTCAGGTCTGGTCACTACTAAGGCTAGCATGGGTTAAGTCAGGTCTGGTCACTACTAAGGCTAGCATGGGTTATGTCATGTCTGGTCACTACTAAGGCTAGCATGGGTTATGACAGGTCTGGTCACTACTAAGCCTAGCATGAGTTATGTCAGATCTGGTCAATACTAAGGCTAGCATGGGTTATGTCGAGTCTGGTCACTACTAAGGTTAGCATGGGTTATGTCAGGTCTGGTCACTACTGTGGCTAGCATGGGTTATGTCAGGTCTGGTCACTACTAAGGCTAGCATGGGTTATGTCAGGTCTGGTCACTACTAAGGCTAGCATGGGTTATGTCAGGTCTGGTCACTACTAAGGCTAGCATGTGTTATGTCATGTCTGGTCACTACTAAGGCTAGCATGAGTTGTGTCATGTCTGGTCACTACTAAGGCTAGCATGGGTTATGTCAGGTCTGGTCACTACTGAGACTAGCATGGGTTATGTCAGGTCTGGTCACTACTGAGGCTAGCATGGGTTATGTCAGGTCTGGTCACTACTAAGGCTAGCATGGGTTATGTCAGGTCTGGTCACTACTGAGACTAGCATGGGTTATATCAGGTCTGGTCACTACTAAGGCTAGCATGTGTTATGTCATGTCTGGTCACTACTAAGTCTAGCATGGGTTATGTCAGGTCTGGTCACTACTAAGGCTAGCATGGGTTATGTCAGGTCTGGTCACTACTGAGACTAGCATGGGTTATATCAGGTCTGGTCACTACTGAGGCTAGCATGGGTTATGTCAGGTCTGGTCACTACTAAGGCTAGCATGGGTTATGTCATGTCTGGTCACTACTGAGGCTAGCATGGGTTAAGTCAGGTCTGGTCACTACTAAGGCTAGCATGTGTTATGTCATGTCTGGTCACTACTGAGGCTAGCATGGGTTAAGTCAGGTCTGGTCACTTCTAAGGCTAGCATGGGTTATGTCAGGTCTGGTCACTACTGTGGCTAGCATGGGTTATGTCAGGTCTGGTCACTACTAAGGCTAGCATGGGTTATGTCAGGTCTGGTCACTACTGAGACTAGCATGGGTTATATCAGGTCTGGTCACTACTGAGGCTAGCATGGGTTATGTCAGGTCTGGTCACTACTAAGGCTAGCATGGGTTATGTCAGGTCTGGTCACTACTAAGGCTAGCATGGGTTATGTCATGTCTGGTCACTACTAAGGCTAGCATGGGTTATGTCAGGTCTGGTCACTACTGAGACTAGCATGGGTTATATCAGGTCTGGTCACTACTGAGGCTAGCATGGGTTATGTCAGGTCTGGTCACTACTAAGGCTGGCATGGATTATGTCAGGTCTGGTCACTACTGAGGCTAGCATGGGTTATGTCAGGTCTGGTCACTACTGTGACTAGCATGGGTTATATCAGGTCTGGTCACTACTAAGGCTAGCATGGGTTATGTCAGGTCTGGTCACTACTGTGACTAGCATGGGTTATATCAGGTCTGGTCACTACTAAGGCTAGCATGGGTTATGTCAGGTCTGGTCACTACTAAGGCTGGCATGGATTATGTCAGGTCTGGTCACTACTGAGGCTAGCATGGGTTAAGTCAGGTCTGGTCACTACTGTGACTAGCATGGGTTATATCAGGTCTGGTCACTACTAAGGCTAGCATGGGTTATGTCAGGTCTGGTCACTACTAAGGCTGGCATGGATTATGTCAGGTCTGGTCACTACTGAGGCTAGCATGGGTTAAGTCAGGTCTGGTCACTACTAAGGCTAGCATGGGTTAAGTCAGGTCTGGTCACTACTAAGGCTAGCATGGGTTATGTCATGTCTGGTCACTACTAAGGCTAGCATGGGTTATGACAGGTCTGGTCACTACTAAGCCTAGCATGGGTTATGTCAGATCTGGTCACTACTAAGGCTAGCATGGGTTATGTCATGTCTGGTCACTACTAAGGCTAGCATGGGTTATGTCGGGTCTGGTCACTACTAAGGCTAGCATGGGTTATGTCAGGTCTGGTCACTACTAAGGCTAGCATGGGTTATGTCGGGTCTGGTCACTACTAAGGCTAGCATGGGTTATGTCAGGTCTGGTCACTACTAAGGCTAGCATGGGTTATGTCAGATCTGGTCACTACTAAGGCTAGCATGGCTTATGTCAGGTCTGGTCACTACTAAGGCTAGCATGGGTTATGTCGGGTCTGGTCACTACTAAGGCTAGCATGGGTTATGTCAGGTCTGGTCATTACTAAGGTTAGCATGGGTTATGTCGGGTCTGGTCACTACTGAGACTAGCATGGCTTATGTCAGGTCTGGTCACTACTGTGGCTAGCATGGGTTATGTCAGGTCTGGTCACTACTGAGACTAGCATGGCTTATGTCAGGTCTGGTCACTATTGTGGCTAGCATGGGTTATGTCAGGTCTGGTCACTACTAAGGCTAGCATGGCTTATGTCAGGTCTGGTCACTACTGTGGCTAGCATGGGTTATGTCAGGTCTGGTCACTACTAAGGCTAGCATGGGTTATGTCGGGTCTGGTCACTACTAAGGCTAGCATGGATTATGTCAGGTCTGGTCACTACTAAGGCTAGCATGGGTTATGTCAGATCTGGTCACTACTAAGGCTAGCATGGCTTATGTCAGGTCTGGTCACTACTAAGGCTAGCATGGGTTATGTCGGGGCTGGTCACTACTAAGGCTAGCATGGGTTATGTCAGGTCTGGTCATTACTAAGGTTAGCATGGGTTATGTCGGGTCTGGTCACTACTGAGACTAGCATGGCTTATGTCAGGTCTGGTCACTACTGTGGCTAGCATGGGTTATGTCAGGTCTGGTCACTACTGAGACTAGCATGGCTTATGTCAGGTCTGGTCACTACTGTGGCTAGCATGGGTTATGTCAGGTCTGGTCACTACTAAGGCTAGCATGGCTTATGTCAGGTCTGGTCACTACTGTGGCTAGCATGGGTTATGTCAGGTCTGGTCACTACTAAGGCTAGCATGGGTTATGTCAGGTCTGGTCACTACTGAGACTAGCATGGCTTATGTCAGGTCTGGTCACTACTGGGGCTAGCATGGGTTATGTCAGGTCTGGTCACTACTAAGGCTAGCATGGCTTATGTCAGGTCTGGTCACTACTGTGGCTAGCATGGGTTATGTCAGGTCTGGTCACTACTAAGGCTAGCATGGGTTATGTCAGGTCTGGTCACTACTAAGGCTAGCATGGGTTATGTCATGTCTGGTCACTACTAAGGCTAGCATGGGTTATGTCAGGTCTGGTCACTACTAAGGCTAGCATGGGTTATGTCAGGTCTGGTCACTACTGAGACTAGCATGGGTTATGTCAGGTCTGGTCAATTCTACGGCTAGCATGGGTTATGTCAGGTCTGGTCATTACTAAGGCTAGCATGGGTTATGTCAGGTCTGGTCATTACTAAGGCTAGCATGGGTTATGTCAGGTCTGGTCACTACTGAGACTAGCATGGGTTATGTCAGGTCTGGTCAATTCTACGGCTAGCATGGGTTATGTCAGGTCTGGTCACTACTGTGGCTAGCATGGGTTATGTCAGGTCTGGTCACTACTAAGGCTAGCATGGGTTATGTCGGGTCTGGTCACTACTAAGGCTAGCATGGGTTATGTCAGGTCTGGTCACTACTAAGGCTAGCATGGGTTATGTCAGGTCTGGTCACTACTGAGGCTAGCATGGGTTATGTCAGGTCTGGTCACTACTAAGGCTAGCATGGGTTATGTCAGGTCTGGTCACTACTAAGGCTAGCATGGGTTATGTCAGGTCTGGTCAATTCTACGGCTAGCATGGGTTATGTCAGGTCTGGTCACTACTGTGGCTAGCATGGGTTATGTCAGGTCTGGTCACTACTAAGGCTAGCATGGGTTATGTCGGGTCTGGTCACTACTAAGGCTAGCATGGGTTATGTCAGGTCTGGTCACTACTAAGGCTAGCATGGGTTATGTCAGGTCTGGTCAATTCTACGGCTAGCATGGGTTATGTCAGGTCTGGTCACTACTGTGGCTAGCATGGGTTATGTCAGGTCTGGTCACTACTAAGGCTAGCATGGGTTATGTCAGGTCTGGTCACTACTGAGGCTAGCATGGGTTATGTCAGGTCTGGTCACTACTAAGGCTAGCATGGGTTATGTCAGGTATGGTCAATTCTACGGCTAGCATGGGTTATGTCAGGTCTGGTCACTACTGAGGCTAGTATGGGTTATGTCAGGTCTGGTCACTACTAAGGCTAGCATGGGTTATGTCAGGTCTGGTCACTACTAAGGCTAGCATGGGTTATGTCAGGTCTGGTCAATTCTACGGCTAGCATGGGTTATGTCAGGTCTGGTCACTACTGAGGCTAGTATGGGTTATGTCAGGTCTGGTCACTACTAAGGCTAGCATGGGTTATGTCAGGTCTGGTCAATTCTACGGCTAGCATGGGTTATGTCAGGTCTGGTCACTACTGAGGCTAGTATGGGTTATGTCAGGTCTGGTCACTACTAAGGCTAGCATGGGTTATGTCAGGTTTGGTCACTACTAAGGCTAGCATGGGTTATGTCAGGTCTGGTCACTACTAAGGCTAGCATGGGTTATGTCAGGTATGGTCACTACTAAGGCTAGCATGGGTTATGTCAGGTCTGGTCACTACTAAGGCTAGCATGGGTTATGTCAGGTCTGGTCACTACTAAGGCTAGCATGGGTTATGTCAGGTCTGGTCACTACTGAGGCTAGTATGGGTTATGTCAGGTCTGGTCACTACTAAGGCTAGCATGGGTTATGTCAGGTCTGGTCACTACTGAGGCTAGCATGGGTTATGTCAGGTCTGGCCACTACTGAGGATAACATGGCTTATGTCACGTCTGGTCACTCCTAAGGCTAGCATGGGTTATGTCAGGTCTGGTCAATTCTACGGCTAGCATGGGTTATGTCAGGTCTGGTCACTACTGAGGCTAGCATGGGTTATGTCAGGTCTGGTCACTACTGAGGCTAGCATGGGTTATGTCAGGTCTGGTGACCACTAAGTCTAGCATGGGTTATGTCAGGTCTGGTCACTACTGAGGCGAGCATGGGTTATGTCAGGTGTGGTCACTACTAAGTCTAGCATGGGTTATGTCAGGTCTGGTCACTACTAAGGCTAGCATGGGTTATGTTAGGTCTGGTCAGTACTAAGGCTAGCATGGGTTATGTCAGATCTGGTCACTACTAAGGCTAGCATGGGTTATGTCATGTCTGGTCACTACTAAGGCTAGCATGTGTTATGTCAGGTCTGGTCACCTCTGAGGCTAGCATGGGTTATGTCAGGTCTGGTCACTACTGAGGCTAGCATGGGTTATATCAGGTCTGGTCACTACTGAGACTAGCATGGGTTATATCAGGTCTGGTCACTACTGAGGCTAGCATGGGTTATGTCAGGTCTGGTCACTACTGTGGCTAGCATGGGTTATGTCATGTCTGGTCACTACTAAGGCTAGCATAGGTTATGTCAGGTATGGTCACTACTGTGGCTAGCATGGGTTATGTCAGGTCTGGTCACTACTGTGGCTAGCATGGGTTATGTCAGGTCTGGTCACTACTGAGGCTAGCATGGGTTATGTCAGGTCTGGTCACTACTGAGACTAGCATGGGTTATGTCATGTCTGGTCACTACTGAGGCTAGCATGGGTTATGTCATGTCTGGTCACTACTAAGGCTAGCATGGGTTATGTCAGGTCTGGTCACTACTGAGGCTAGCATGGGTTATGTCAGGTCTGGTCACTACTGAGACTAGCATGGGTTATGTCAGGTCTGGTCACTACTAAGGCTAGCATGGCTTATGTCAGGTCTGGTCACTACTGTGGCTAGCATGGGTTATGTCAGGTCTGGTCACTACTGTGGCTAGCATGGGTTATGTCAGGTCTGGTCACTACTAAGGCTAGCATGGGTTATGTCAGGTATGGTCACTACTGTGGCTAGCATGGGTTATGTCAGGTCTGGTCACTACTGAGACTAGCATGGGGTATATCAGGTCTGGTCACTACTGAGGCTAGCATGGGTTATGTCAGGTCTGGTCACTACTGTGGCTAGCATGGGTTATGTCAGGTCTGGTCACTACTAAGGCTAGCATGGGTTATGTCAGGTCTGGTCACTACTGTGGCTAGCATGGGTTATGTCAGGTCTGGTCACTACTGTGGCTAGCATGGGTTATGTCAGGTCTGGTCACTACTGTGGCTAGCATGGGTTATGTCAGGTCTGGTCACTACTGTGGCTAGCATGGGTTATGTCAGGTCTGGTCACTACTGTGGCTAGCATGGGTTATGTCAGGTCTGGTCACTACTGAGACTAGCATGGGTTATGTCAGTTCTGGTCATTACTCAGGCTAGCATGGGTTATGTCAGGTCTGGTCACTACTAAGGCTAGCATGGGTTATGTCAGGTCTAGTCACTACTGAGGCTCGCATGGGTTATGTCAGTTCTGGTCATTACTCAGGCTAGCATGGGTTATGTCAGGTCTGGTCACTACTAAGGCTAGCATGGGTTATGTCAGGTCTGGTCACTACTGTGGCTAGCATGGGTTATGTCAGGTCTGGTCACTACTGTGGCTAGCATGGGTTATGTCAGGTCTGGTCACTACTAAGGCTAGCATGGCTTATGTCAGGTCTGGTCACTACTAAGGCTAGCATGGCTTATGTCAGGTCTTGTCACTACTAAGGCTAGCATGGGTTATGTCAGGTCTGGTCACTACTGTGGCTAGCATGGGTTATGTCAGGTCTGGTCACTACTAAGGCTAGCATGGCTTATGTCAGGTCTGGTCACTACTAAGGCTAGCATGGGTTATGTCAGGTCTGGTCACTACTGAGGCTAGCATGGGTGGTTATGTCAGGTCTGGTCACTACTGAGGCTAGCATGGGTTATGTCAGGTCTGGTCACTACTGAGGCTAGCATGGGTTATGTCAGGTCTGGTCACTACTAAGGCTAGCATGGGTTATGTCAGGTCTGGTCACTACTGAGGCTAGCATGGGTTATGTCAGGTCTGGTCACTACTGAGGCTAGCATGGGTTATGTCAGGTCTGGTCACTACTGAGGCTAGCATGGGTTATGTCAGGTCTGGTCATTACTGAGGCTAGCATGGGTTATGTCAGGTCTGGTCACTACTGTGGCTAGCATGGCTTATGTCAGGTCTGGTCACTACTAAGGCTAGCATGGGTTATGTCAGGTCTGGTCACTACTAAGGCTAGCATGGGTTATGTCGGGTCTGGTCACTACTGAGGCTAGCATGGGTTATGTCAGATCTGGTCACTATTAAGGCTAGCATGGGTTATGTCGGGTCCGGTCACTACTAAGGCTAGCATGGGTTATGTCAGGTCTGGTCACTACTAAGGCTAGCATGGGTTATGTCAGGTCTGGTCACTACTAAGGCTAGCATGGGTTATGTCAGGTCTGGTCACTACTGAGGCTAGCATGGGTTAAGTCAGGTCTGGTCACTACTAAGGCTAGCATGGGTTATGTCAGGTCTGGTCACTACTGTGGCTAGCATGGGTTATGTCAGGTCTGGTCACTACTAAGGCTAGCATGGGTTATGTCAGGTCTGGTCACTACTGAGACTAGCATGGGTTATATCAGGTCTGGTCACTACTAAGGCTAGCATGGGTTATGACAGGTCTGGTCACTACTAAGGCTAGCATGGGTTATGACAGGTCTGGTCACTACTAAGGCTAGCATGGGTTATGTCAGGTCTGGTCACTACTAAGGCTAGCATGGGTTATGTCAGGTCTGGTCACTACTAAGGCTAGCATGGGTTATGTCAGGTCTGGTCACTACTAAGGCTAGCATGGGTTAAGTCATGTCTGGTCACTACTAAGGCTAGCATGGGTTATGACAGGTCTGGTCACTACTAAGGCTAGCATGGGTTATGACAGGTCTGGTCACTACTAAGCCTAGCATGAGTTATGTCAGGTCTGGTCACTACTGAGGCTAGCATGGGTTATGTAAGGTCCGGTCACTACTGTGGCTAGCATGGGTTATGTCAGGTCTGGTCACTACTAAGGCTAGCATGGGTTATGTCAGGTCTGGTCACTACTAAGGCTAGCATGGGTTATGTCGGGTCTGGTCACTACTGAGGCTAGCATGGGTTATGTCAGATCTGGTCACTATTAAGGCTAGCATGGGTTATGTCGGGTCTGGTCACTACTAAGGCTAGCATGGGTTATGTCAGGTCTGGTCACTACTAAGGCTAGCATGGGTTATGTCAGGTCTGGTCACTACTAAGGCTAGCATGGGTTATGTCAGGTCTGGTCACTACTGAGGCTAGCATGGGTTATGTAAGGTCCGGTCACTACTGAGGCAGCATGGGTTATGTCAGGTCTGGTCACTACTAAGGCTAGCATGGGTTATGTCAGGTCTGGTCACTACTGAGGCTAGCATTGGTTATGTCAGGTCTGGCTACTACTGAGGATAACATGGTTTATATCAGGTCTGACCACTACTGAGGCTAGCATAGGTTCTGTCAGTCTGGTCACTACTAAGACTAGCATGGGTTATGTCAGGTCTGGTCACTACTCTCGCTAGCATGGGTTATGTCAGGTCTGGTCACTACTGAGGCTAGCATGGGTTACGTCAGGTCTGGTCACTACTGAGTCTAGCATGGTTTATGTCAGGTCTGGTCACCTCTGTGGCTAGTATGGGCTATGTTTGGTCAGACCACTACTAAGGATAACATGGGTTATGTCAGGTCTGGTCACTACTAAGGCTAGCATGTGTTATGTCAGGTCTGGTCACTACTGAGTCTAGCATGGGTTATGTCAGGTCTGGTCACTACTAAGTCATGCATGGGTAATGTCAGGTCTGGTCACTACTGTGGCTAGCATGGGTTATGTCAGGTCTGGTCACCTCTGTGGCTAGCATGTGTTATGTCAGGTCTGGTCACTACTAAGGCTAGCATGGGTTATGTCAGGTCTTGCCACTACTAAGGCTAGCATGGGTTATGTCAGGTCTGAGCACTACTGAGGCTAGCATGGGTTATGTCAGGTCTGGCCACTACAGGGGCTAGCATGGGTTATGTCAGGTCTGGCCACTACTAAGGCTAACATGGGTTATGTCAGGTCTGGCCACTAAATAGGCTAGCATGGGTTATGTCATGTCTGGTCACTACTAAGGCTAGCATGGCTTATGTCAGGTCTGGTCACTACTAAGGCTAGCATGGGTTATGTCAGTTCTGGTCATTACTAAGGCTAGCATGGGTTATGTCAGGTCTGACCAGTACTAAGGCTAGCATGGGTTATGTCAGGTCTGGTCACTACTGTGGCTAGAATGGGTTATGTCAGGTCTGGTCACTACTGTGGCTAGAATGGGTTATGTCAGATCTCGTCACTACTAAGGCTAGCATGGGTTATGTCAGGTCTGGTCACTACTGTGGCTAGAATGGGTTATGTCAGGTCTGGTCACTACTGTGGCTAGAATGGGTTATGTCAGATCTCGTCACTACTGTGGCTAGAATGGGTTATGTCAGGTCTGGTCACTACTGTGGCTAGAATGGGTTATGTCAGATCTCGTCACTACTAAGGCTAGCATGGGTTATGTCAGGTCTGGTCACTACTGTGGCTAGAATGGGTTATGTCAGGTCTGGTCACTACTGTGGCTAGAATGGGTTATGTCAGGTCTGGTCACTACTGTGGCTAGAATGGGTTATGTCAGATCTCGTCACTACTAAGGCTAGCATGGGTTATGTCAGGTCTGGTCACTACTGTGGCTAGAATGGGTTATGTCAGGTCTGGTCACTACTGTGGCTAGAATGGGTTATGTCAGGTCTGGTCACTACTGTGGCTAGAATGGGTTATGTCAGATCTCGTCACTACTGTGGCTAGCATGGGTTATGTCAGGTCTGGCCACTACTGTGGCTAGCATGGGTTATGTCAGGTCTGGTCACTACTGTGGCTAGAATGGGTTATGTCAGGTCTGGTCACTACTGTGGCTAGAATGGGTTATGTCAGATCTCGTCACTACTAAGGCTAGCATGGGTTATGTCAGGTCTGGTCACTACTGTGGCTAGAATGGGTTATGTCAGGTCTGGTCACTACTGTGGCTAGAATGGGTTATGTCAGGTCTGGTCACTACTGTGGCTAGAATGGGTTATGTCAGATCTCGTCACTACTAAGGCTAGCATGGGTTATGTCAGGTCTGGCCACTACTGTGGCTAGCATGGGTTATGTCAGGTCTGGTCACTACTGAGGCGAGCATGGGTTATGTCACGTCTGGTCACCACTGAGGCTGCATGGGTTATGTCAGTTCTGGTCATTACTAAGGCTAGCATGGGTTATGTCAGGTCTGGTCATTACTAAGGCTAGCATGGGTTATGTCAGGTCTGGTCACTACTGAGGCTAGCATGGGTTATGTCAGGTCTGGTCACTACTAAGGCTAGAATGGGTTATGTCAGGTCTGGTAACTACTAAGGCTAGCATGGGTTATGTCAGGTCTGGTCATTACTAAGGCTAGCATGGGTTATGTCAGGTCTGGCCACTACTAAGGCTAGAATGGGTTATGTCAGGTCTGGTCACTACTAAGGCTAGAATGGGTTATGTCAGGTCTGGTCACTACTAAGGCTAGCATGGGTTATGTCAGGTCTGGTCATTACTAAGGCTAGCATGGGTTATGTCAGGTCTGGCCACTACTAAGGCTAGAATGGGTTATGTCAGGTCTGGTCACTACTAAGGCTAGAATGGGTTATGTCAGGTCTGGTCACTACTAAGGCTAGCATGGGTTATGTCAGGTCTGGTCACTACTGAGGCTAGCATGGGTTATGTCAGGTCTGGTCACTACTGAGACTAGCATGGGTTATGTCATGTCTGGTCACTACTGAGGCTAGCATGGGTTATGTCAGGTCTGGTCACTACTAAGGCTAGAATGGGTTATGTCAGGTCTGGTCACTACTAAGGCTAGCATGGGTTATGTCAGGTCTGGTCATTACTAAGGCTAGCATGGGTTATGTCAGGTCTGGCCACTACTAAGGCTAGCATGGGTTATGTCAGGTCTGGTCACTACTAAGGCTAGAATGGGTTATGTCAGGTCTGGTCACTACTAAGGCTAGCATGGGTTATGTCATGTCTGGTCATTACTAAGGCTAGCATGGGTTATGTCAGGTCTGGTCACTACTAAGGCTAGCATGGGTTATGTCAGGTCTGGTCACTACTAAGGCTAGCATGGGTTATGTCAGGTCTGGTCACTACTAAGGCTAGAATGGGTTATGTCAGGTCTGGTCACTACTAAGGCTAGAATGGGTTATGTCAGGTCTGGTCACTACTAAGGCTAGCATGGGTTATGTCAGGTCTGGTCATTACTAAGGCTAGCATGGGTTATGTCAGGTCTGGTCACTACTAAGGCTAGCATGGGTTATGTCAGGTCTGGTCACTACTAAGGCTAGCATGGGTTATGTCAGGTCTGGTCACTACTAAGGCTAGCATGGGTTATGTCAGGTCTGGTCACTACTAAGGCTAGAATGGGTTATGTCAGGTCTGGTCACTACTAAGGCTAGCATGGGTTATGTCAGGTCTGGTCATTACTAAGGCTAGCATGGGTTATGTCAGGTCTGGTCACTACTAAGGCTAGCATGGGTTATGTCAGGTCTGGTCACTACTAAGGCTAGCATGGGTTATGTCAGGTCTGGTCACTACTGAGGCTAGCATGGGTTATGTCAGGTGTGGTCACTACTAAGTCTAGCATGGGTTATGTCAGGTCTGGTCACTACTAAGGCTAGCATGGGTTATGTCAGGTCTGGTCACTACTAAGGCTAGCATGGGTTATGTCAGGTCTGGCCACTACTAAGGCTAGAATGGGTTATGTCAGGTCTGGTCACTACTAAGGCTAGAATGGGTTATGTCAGGTCTGGTCACTACTAAGGCTAGCATGGGTTATGTCAGGTCTGGTCACTACTGAGACTAGCATGGGTTATGTCAGGTCTGGTCACTACTAAGGCTAGCATGGGTTATGTCAGGTCTGGTCACTACTGAGGCTAGCATGGGTTATGTCAGGTCTGGTCACTACTAAGGCTAGAATGGGTTATGTCAGGTCTGGTCACTACTAAGGCTAGCATGGGTTATGTCAGGTCTGGTCATTACTGAGGCTAGCATGGGTTATGTCAGGTCTGGTCACAACTGAGGCTAGAATGGGTTATGTCAGGTCTGGTCACTACTGAGACTAGCATGGGTTATATCAGGTCTGGTCACTACTGAGGCTAGCATGGGTTATGTCAGGTCTGGTCACTACTGTGGCTAGCATGGGTTATGTCAGGTCTGGTCACTACTGTGGCTAGCATGGGTTATGTCAGGTCTGGTCACTACTGTGGCTAGCATGGGTTATGTCAGGTCTGGTCACTACTGTGGCTAGCATGGGTTATGTCAGGTCTGGTCACTACTGTGGCTAGCATGGGTTATGTCAGGTCTGGTCACTACTGTGGCTAGCATGGGTTATGTCAGGTCTGGTCACTACTAAGGCTAGCATGGGTTATGTCAGGTCTGGTCACTACTAAGGCTAGCATGGGTTATGTCAGGTCTGGTCACTACTGAGACTAGCATGGGTTATGTCAGGTCTGGTCACTACTGAGGCTAGAATGGGTTATGTCAGGTCTGGTCACTACTAAGGCTAGCATGGGTTATGTCAGGTCTGGTCACTACTAAGGCTAGCATGGGTTATGTCAGGTCTGGTCACTACTGAGGCTAGCATGGGTTATGTCAGGTCTGGTCACTACTGTGGCTAGCATGGGTTATGTCAGGTCTGGTCACTACTGTGGCTAGCATGGGTTATGTCAGGTCTGGTCACTACTGTGGCTAGCATGGGTTATGTCAGGTCTGGTCACTACTGTGGCTAGCATGGGTTATGTCAGGTCTGGTCACTACTGAGACTAGCATGGGTTATGTCAGTTCTGGTCATTACTCAGGCTAGCATGGGTTATGTCAGGTCTGGTCACTACTAAGGCTAGCATGGGTTATGTCAGGTCTAGTCACTACTGAGGCTCGCATGGGTTATGTCAGTTCTGGTCATTACTCAGGCTAGCATGGGTTATGTCAGGTCTGGTCACTACTAAGGCTAGCATGGGTTATGTCAGGTCTGGTCACTACTGTGGCTAGCATGGGTTATGTCAGGTCTGGTCACTACTGTGGCTAGCATGGGTTATGTCAGGTCTGGTCACTACTAAGGCTAGCATGGCTTATGTCACGTCTGGTCACTACTAAGGCTAGCATGGCTTATGTCAGGTCTTGTCACTACTAAGGCTAGCATGGGTTATGTCAGGTCTGGTCACTACTGTGGCTAGCATGGGTTATGTCAGGTCTGGTCACTACTAAGGCTAGCATGGGTTATGTCAGGTCTGGTCACTACTGAGGCTAGCATGGGTGGTTATGTCAGGTCTGGTCACTACTGAGGCTAGCATGGGTTATGTCAGGTCTGGTCACTACTGAGGCTAGCATGGGTTATGTCAGGTCTGGTCACTACTAAGGCTAGCATGGGTTATGTCAGGTCTGGTCACTACTGAGGCTAGCATGGGTTATGTCAGGTCTGGTCACTACTGAGGCTAGCATGGGTTATGTCAGGTCTGGTCACTACTGAGGCTAGCATGGGTTATGTCAGGTCTGGTCATTACTGAGGCTAGCATGGGTTATGTCAGGTCTGGTCACTACTGTGGCTAGCATGGCTTATGTCAGGTCTGGTCACTACTAAGGCTAGCATGGGTTATTTCAGGTCTGGTCACTACTAAGGCTAGCATGGGTTATGTCGGGTCTGGTCACTACTGAGGCTAGCATGGGTTATGTCAGATCTGGTCACTATTAAGGCTAGCATGGGTTATGTCGGGTCTGGTCACTACTAAGGCTAGCATGGGTTATGTCAGGTCTGGTCACTACTAAGGCTAGCATGGGTTATGTCAGGTCTGGTCACTACTAAGGCTAGCATGGGTTATGTCAGGTCTGGTCACTACTGAGGCTAGCATGGGTTAAGTCAGGTCTGGTCACTACTAAGGCTAGCATGGGTTATGTCAGGTCTGGTCACTACTGTGGCTAGCATGGGTTATGTCAGGTCTGGTCACTACTAAGGCTAGCATGGGTTATGTCAGGTCTGGTCACTACTGAGACTAGCATGGGTTATATCAGGTCTGGTCACTACTAAGGCTAGCATGTGTTATGTCAGGTCTGGTCACTACTGAGGCTAGCATGGGTTATGTCATGTCTGGTCACTACTAAGGCTAGCATGTGTTATGTCATGTTTGGTCACTACTGAGGCTAGCATGGGTTAAGTCAGGTCTGGTCACTACTAAGGCTAGCATAGGTTATGTCATGTCTGGTCACTACTAAGGCTAGCATGGGTTATGACAGGTCTGGTCACTACTAAGGCTAGCATGGGTTATGACAGGTCTGGTCACTACTAAGGCTAGCATGGGTTATGTCAGGTCTGGTCACTACTAAGGCTAGCATGGGTTATGTCAGGTCTGGTCACTACTAAGGCTAGCATGGGTTATGTCAGGTCTGGTCACTACTAAGGCTAGCATGGGTTAAGTCATGTCTGGTCACTACTAAGGCTAGCATGGGTTATGACAGGTCTGGTCACTACTAAGGCTAGCATGGGTTATGACAGGTCTGGTCACTACTAAGCCTAGCATGAGTTATGTCAGGTCTGGTCACTACTGAGGCTAGCATGGGTTATGTAAGGTCCGGTCACTACTGTGGCTAGCATGGGTTATGTCAGGTCTGGTCACTACTAAGGCTAGCATGGGTTATGTCAGGTCTGGTCACTACTAAGGCTAGCATGGGTTATGTCGGGTCTGGTCACTACTGAGGCTAGCATGGGTTATGTCAGATCTGGTCACTATTAAGGCTAGCATGGGTTATGTCGGGTCTGGTCACTACTAAGGCTAGCATGGGTTATGTCAGGTCTGGTCACTACTAAGGCTAGCATGGGTTATGTCAGGTCTGGTCACTACTAAGGCTAGCATGGGTTATGTCAGGTCTGGTCACTACTGAGGCTAGCATGGGTTATGTAAGGTCCGGTCACTACTGAGGCAGCATGGGTTATGTAAGGTCCGGTCATTACTAAGGCTAGCATGGGTTATGTCAGGTCTGGTCACTACTGAGGCTAGCATGGGTTATGTCAGGTCTGGTCACTACTAAGGCTAGCATGGGTTATGTCAGGTCTGGTCACTACTGAGGCTAGCATTGGTTATGTCAGGTCTGGCTACTACTGAGGATAACATGGTTTATATCAGGTCTGACCACTACTGAGGCTAGCATAGGTTCTGTCAGTCTGGTCACTACTAAGACTAGCATGGGTTATGTCAGGTCTGGTCACTACTCTCGCTAGCATGGGTTATGTCAGGTCTGGTCACTACTGAGGCTAGCATGGGTTACGTCAGGTCTGGTCACTACTGAGTCTAGCATGCTTTATGTCAGGTCTGGTCACCTCTGTGGCTAGTATGGGCTATGTTTGGTCAGACCACTACTAAGGATAACATGGGTTATGTCAGGTCTGGTCACTACTAAGGCTAGCATGTGTTATGTCAGGTCTGGTCACTACTGAGTCTAGCATGGGTTATGTCAGGTCTGGTCACTACTAAGTCATGCATGGGTAATGTCAGGTCTGGTCACTACTGTGGCTAGCATGGGTTATGTCAGGTCTGGTCACCTCTGTGGCTAGCATGTGTTATGTCAGGTCTGGTCACTACTAAGGCTAGCATGGGTTATGTCAGGTCTGGCCACTACTAAGGCTAGCATGGGTTATGTCAGGTCTGAGCACTACTGAGGCTAGCATGGGTTATGTCAGGTCTGGCCACTACAGGGGCTAGCATGGGTTATGTCAGGTCTGGCCACTACTAAGGCTAACATGGGTTATGTCAGGTCTGGCCACTAAATAGGCTAGCATGGGTTATGTCATGTCTGGTCACTACTAAGGCTAGCATGGCTTATGTCAGGTCTGGTCACTACTAAGGCTAGCATGGGTTATGTCAGTTCTGGTCATTACTAAGGCTAGCATGGGTTATGTCAGGTCTGACCAGTACTAAGGCTAGCATGGGTTATGTCAGGTCTGGTCACTACTGTGGCTAGAATGGGTTATGTCAGGTCTGGTCACTACTGTGGCTAGAATGGGTTATGTCAGGTCTGGTCACTACTGTGGCTAGAATGGGTTATGTCAGATCTCGTCACTACTAAGGCTAGCATGGGTTATGTCAGGTCTGGCCACTACTGTGGCTAGCATGGGTTATGTCAGGTCTGGTCACTACTGAGGCGAGCATGGGTTATGTCAGGTCTGGTCACCACTGAGGCTGCATGGGTTATGTCAGTTCTGGTCATTACTAAGGCTAGCATGGGTTATGTCAGGTCTGGTCATTACTAAGGCTAGCATGGGTTATGTCAGGTCTGGCCACTACTGAGGCTAGCATGGGTTATGTCAGGTCTGGTCACTACTAAGGCTAGAATGGGTTATGTCAGGTCTGGTAACTACTAAGGCTAGCATGGGTTATGTCAGGTCTGGTCATTACTAAGGCTAGCATGGGTTATGTCAGGTCTGGCCACTACTAAGGCTAGAATGGGTTATGTCAGGTCTGGTCACTACTAAGGCTAGAATGGGTTATGTCAGGTCTGGTCACTACTAAGGCTAGCATGGGTTATGTCAGGTCTGGTCATTACTAAGGCTAGCATGGGTTATGTCAGGTCTGGTCACTACTGAGGCTAGCATGGGTTATGTCATGTCTGGTCACTACTGAGGCTAGCATGGGTTATGTCAGGTCTGGTCACTACTAAGGCTAGAATAGGTTATGTCAGGTCTGGTCACTACTAAGGCTAGCATGGGTTATGTCAGGTCTGGTCACTACTGAGACTAGCATGGGTTATGTCATGTCTGGTCACTACTGAGGCTAGCATGGGTTATGTCAGGTCTGGTCACTACTAAGGCTAGAATGGGTTATGTCAGGTCTGGTCACTACTAAGGCTAGCATGGGTTATGTCAGGTCTGGTCATTACTAAGGCTAGCATGGGTTATGTCAGGTCTGGCCACTACTAAGGCTAGCATGGGTTATGTCAGGTCTGGTCACTACTAAGGCTAGAATGGGTTATGTCAGGTCTGGTCACTACTAAGGCTAGCATGGGTTATGTCATGTCTGGTCATTACTAAGGCTAGCATGGGTTATGTCAGGTCTGGTCACTACTAAGGCTAGCATGGGTTATGTCAGGTCTGGTCACTACTAAGGCTCGCGTGGGTTATGTCAGGTCTGGTCACTACTAAGGCTAGAATGGGTTATGTCAGGTCTGGTCACTACTAAGGCTAGAATGGGTTATGTCAGGTCTGGTCACTACTAAGGCTAGCATGGGTTATGTCAGGTCTGGTCATTACTAAGGCTAGCATGGGTTATGTCAGGTCTGGTCACTACTAAGGCTAGCATGGGTTATGTCAGGTCTGGTCACTACTAAGGCTAGCATGGGTTATGTCAGGTCTGGTCACTACTAAGGCTAGCATGGGTTATGTCAGGTCTGGTCACTACTAAGGCTAGAATGGGTTATGTCAGGTCTGGTCACTACTAAGGCTAGCATGGGTTATGTCAGGTCTGGTCATTACTAAGGCTAGCATGGGTTATGTCAGGTCTGGTCACTACTAAGGCTAGCATGGGTTATGTCAGGTCTGGTCACTACTAAGGCTAGCATGGGTTATGTCAGGTCTGGTCACTACTGAGGCTAGCATGGGTTATGTCAGGTGTGGTCACTACTAAGTCTAGCATGGGTTATGTCAGGTCTGGTCACTACTAAGGCTAGCATGGGTTATGTCAGGTCTGGTCACTACTAAGGCTAGCATGGGTTATGTCAGGTCTGGCCACTACTAAGGCTAGAATGGGTTATGTCAGGTCTGGTCACTACTAAGGCTAGAATGGGTTATGTCAGGTCTGGTCACTACTAAGGCTAGCATGGGTTATGTCAGGTCTGGTCACTACTGAGACTAGCATGGGTTATGTCAGGTCTGGTCACTACTAAGGCTAGCATGGGTTATGTCAGGTCTGGTCACTACTGAGGCTAGCATGGGTTATGTCAGGTCTGGTCACTACTAAGGCTAGAATGGGTTATGTCAGGTCTGGTCACTACTAAGGCTAGCATGGGTTATGTCAGGTCTGGTCATTACTGAGGCTAGCATGGGTTATGTCAGGTCTGGTCACCACTGAGGCTAGAATGGGTTATGTCAGGTCTGGTCACTACTGAGACTAGCATGGGTTATGTCAGGTCTGGTCACTACTAAGGCTAGCATGGGTTATGTCAGGTCTGGTCACTACTGAGACTAGCATGGGTTATGTCAGGTCTGGTCACCACTGAGGCTAGAATGGGTTATGTCAGGTCTGGTCACTACTAAGGCTAGCATGGGTTATGTCAGGTCTGGTCACTACTAAGGCTAGCATGGGTTATGTCAGGTCTGGTCACTACTGAGGCTAGCATGGGTTATGTCAGGTCTGGTCACTACTAAGGCTAGAATGGGTTATGTCAGGTCTGGTCACTACTAAGGCTAGCATGGGTTATGTCAGGTCTGGTCATTACTAAGGCTAGCATGGGTTATGTCAGGTCTGGTCACTACTAAGGCAAGCATGGGTTATGTCAGGTCTGGTCTCTACTGAGGCTAGCATGGGTTATGTCAGATCTGGTCACTACTGAGTCTAGCATGGGTTATCTCAGGTCTGGTCACCTCTGTGGCTAGCATTGGTTATGTCAGGTCTGGCCACTACTGAGGATAACATGGTTTATGTCAGGTCTGACCACTACTGAGGCTAGCATGGGTTCTGTCAGTTTGGTCACTACTAAGACTAGCATTGGTTATGTCAGGTCTGGCCACTACTGTGGATAATATGGGTTATGTCAGGTCTGGTCACTACTGTGGCTAGCATGGGTTATGTCAGGTCTGGTCACTACTAAGGCTAGCATGGGTTATGTCAGGTCTGGTCACTACTGTGGCTAGCATGGCTTATGTCAGGTCTGGTCACTACTAAGGCTAGCATGTGTTATGTCATGTCTGGTCACTACTGAGGCTAGCATGGGTTAAGTCAGGTCTGGTCACTCCTAAGGCTAGCATGGGTTATGTCAGGTCTGGTGACTACTGAGTCAAGCATGGTTTATGTCAGGTCTGGTAACCTCTGTGGCTATCATGGGGTATGTCAGGTCTGGTCACTACTAAGGCTAGCATGGGTTATGTCAGGTCTGGTCACTACTGAGTCTAGCATGGTTTATGTCAGGTCTGGTCACCTCTGTGGCTAGCATGGGGTATGTCTGGTCAGACCACTACTGAGGATAACATGGCTTATGTCAGGTCTGGTCACTACTGAGGCTAGCATCGATTATATCAGGTCTGGTCACTACTAAGTCTAGCATGGGTTATGTCAGGTCAGGTCACTACTCTCGCTAGCATGGATTATGTCAGGTCTGGTCACTACTGAGGATAACATGGTTTATATCAGGTCTGACCACTACTAAGGCTAGCATGGGTTATGTCAGGTCTGGTCACTACTAAGACTAGCATGGGTTATGTCAGGTCTGGTCACTACTCTCGCTAGCATGGGTTATGTCAGGTCTGGTCACTACTGAGGCTAGCATGGGTTACGTCAGGTCTGGTCACTACTGAGTCTAGCATGGTTTATGTCAGGTCTGGTCACCTCTGTGGCTAGTATGGGCTATGTTTGGTCAGACCACTACTAAGGATAACATGGGTTATGTCAGGTCTGGTCACTACTAAGGCTAGCATGTGTTATGTCAGGTCTGG
Source organism: Eledone cirrhosa (assembly GCA_964016885.1). Taxonomy (NCBI): domain Eukaryota; kingdom Metazoa; phylum Mollusca; class Cephalopoda; order Octopoda; family Eledonidae; genus Eledone; species Eledone cirrhosa. The sequence continues at coordinate 21,485,710 of OZ024753.1, read as the reverse complement.
TCACTACTGAGTCTAGCATGGGTTATGTCAGGTCTGGTCACTACTAAGTCATGCATGGGTAATGTCAGGTCTGGTCACCTCTGTGGCTAGCATGGGTTATGTCAGGTCTGGTCACTACTAAGGCTAGCATGGGTTATGTCAGGTCTGGCCACTACTAAGGCTAACATGGGTTATGTCAGGTCTGGCCACTAAAGGGGCTAGCATGGGTTATGTCATGTCTGGTCACTACTAAGGCTAGCATGGCTTATGTCAGGTCTGGTCACTACTAAGGCTAGCATGTGTTATGACAGGTCCGGTCACTACTGAGCCTAGCATGGGTTATGTCAGGTCTGGTCACTACTAAGGCTAGCATGAGTTATGTCAGATCTGGTCAATACTAAGGCTAGCATGGGTTATGTCGGGTCTGGTCACTACTATGGCTAGCATGGGTTATGTCAGATCTCGTCACTACTAAGGCTAGCATGGGTTATGTCAGGTCTGGTCACTACTAAGGCTAGCATGGGTTATGTCAGGTCTGGTCACTAATAAGGCTAGCATGGGTTATGTCAGGTCTGACCACTACTAAGGCTAGCATGGGTTATGTCAGGTCTGGTCACTACTGTGGCTAGAATGGGTTATGTCAGGTCTGGTCACTACTAAGGCTAGCATGGGTTATGTCAGGTCTGGTCATTACTAAGGCTAGCATGGGTTATGTCAGGTCTGACCACTACTAAGGCTAGCATGGGTTATGTCAGGTCTGGTCACTACTGTGGCTAGAATGGGTTATGTCAGGTCTGGTCACTACTAAGGCTAGCATGGGTTATGTCAGGTCTGGCCACTACTGTGGCTAGCATGGGTTATGTCAGGTCTGACCACTACTAAGGCTAGCATGGGTTATGTCAGGTCTGGTCACTACTGAGGCTAGCATGGGTTATGTCAGGTCTGGTCACTACTGAGGCTAGCATGGGTTATGTCAGATCTGGTCACTACTAAGGCTAGCATGGGTTATGTCAGGTCTGGTCACCACTAAGGCTAGCATGGGTTATGTCAGATCTGGTCACTACTAAGGCTAGCATGGGTTATGTCAGGTCTGGTCATTACTGTGGCTAGCATGGGTTATGTCAGGTCTGGTCACCACTAAGGCTAGCATGGGTTAAGTCAGGTCTGGTCACTACTAAGGCTAGCATGTGTTATGTCATGTCTGGTCACTACTAAGGCTAGAATGGGTTATGTCAGGTCTGGTCACTACTGTGGCTAGCATGGGTTATGTCAGGTCTGGTCACTACTAAGGCTAGCATGGGTTATGTCAGGTCTGGTCACCACTAAGGCTAGCATGGGTTATGTCAGATCTGGTCACTACTGTGGCTAGCATGGGTTATGTCAGGTCTGGTCACTACTGAGACTAGCATGGGTTATATCAGGTCTGGTCACTACTGAGACTAGCATGGCTTATGTCAGGTCTGGTCACTACTGAGACTAGCATGGCTTATGTCAGGTCTGGTCACTACTGAGACTAGCATGGCTTATGTCAGGTCTGGTCAATACTGAGACTAGCATGGCTTATGTCAGGTCTGGTCACTACTGAGGCTAGCATGGGTTATGTCAGGTCTGGTCACTACTGAGACTAGCATGGGTTATATCAGGTCTGGTCACTACTGAGACTAGCATGGCTTATGTCAGGTCTGGTCACTACTCAGGCTAGCATGGGTTATGTCAGGTCTGGTCACTACTGAGGCTAGCATGGGTTATGTCAGTTCTGGTCATTACTCAGGCTAGCATGGCTTATGTCAGGTCTGGTCACTACTGAGGCTAGCATGGGTTATGTCAGGTCTGGTCACTACTGAGACTAGCATGGGTTATATCAGGTCTGGTCACTACTGAGACTAGCATGGCTTATGTCAGGTCTGGTCACTACTCAGGCTAGCATGGGTTATGTCAGGTCTGGTCACTACTGAGGCTAGCATGGGTTATGTCAGTTCTGGTCATTACTCAGGCTAGCATGGGTTATGTCAGGTCTGGTCACTACTGAGGCTAGCATGGGTTATGTCAGTTCTGGTCATTACTCAGGCTAGCATGGGTTATGTCAGGTCTGGTCACTACTGAGGCTAGCATGGGTTATGTAAGTTCTGGTCATTACTCAGGCTAGCATGGGTTATGTCAGGTCTGGTCACTACTAAGGCTAGCATGGGTTATGTCAGTTCTGGTCACTACTGAGGCGAGCATGGGTTATGTCAGGTCTGGTCACTACTGAGGCTAGTATGGGTTATGTCAGGTCTGGTCACTACTGAGGTGAGCATGGGTTATGTCAGCTCTGGTCACTACTAAGGCTAGCATGGGTTATGTCAGTTCTGGTCACCACTAAGGCTAGCATGGGTTAAGTCAGGTCTGGTCACTACTAAGGCTAGCATGTGTTATGTCATGTCTGGTCACTACTAAGGCTAGAATGGGTTATGTCAGGTCTGGTCACTACTGTGGCTAGCATGGGTTATGTCAGGTCTGGTCACTACTAAGGCTAGCATGGGTTATGTCAGGTCTGGTCACCACTAAGGCTAGCATGGGTTATGTCAGATCTGGTCACTACTGTGGCTAGCATGGGTTATGTCAGGTCTGGTCACTACTGAGACTAGCATGGGTTATATCAGGTCTGGTCACTACTGAGACTAGCATGGCTTATGTCAGGTCTGGTCACTACTGAGACTAGCATGGCTTATGTCAGGTCTGGTCACTACTGAGACTAGCATGGCTTATGTCAGGTCTGGTCACTACTGAGACTAGCATGGCTTATGTCAGGTCTGGTCACTACTGAGGCTAGCATGGGTTATGTCAGGTCTGGTCACTACTGAGACTAGCATGGGTTATATCAGGTCTGGTCACTACTGAGACTAGCATGGCTTATGTCAGGTCTGGTCACTACTCAGGCTAGCATGGGTTATGTCAGGTCTGGTCACTACTGAGGCTAGCATGGGTTATGTCAGTTCTGGTCATTACTCAGGCTAGCATGGGTTATGTCAGGTCTGGTCACTACTGAGGCTAGCATGGGTTATGTCAGTTCTGGTCATTACTCAGGCTAGCATGGGTTATGTCAGGTCTGGTCACTACTGAGGCTAGCATGGGTTATGTAAGTTCTGGTCATTACTCAGGCTAGCATGGGTTATGTCAGGTCTGGTCACTACTAAGGCTAGCATGGGTTATGTCAGTTCTGGTCACTACTGAGGCGAGCATGGGTTATGTCAGGTCTGGTCACTACTGAGGCTAGTATGGGTTATGTCAGGTCTGGTCACTACTGAGGTGAGCATGGGTTATGTCAGCTCTGGTCACTACTAAGGCTAGCATGGGTTATGTCAGTTCTGGTCACTACTGAGGCTAGCATCGGTTATGTCAGGTCTGGTCTCTACTGAGGCTAGCATGGGTTATGTCAGGTCTGACCACTACTAAGGCTAGAATGGGTTATGTCAGGTCTGGTCACTACTGTGGCTAGCATGGGTTAGGTCAGGTCTGGTCACTACTGAGGCTAGCATCGGTTATGTCAGGTCTGGTCTCTACTGAGGCTAGCATGGGTTATGTCAGGTCTGACCACTACTAAGGCTAGAATGGGTTATGTCAGGTCTGACCACTACTAAGGCTAGCATGGGTTAGGTCAGGTCTGGTCACTATTAAGGCTAGCATGGGTTACGTCAGGTCTGGTCACTACTAAGGCTAGCATGGGTTATGTCAGGTCTGGTCACTACTAAGGCTAGCATGGGTTATGTCAGGTCTGGTCACTACTAAGGCTAGCATGGGTTACGTCAGGTCTGGTCACTACTAAGGCTAGCATGGGTTATGTCAGGTCTGGTCACTACTAAGGCTAGCATGGGTTATGTCAGGTCTGGTCACTACTGGGGCTAGCATGGGTTATGTCAGGTCTGGTCACTACTAAGGCTAGCATCGATTATGTCAGGTCTGGTCACTACTGTGGCTAGCATGGGTTATGTCAGGTCAGGTCACTACTCTCGCTAGCATGGATTATGTCAGGTCTGGTCACTACTGAGGCTAGCATGGGTTATGTCAGGTCTGGTCACTACTAAGGCTAGCATGGGTTATGTCAGGTCAGGTCACTACTCTCGCTAGCATGGGTTATGTCAGGTCTGGTCACTCCTGAGGCTAGCATAGGTTATGTCAGGTCTGACCACTACTAAGGCTAGCATGGGTTACATCAGGTCTGGTGGTCACTACACTCGCTAGCATGGGTTATGTCAGGTCTGGTCACCTCTGGGACTAGCAAGAGTTATGTCAGGTCTGACCACTACTAAGGCTAGTATGGGTTATGTCAGGTCTGGTCACTACTAAGTCTAGCATGGGTTATCTCAAGTCTGGTCACTACTAAGGCTAGCATGGGTTATGTCAGGTCTCGTCACTACTAAGGCTAGCATGGGTTATGTAAGGTCTCGTCCCTACTAAGGCTAGCATGGGTTATGTCAGGTCTGGTCACTACTGAGGCTAGCATGGGTTATGTCAAGTCTGCTCACTACTAAGGCAAGCATGGGTTATGTCAGGTCTGGTCTCTACTGAGGCTAGCATTGGTTATGTCAGGTCTGGTCACCTCTGTGGCTAGCATTGGTTATGTCAGATCTGGCCACCACTGAGGATAACATGGCTTATGTCAGGTCTGACTATAACTGAGGCTAGCAGGGGTTCCGTCAGTCTGGTCACTACTAAGGCTAGCATGGGTTATGTCGGGTCTGGTTACTACTAAGGCTAGCATGGGTTATGTCAGGTCTGGTCATTACTAAGGCTAGCATGGGTTATGTCAGGTCTGGTCATTACTAAGGCTAGCATGGGTTATGTCAGGTCTGGTCACTACTGTGGCTAGAATGGGTTATGTCAGGTCTGGTCACTACTAAGGCTAGCATGGGTTATGTCAGGTCTGGTCATTACTAAGGCTAGCATGGGTTATGTCAGGTCTGACCACTACTAAGGCTAGCATGGGTTATGTCAGGTCTGGTCACTACTGTGGCTAGAATGGGTTATGTCAGATCTGGTCACTACTAAGGCTAGCATGGGTTATGTCAGGTCTGGTCACCACTAAGGCTAGCATGGGTTATGTCAGATCTGGTCACTACTAAGGCTAGCATGGGTTATGTCAGGTCTGGTCATTACTGTGGCTAGCATGGGTTATGTCAGGTCTGGTCACCACTAAGGCTAGCATGGGTTAAGTCAGGTCTGGTCACTACTAAGGCTAGCATGTGTTATGTCATGTCTGGTCACTACTAAGGCTAGAATGGGTTATGTCAGGTCTGGTCACTACTGTGGCTAGCATGGGTTATGTCAGGTCTGGTCACTACTAAGGCTAGCATGGGTTATGTCAGGTCTGGTCACCACTAAGGCTAGCATGGGTTATGTCAGATCTGGTCACTACTGTGGCTAGCATGGGTTATGTCAGGTCTGGTCACTACTGAGACTAGCATGGGTTATATCAGGTCTGGTCACTACTGAGACTAGCATGGCTTATGTCAGGTCTGGTCACTACTGAGACTAGCATGGCTTATGTCAGGTCTGGTCACTACTGAGACTAGCATGGCTTATGTCAGGTCTGGTCACTACTGAGACTAGCATGGCTTATGTCAGGTCTGGTCACTACTGAGGCTAGCATGGGTTATGTCAGGTCTGGTCACTACTGAGACTAGCATGGGTTATATCAGGTCTGGTCACTACTGAGACTAGCATGGCTTATGTCAGGTCTGGTCACTACTCAGGCTAGCATGGGTTATGTCAGGTCTGGTCACTACTGAGGCTAGCATGGGTTATGTCAGTTCTGGTCATTACTCAGGCTAGCATGGGTTATGTCAGGTCTGGTCACTACTGAGGCTAGCATGGGTTATGTCAGTTCTGGTCATTACTCAGGCTAGCATGGGTTATGTCAGGTCTGGTCACTACTGAGGCTAGCATGGGTTATGTAAGTTCTGGTCATTACTCAGGCTAGCATGGGTTATGTCAGGTCTGGTCACTACTAAGGCTAGCATGGGTTATGTCAGTTCTGGTCACTACTGAGGCGAGCATGGGTTATGTCAGGTCTGGTCACTACTGAGGCTAGTATGGGTTATGTCAGGTCTGGTCACTACTGAGGTGAGCATGGGTTATGTCAGCTCTGGTCACTACTAAGGCTAGCATGGGTTATGTCAGTTCTGGTCACTACTGAGGCTAGCATCGGTTATGTCAGGTCTGGTCTCTACTGAGGCTAGCATGGGTTATGTCAGGCCTGACCACTACTAAGGCTAGAATGGGTTATGTCAGGTCTGGTCACTACTGTGGCTAGCATGGGTTAGGTCAGGTCTGGTCACTACTGAGGCTAGCATCGGTTATGTCAGGTCTGGTCTCTACTGAGGCTAGCATGGGTTATGTCAGGTCTGACCACTACTAAGGCTAGAATGGGTTATGTCAGGTCTGACCACTACTAAGGCTAGCATGGGTTAGGTCAGGTCTGGTCACTATTAAGGCTAGCATGGGTTACGTCAGGTCTGGTCACTACTAAGGCTAGCATGGGTTATGTCAGGTCTGGTCACTACTAAGGCTAGCATGGGTTATGTCAGGTCTGGTCACTACTAAGGCTAGCATGGGTTACGTCAGGTCTGGTCACTACTAAGGCTAGCATGGGTTATGTCAGGTCTGGTCACTACTAAGGCTAGCATGGGTTATGTCAGGTCTGGTCACTACTGGGGCTAGCATGGGTTATGTCAGGTCTGGTCACTACTAAGGCTAGCATCGATTATGTCAGGTCTGGTCACTACTGTGGCTAGCATGGGTTATGTCAGGTCAGGTCACTACTCTCGCTAGCATGGATTATGTCAGGTCTGGTCACTACTGAGGCTAGCATGGGTTATGTCAGGTCTGGTCACTACTAAGGCTAGCATGGGTTATGTCAGGTCAGGTCACTACTCTCGCTAGCATGGGTTATGTCAGGTCTGGTCACTCCTGAGGCTAGCATAGGTTATGTCAGGTCTGACCACTACTAAGGCTAGCATGGGTTACATCAGGTCTGGTGGTCACTACACTCGCTAGCATGGGTTATGTCAGGTCTGGTCACCTCTGGGACTAGCAAGAGTTATGTCAGGTCTGACCACTACTAAGGCTAGTATGGGTTATGTCAGGTCTGGTCACTACTAAGTCTAGCATGGGTTATCTCAAGTCTGGTCACTACTAAGGCTAGCATGGGTTATGTCAGGTCTCGTCACTACTAAGGCTAGCATGGGTTATGTAAGGTCTCGTCCCTACTAAGGCTAGCATGGGTTATGTCAGGTCTGGTCACTACTGAGGCTAGCATGGGTTATGTCAAGTCTGCTCACTACTAAGGCAAGCATGGGTTATGTCAGGTCTGGTCTCTACTGAGGCTAGCATTGGTTATGTCAGGTCTGGTCACCTCTGTGGCTAGCATTGGTTATGTCAGATCTGGCCACCACTGAGGATAACATGGCTTATGTCAGGTCTGACTATAACTGAGGCTAGCAGGGGTTCCGTCAGTCTGGTCACTACTAAGGCTAGCATGGGTTATGTCGGGTCTGGTTACTACTAAGGCTAGCATGGGTTATGTCAGGTCTGGTCATTACTAAGGCTAGCATGGGTTATGTCAGGTCTGGTCATTACTAAGGCTAGCATGGGTTATGTCAGGTCTGGTCACTACTGTGGCTAGAATGGGTTATGTCAGGTCTGGTCACTAATAAGGCTAGCATGGGTTATGTCAGGTCTGGTCATTACTAAGGCTAGCATGGGTTATGTCAGGTCTGACCACTACTAAGGCTAGCATGGGTTATGTCAGGTCTGGTCACTACTGTGGCTAGAATGGGTTATGTCAGGTCTGGTCACTACTAAGGCTAGCATGGGTTATGTCAGGTCTGGCCACTACTGTGGCTAGCATGGGTTATGTCAGGTCTGACCACTACTAAGGCTAGCATGGGTTATGTCAGGTCTGGTCACTACTGAGGCTAGCATGGGTTATGTCAGGTCTGGTCACTACTGAGGCTAGCATGGGTTATGTCAGATCTGGTCACTACTAAGGCTAGCATGGGTTATGTCAGGTCTGGTCACCACTAAGGCTAGCATGGGTTATGTCAGATCTGGTCACTACTAAGGCTAGCATGGGTTATGTCAGGTCTGGTCATTACTGTGGCTAGCATGGGTTATGTCAGGTCTGGTCACCACTAAGGCTAGCATGTGTTATGTCATGTCTGGTCACTACTAAGGCTAGAATGGGTTATGTCAGGTCTGGTCACTACTGTGGCTAGCATGGGTTATGTCAGGTCTGGTCACTACTAAGGCTAGCATGGGTTATGTCAGGTCTGGTCACCACTAAGGCTAGCATGGGTTATGTCAGATCTGGTCACTACTGTGGCTAGCATGGGTTATGTCAGGTCTGGTCACTACTGAGACTAGCATGGGTTATATCAGGTCTGGTCACTACTGAGACTAGCATGGCTTATGTCAGGTCTGGTCACTACTGAGGCTAGCATGGGTTATGTCAGGTCTGGTCACTACTGAGGCTAGCATGGGTTATGTCAGGTCTGGTCACTACTGAGGCTAGCATGGGTTATGTCAGTTCTGGTCATTACTCAGGCTAGCATGGGTTATGTCAGGTCTGGTCACTACTGAGGCTAGCATGGGTTATGTCAGTTCTGGTCATTACTCAGGCTAGCATGGGTTATGTCAGGTCTGGTCACTACTAAGGCTAGCATGGGTTATGTCAGTTCTGGTCACTACTGAGGCGAGCATGGGTTATGTCAGGTCTGGTCACTACTGAGGCGAGCATGGGTTATGTCAGGTCTGGTCACTACTAAGGCTAGCATGGGTTATGTCAGTTCTGGTCACTACTGAGGCTAGCATCGGTTATGTCAGGTCTGGTCTCTACTGAGGCTAGCATGGGTTATGTCAGGTCTGACCACTACTAAGGCTAGAATGGGTTATGTCAGGTCTGGTCACTACTGTGGCTAGCATGGGTTAGGTCAGGTCTGGTCACTACTGAGGCTAGCATCGGTTATGTCAGGTCTGGTCTCTACTGAGGCTAGCATGGGTTATGTCAGGTCTGACCACTACTAAGGCTAGAATGGGTTATGTCAGGTCTGGTCACTACTGTGGCTAGCATGGGTTAGGTCAGGTCTGGTCACTATTAAGGCTAGCATGGGTTATGTCAGGTCTGGTCACTACTAAGGCTAGCATGGGTTATGTCAGCTCTGGTCACTACTAAGGCTAGCATGGGTTACGTCAGGTCTGGTCACTACTAAGGCTAGCATGGGTTATGTCAGGTCTGGTCACTACTAAGGCTAGCATGGGTTATGTCAGGTCTGGTCACTACTGGGGCTAGCATGGGTTATGTCAGGTCTGGTCACTACTAAGGCTAGCATCGATTATGTCAGGTCTGGTCACTACTGTGGCTAGCATGGGTTATGTCAGGTCAGGTCACTACTCTCGCTAGCATGGATTATGTCAGGTCTGGTCACTACTGAGGCTAGCATGGGTTATGTCAGGTCTGGTCACTACTAAGGCTAGCATGGGTTATGTCAGGTCAGGTCACTACTCTCGCTAGCATGGGTTATGTCAGGTCTGGTCACTCCTGAGGCTAGCATAGGTTATGTCAGGTCTGACCACTACTAAGGCTAGCATGGGTTACATCAGGTCTGGTGGTCACTACACTCGCTAGCATGGGTTATGTCAGGTCTGGTCACCTCTGGGACTAGCAAGAGTTATGTCAGGTCTGACCACTACTAAGGCTAGTATGGGTTATGTCAGGTCTGGTCACTACTAAGTCTAGCATGGGTTATCTCAAGTCTGGTCACTACTAAGGCTAGCATGGGTTATGTCAGGTCTGGTCACACCTAAGGCTAGCATGGGTTATCTCAAGTCTGGTCACTACTAAGGCTAGCATGGGTTATGTCAGGTCTCGTCACTACTGAGGCTAGCATGGGTTATGTCAAGTCTGCTCACTACTAAGGCAAGCATGGGTTATGTCAGGTCTGGTCTCTACTGAGGCTAGCATTGGTTATGTCAGGTCTGGTCACCTCTGTGGCTAGCATTGGTTATGTCAGATCTGGCCACCACTGAGGATAACATGGCTTATGTCAGGTCTGACTACTACTGAGGCTAGCAGGGGTTCCGTCAGTCTGGTCACTACTAAGGCTAGCATTGGTTACGTCAGGTATGGCCACTACTGAGCCTAGCATGGGTTATGTCAGGTCTGGTCACTCCTAAGGCTAGCATGGATTATGTCATGTCTCGTCCCTACTGAGGCTAGCATGGGTTATGTCAGGTCTGGTCACTACTGAGGCTAGCATGGGTTATGTCAGGTCTGGTCACTGCTAAGGCTAGCATGGGTTATGTCAGGTCTGGTCACTACTAAGGCAAGCATGGGTTATGTCAGGTCTGGTCATAACTGAGGGTAGCATGGGTTATGTCAGGTCTGGTCACTACTAAGTCTAGCATGGGTTATGTCAGGTCTGGTCACTACTGTGGCTAGCATGGGTTATGTCAGATCTGGTCACTACTAAGGCAAGCCTGGGTTATGTCAGGTCTGGTCACTACTGAGGCTAGCATGGGTTATGTCAGGTCTGGTCAGTACTAAGGCTAGCATGGGTTATGTCAGATCTGGTCACTACTGAGACTAGCATGGGTTATATCAGGTCTGGTCACTACTAAGGCTAGCATGGCTTATGTCAGGTCTGGTCACTACTGTGGCTAGCATGGGTTATGTCAGGTCTGGTCACTACTAAGGCAAGCCTGGGTTATGTCAGGTCTGGTCACTACTGAGGCTAGCATGGGTTATGTCAGGTCTGGTCAGTACTAAGGCTAGCATGGGTTATGTCAGGTCTGATCACTACTGAGACTAGCATGGGTTATATCAGGTCTGGTCACTACTAAGGCTAGCATGGCTTATGTCAGGTCTGGTCACTACTGTGGCTAGCATGGGTTATGTCAGGTCTGGTCACTACTAAGGCTAGCATGGTTTATGTCAGATCTGGTCACTACTAAGGCAAGCCTGGGTTATGTCAGGTCTGGTCACTACTGAGGCTAGCATGGGTTATGTCAGGTCTGGTCACTGCTAAGGCTAGCATGGGTTATGTCAGGTCTGGTCACTACTAAGGCTAGCATGGGTTATGTCAGGTCTGGTCACTACTAAGTCTAGCATGGGTTATGTAGGTCTGGTCACTACTAAGGCTAGCATGGGTTATGTCAGGTCTGGTCACTACTAAGGCTAGCATGGGTTATGTCAGGTCTGGTCACTACTAAGTCTAGCATGGGTTATATCAGGTCTGGTCACTACTGAGGCTAGCATGGGTTATGTCAGGTCTGGTCACTATTGAGGCTAGCATGGGTTATGTCAGGTCTGGTCACTACTAAGGCTAGCATGGGTTATGTCAGGTCTGGTCACTACTAAGACTAGCATGAGTTATGTCAGGTCTGGTCACTACTGAGACTAGCATGGGTTATATCAGGTCTGGCCACTACTGAGACTAGCATGAGTTATGTCAGGTCTGGTCACTACTGAGGCTAGCATGGGTTATGTCAGGTCTGGTCACTACTGAGGCTAGCATGGGTTATGTCAGGTCTGGTCACTACTGAGACTAGCATGGGTTATATCAGGTCTGGCCACTACTGAGACTAGCATGAGTTATGTCAGGTCTGGTCACTACTGAGGCTAGCATGGGTTATGTCAGGTCTGGTCACTACTGAGGCTAGCATGGGTTATGTCAGGTCTGGTCACTGCTAAGGCTAGCATGGGTTATGTCAGGTCTGGTCACTACTAAGGCTAGCATGGGTTATGTCAGGTCTGGTCACTACTGAGGCTAGCATGGGTTATGTCAGGTCTGGTCACTACTAAGCCTAGCATGGGTTATGTCGGGTCTGGTCACTACTAAGGCTAGCATGGGTTATGTCAGGTCTGGTCACTACTGAGGCTAGAATGGGTTATGTCAGGTCTGGTCACTACTAAGCCTAGCATGGGTTATGTCAGGTCTGGTCACTACTAAGGCTAGCATGGGTTATGTCAGGTCTGGTCACTACTAAGCCTAGCATGGGTTATGTCAGGTCTGGTCACTACTAAGGCTAGCATGGGTTATGTCAGGTCTGGTCACTACTAAGCCTAGCATGGGTTATGTCAGGTCTGGTCACTACTAAGGCTAGCATGGGTTATGTCAGGTCTGGTCACTACTAAGGCTAGCATGGGTTATGTCAGGTCTGGTCACTACTGAGGCTAGCATGGGTTATGTCAGGTCTGGTCACTACTAAGGCTAGCATGGGTTATGTAAGGTCTGGTCACTACTAAGGCTAGCATGGGTTATGTCAGGTCTGGTCACTACTAAGGCTAGCATGGGTTATGTCAGGTCTGGTCACTACTAAGCCTAGCATGGGTTATGTCAGGTCTGGTCACTACTAAGGCTAGCATGGGTTATGTCAGGTCTGGTCACTACTAAGGCTAGCATGGGTTATGTCAGGTCTGGTCACTACTGAGGCTAGCATGGGTTATGTCAGGTCTGGTCACTACTAAGGCTAGCATGGGTTATGTCAGGTCTGGTCACTACTAAGGCTAGCATGGGTTATGTCAGGTCTGGTCACTACTAAGGCTAGCATGGGTTATGTAAGGTCTGGTCACTACTAAGGCTAGCATGGGTTATGTAAGGTCTGGTCACTACTAAGGCTAGCATGGGTTATGTCAGGTCTGGTCACTACTAAGGCTAGCATGGGTTATGTCAGGTCTGGTCACTACTAAGGCTAGCATGGGTTATGTAAGGTCTGGTCACTACTAAGGCTAGCATGGGTTATGTCAGGTCTGGTCACTACTAAGGCTAGCATGGGTTATGTCAGGTCTGGTCATTACTAAGGCTAGCATGGGTTATGTCAGGTCTGGTCATTACTGAGGCTAGCATGGGTTATGTCAGGTCTGGTCATTACTGTGGCTAGCATGGGTTATGTCAGGTCTGGTCACTACTGAGACTAGCATGGGTTATGTCATGTCTGGTCACTACTAAGGCTAGCATGGGTTATGTCAGGTCTGGTCATTACTAAGGCTAGCATGGGTTATGTCAGGTCTGGTCATTACTGTGGCTAGCATGGGTTATGTCAGGTCTGGTCACTACTGAGACTAGCATGGGTTATGTCATGTCTGGTCACTACTAAGGCTAGCATGGGTTATGTAAGGTCTGGTCACTACTAAGGCTAGCATGGGTTATGTAAGGTCTGGTCACTACTAAGGCTAGCATGGGTTATGTCAGGTCTGGTCACTACTGAGGCTAGCATGGGTTATGTCAGGTCTGGTCACTACTGAGGCTAGCATGGGTTATGTAAGGTCTGGTCACTACTAAGGCTAGCATGGGTTATGTAAGGTCTGGTCACTACTAAGGCTAGCATGGGTTATGTCAGGTCTGGTCACTACTAAGGCTAGCATGGGTTATGTCAGGTCTGGTCACTACTAAGGCTAGCATGGGTTATGTCAGGTCTGGTCACTACTGAGTCTAGCATGGGTTATGTCAGGTCTGGTCACCTCTGTGGCTAGCATTGGTTATGTCAGGTCTGGCCACTACTGAGGATAACATGGTTTATATCAGGTCTGACCACTACTGAGGCTAGCATAGGTTCTGTCAGTCTGGTCACTACTAAGACTAGCATGGGTTATGTCAGGTCTGGTCACTACTCTCGCTAGCATGGTTTATGTCAGGTCTGGTCACCTCTGTGGCTAGTATGGGCTATGTTTGGTCAGACCACTACTGAGGATAACATGGGTTATGTCAGGTCTGGTCACTACTAAGGCTAGCATGTGTTATGTCAGGTCTGGTCACTACTGAGTCTAGCATGGGTTATGTCAGGTCTGGTCACTACTAAGTCATGCATGGGTAATGTCAGGTCTGGTCACTACTGTGGCTAGCATGGGTTATGTCAGGTCTGGTCACCTCTGTGGCTAGCATGTGTTATGTCAGGTCTGGTCACTACGAAGGCTAGCATGAGTTCTGTCAGGTCTGGCCACTACTAAGGCTAGCATGGGTTATGTCAGGACTGGCCACTACTAAGGCTAGCATGGGTTATGTCAGGTCTGAGCACTACTGAGGCTAGCATGGGTTATGTCAGGTCTGGCCACTACAGGGGCTAGCATGGGTTATGTCAGGTCTGGCCACTACTAAGGCTAACATGGGTTATGTCAGGTCTGGCCACTAAAGGGGCTAGCATGGGTTATGTCAGGTCTGGTCACTACTAAGGCTAGCATGGGTTATGTCAGGCCTCGTCACCACTAAGGCTAGCATGAGTTATGTCAGGTCTGGTCACTACTCTCGCTAGCATGGGTTATGTCAGGTCTGGTCACTACTGAGGCTCTCATGGGTTATGTTAGGTCTGGTCACTACTCTCGCTAGCATGGTTTATGTCAGGCCTGGTTACTACTCTCGCTAGCATGGGTTAAGTCATGTCTGGCCACTACTCAGTGAAACAATAGGCTTGCAAGTGAGAAGATGCTGTCATTCAGAGTGTAGTCAATAGTTAATCAGTGTGTTGGCAATCTTCTGGTAATGATATTTATATAATATATATTATAGTGGTAAGAAACTCTCAGGAGAGCTGGACAGCAGAAGGTCCTCAGAGAAGAACTCTTAGGAGAGTTGGACAACAGAAGGTCTTCAGAGAAGAAAGTCTGAGGAGAGTTGGACAACAGAAGGTTTTCAGAGAAGAACTCTCAGGAGAGTTGGACAACAGAAGGTCTTCAGAGAAGAAAGCACACTCAAGTGAGTGTTTTAGCCCTTAAGTTCAGGGGGTTCAAAACACTCACTTCAGTGGTGTTTCTTTTCTGAAGACCTTCTGCTATCCAGCTCTCCTGAGAGTTTCTTACCACTCCCATTACCAAAACAATTAAATCATACATAAGGGATTTTAGTAATATGTGAGTTATAGCAGACAAAAGATGCCCGGTTGCTCATCCTGTAAGATGGTTGTGCTGGTGACAAGCCAAAAGCACAGTCTTTTATATATATATGTATATATATATATATATATATATATATATATATATATATGTATATACAAAAAGCATAAATGAATTGAGAGAGAGGTTGAGCATAAGAGGAATCAAATGCTGTGTGCAGGAGAGGTGGTTGCGTTGGTATGGACATGTGATGCGTATGAAGGATGACAGCTGCATAAAATGGTGCAGAGCACTAGAAGTCGATGGAAACTGCAGAGTGGGGAGACCCAAGAAGACCTGGGATGAGGTGATAGAAGCCGACCTTACCCAATTACACCCCTCAAAGGCGATGATACACGACCATGACCTCTGGCGTCATGCAGTAATACAGAAGACCCGACCCCCCACGGGTACAAGCCGAAGCTGAGGCATATAGACAATATGCCCCCAACCCTCCCACTGCAAAGTGGTCGTGGAGATGCCACGGCAAAAAAATCACCCAGCCCACACTGTAAAGTGGACGTGTAGGTGCCAAGGAAAAAAGCACCCAGCACTCACTGTAAATGAGGTTGGTTTTTGGAAGGGCATCCAGCCGTAGAAATCAAGTCAGAATCAGTTCCCATATGAGCAAGGCATGGTCAGCCGACCGGACACTGCCTACAACAGGACAACCCGTCTAACCCATGCTAGCGTGGAAGAATGGACGTAAAACGGTGATGATGATGATGATCATCATCATCATCAATAATTTAATATCCATTTTCCAAGCTAGCATGGGTTAGACGAATTATCCCATTGTAAGAGGTTAGATCAGATGATCGTGTCTTTCTCATACAGAAATGTTTCTGGTTTCGTTTCTAGACTGGATGCCCTTCCTCACGCCAAACACATTTACAGTGTGAACTGGGTGCTTTTTTCATGTGACCAGCACAACCACTTTACAGGATGGACCATATGCTTTTTGTTGTGTCACTAACACAACTACTTACTAACACCAAACATTTAGAGCATGGACTGGGTGCTTTTGATTGTCACCAACATGACCACGCCACAGGAAAACTGAGTGCTATTTGTCATGTCACTAGCACAACCATCTTACAGGACAGACCAGGTGCTATTTGTCATGTCACTAGCACAACCATCTTACACGACAGACCAGGTGCTATTTCTTATGTCACTAGCACAACCATCTTACAGAACAGACCAGGTGCTATTTGACATGTCACCAGCACAACCATCTTGTGTCTTTTGTCAACTATAACTCACATATTACTAAATCCCATATATATCATTTAATTGTTAAGAGACTTCAGTTATTGTTATAAATAAATATATATCAGAATTTTACCAGTTTTATAGTAAGACCATTATTCAGCAGAGTACTCAATACTGGTCTTTAAACGGGCTTTAAATGTATTGCCAGTCGCTCCGATGTAATACCATTTCCGGTTGTCTGATTCCATTGGTAAACCAGGTTAGACTGCATACATTCATTATGTAATGGACGGGTTGGTATACACACCGTTACGCAATGAAACATTCCCAGCATCGTTATGTAACTACCCTTGCAAACAAGACCTGGCAACTGAGGGAAAGTAACCATCAATACAACCTGAAGTGGAAAAAATTATCCAACGCGCCCCCATATAGGAGTGGTATGAGAAGCTGTCGATTATGCAACCTTGAGCTGTTCCACATCTTGAGTTCGAAGAATAAGTTACTCAACAATAAAATCGAAAGATCAATTTATTGTAACCATAGACTCAAAGAGAAGTTTTCGCACTACAAATCGAACCCTTAACCTCTTACTACAAACTGACAAACTGCATATACTTAGACTTTATACCCTCTTGTTGTATCTAAACCCTTTTAATTACCCACAAAACCAATACATATATCCCCCTCTTCTCCCTCATTCATCTTCTATTTCTTCGTTTTCTTCCTTCCTTCCCTCCCCTTCTTGGCTATCTTTTCTTTTCTTCTTTCTCACCACCTTCTTTGCTTTTATTTTTGTCATTATTATCTTTATCTTTATTTTACATATATATATATATATATATTAAACGGAAAAAATGAAACGAAATTTCATTTCCCACTCTTAGTATGGCTGTTACTTAAATATAAGTATGTACACGTAATTACATATATGTATACAGACGTACAGTAGTATGTATATATATATACATACATGCACACATATATATATGTACGTATGGATTCACCGAACATTTATTATAATGCTTGGTGTGTTTGTAAACAAACATCCCGTATTAAGCCGTAGTGTCTAGCAACGATGGTTGCTACGGCTTAATACGGGATGTTTGTTTACAAACACACCAAGCATTATAATAAATGTTCGGTGAATCCATACGTACATATATATATGTGTGCATGTATGTATATATATATACATACTACTGTACATCTGTATACATATATGTATGTACGTGTACATACTTATATTTAAGTAACTGCTGTACTAAGAGTGGGAAATGAAATTTCGTTTCATTTTTTTCCGTTTATCGTTTTCGGTGCACCCGGCCGATTAAACCACTCGATATGCAAATTGGGCTACTCAGCCGTTAATATGCATAAGGTAAGTATATACGTTCAACAATCTGGCAGGAAGGTATACGTTGCTGACGATAGCTAATAAGCTTGAAACTATTACAGCGTTCCTTTGTCAGTGTTGAACAAACGAGCAACGATGGTTGCTAGACACTACAGCTTAATACGGGATGTTTGTTTACAAACACACCAAGCATTATAATAAATGTTCGGTGAATCCATACGTACATATATATATGTGTGCATGTATGTATATATATATACATACTACTGTACGTCTGTATACATATATGTATGTACGTGTACATACTTATATATATATATATATTTATCTCTTTATATCTCCCCCCTCTCTCTCTCCCTCTCTGTCCATCCCTCCCACTATGATCAATTTAATTCTCTTTAACTCACTACATTCCATGACATGAAGTCTGCTATCAAAACTGACCAAGGAATCCTTCCACCTCTACCCCTCCCTCCATCTCAGTTTGTCACTCTACTTCCTACCTCTTCCTCCTTCCTCTCTCTCTATACTATTCCGTTTGTGTCCTCACCTTCTGATTCCTCTCTCTCTATACTAGTAAATACAATTCCAAATAAATGTTTTTCTCTATATATTAAGAATTATTTCAAGAGTAACTTACTCACTATTTTGAAAATGTGGACTGTGAACAACAATTATAATTGAGTGGCTGCTATTTGCAGTATAGCAATATAAGGTTGCACTTACCAATGAAACGGTCGTAAATACCTGGATAAAATCCTTCTCTTAATGATTATCTGTTTTCTCTTTTATACTATATATATATATATATATATATATATATATATATATATATATATATAAACATAAAATACAATATGTTGAAAAGGTAACACACTAGAGGGATATAGTGCGCCATCAATAAAACAGGGCTCCGTTAAATTATCGTGATATTTCGCTCCTTAAAACAGTCTTTCCTCTCTCTCTGTTTGGTTGAGCACACTTCTCTGAGTGGTTTTTGGGCTGCCCTTTCTAGCAGCTCGTCCCTCAGATACCCCTGGTTCACTGCCCTAAACACGCTGTGACATCTCTCTGCCGCGTCTAGCTGGACGGTCGCTTTAAATTCTCTTAGAGTTGTCTGAAATGTATAGTTTTACACACGTTGATGAACCATGGGCTATTCCATTTCAGTCAACAACTTCCTGGCGAAACATCTTTTTGGATTTGTACGCGTGTGTTATATAGTTATAGAGATGCGTATATACATTTTAATTTATATTTTTAATTATTGTGTGTCTACCCTGCCTTTCATAGGTTATAGATTCCATACACTGGTGGTTTTTTCCCTGTTTTATTGATGGCGCACTATCTTTCTCTAGTGTGTTACCTTTTCAACATATTGTATTTTAAAAAGCTCAGGATTCCTTTTCCTTTGAGCACATTATTGACAGGGAATAACGAGAGTCTATGGCTCCGTTAATTTATCGTGATCTATAAACATATATAGATCTTAGATCTATATATGTCAACCATAACTCACATGTTCCTAAAATCCCTTATTAAATTAAAGTTGTTTTATAGATAAAATAAATATTTCTACTCCTACTAACACATTCCTGTAATTCCATATTAAAATCACCTTTTAAATTAAATTAGTTTTATCAATACATTTTAGAACTGTCAGTAATATCAGGTGACTTCCTGGCTTCAGCACCTTCTAAAAATCAATACTCTTCCTTTACAAGACAAACTATTACAAAATAGATGACAGTTATTCCTCGTGGCAATGCTTTTTGTTTTACTATTTTTAAAATTTTTGTTCAACAAATGTTAATTGTATTTTTTTCCCCTTAAATTTGATTTATGTGAAAAAGAAATGTTGTTGCCACCATCACCAACAACAGTGTGCTTCTCTCACCCACATCCTTAATTCTTCTTCTAATTAACCAAAGTGTGTGTATGTATATATATATATATATATATGGAGGCACATGGCTTAGTGGTTAGAGCATTGGCCTTGCAATTGAAAGGTTGTGAGTTCAATTCTCAGACCGGGTGTTGTGTTGTTTCCTTGAGCAAGACACTTTATTTCACATTGCTCCAGTTTACTGAGCTGTAGAAATGAGATAATAGGGACTGGGGTCCCTATCATTCCACTGCAAAGTGGTCGTGGAGGTGCCACGGCAAAAAAGCACCCAGCACTCACTGTAAATGAGGTTGGTGTTAGGAAGGGCATCCAACTGTAGAAATCAAGCCAGAATCAGTTCCCGTCCCACTCTTGCAAGCAGGGAAAAGCGGACGTAAAATGATGATGATAATATAGTAGAGTGTATATATATTAGATATGTATATATATAGTGTGAAGGCGCATGGCTTAGTGGTTAGAGCATTGGGCTTGCAATCGAGAGGTTGTGAGTTCAATTCTCGGACCAGGTGATGTGTTGTTTCCTTGAACAAGACACTTTATTTCACGTTGCTCCAGTTTACTCAGCTGTAGAAATGAGTACCAGCCTGCCCGCCCAACCAGTGGGATGGTGTTATCTTATGGTTAAAACAGCACGACGTGTTGTGACCAGCAGCGCTGATTGCCACCTGACAGACTGGTCGGTCAAGGTGATCAAGGTGATATATATTAGATATATATATATATAGTAGAGTGTATATATATTAGATATGTATATATATATATATAGAGTAGAGTGTATATATATTAGATATGTATATATATATATATATATATATAGTAGAGTGTATATATATTAGATATGTATATATATATATAGTAGAGTGTATATATATATTAGATGTGTATATATATATATATATAGCTCATTCCATTGCACAGATGGTTCTATAGAAATTGTGGACACCTTCCGTTACCTGGGTGACAAAATCAGCAGTGGGGGAGGGTGCTCTGAAAGTACAGTAGCTAGAGTCAGAACTGGATGGAAAAAGTTCAGAGAGTTTATACCACTATTGGCCACTAAAGGGTTCTCTCTAAAAATGATGCCTGCAGACGAACAGCAATGTTACATGGCAGTGAGACCTGGGCATTGTGTGCAGAGGATATATGCAGACTGGAGAGGAACAAAGCTTGCATGCTCCGCTGGATGTGTAATGGTAATAAACGAACTAAGGGAGAAATTAGGAATCGGGAGAAGACTACGTTAGTACGGTGACGTGATGCGCATGAAAGACGACAGCTGTATAAATAAGTGCAGGGCGATAAAAATAGACGGTAGCCACGGAGTAGGCAGACCCAGAAAAACCTGGGACGACTTGATAAATTTTGACCTCACACACTTACACCTCCCCAAGACAATGTCACTGGACCGAGATCTTTGGCGCTACACAGTCATACAGAAGACCCGTCTTGCCTAAGTACAAAGCGAAACCTACAGTCAGTAGGCACCTCTAACAAAATACACCCCCGTCCCACTACCCCACCCCATCAACACCACCCCCTTAAATGTGAAGTTATCTTGGTACCACAACATCCAGTCCGAAACAAATGAGGTCGTGTAGGTGTCACGACAAAAAAACACACAGTCCACGCTGTAATGTGGCCGTGTAGGTAACACGGTAAAAACCTCCCAGTCCACACTGTAAACGTTGTTGGTGTTGGGAAGGGCACCCAGCCGTAGAAAACCCGCCAGACGTGTAGGTGTCACGACAAAAAAACACAGTCCACGCTGTAATGTGGCCGTGTAGGTAACATGGTAAAAACCCCCCAGTCCACACTGTAAACGTGGTTGGTGTTAGGAAGGGCATCCAGCCATAGAAAACCCGCCAGACAGTCCTATACGAGCAGGACAACCAATCTTGCCTCAAGTGGGAAAATTCCCGTCCAAACCCATGCTAGCGTGGAAGATGGACGTTAAACGATGATGATGATGATGATGATGATATATATATAGTAGAGTGTATATATATTAAATATGTATATATATATATATATATATATAGTAGAGTGTATATATATTAGATATGTATATATATAGAAGAGTGTATATATATTAGATATGTATATATATATATATATATATATAGTAGAGTGTATATATATTAAATATATATATATATATATAAAATATGTATATATATATAGTAGAGTGTATATATATTAGATATGTATATGTATATATATATCTAGTAGAGTGTATATACATTAGATATGTATATATATATATGGAGGCACATGGCTTAGTGGTTAGAGCATTGGGCTTGCAATTGAAAGGTTGTGAGTTCAATTCTCAGACTGGATGATGTGTTGTTTCCTTGAACAAGACACTTTATTTCACATTGCTCCAGTTTACTCAGCTGTAGAAATGAAGACGATAGGGACTGGGGTCCATATCATTCCACTGCAAAGTGGTCGTGGAGGTGCCACGGCAAAAAAAGCACCCAGCACTCACTGTAAATGAGGTTGGTGTTAGGAAGGGCATCCAGCTGTAGAAATCAAGCCAGAATCAGTTCCCGTCCCACCCTTGCAAGCAGGGAAAAGTGGACGTAAAATGATGATGATGATGATGATGATATATAGTAGAGTGTATATATATTAGATATGTATATATATCCAAGAAAACAACAAAGCAGAAGTATAAAAAAATGGAAAATGAAGATTTAAAATTGAGAATTCAGACAAATGAGGAAACAATAAAATCCATCGATGAAGAGATCAACCAAGAAATTAACAAAAACACTCAAGGCCCCAACCTAGGGAAATCTCAAAACTATGGAAAGAGGATTGCAACAGAAAAAGAACTGAAATTCCTTGGAAAAAAGCACCACTTGTTTTTAAACTATGAAATGGTTTTTCAAACAGAATACTCTTCCATCAACCTGTTCATAAAAATAAGAAAACCTAAACACCTCTTAGACACAGGTCCACAACCAACAAAAAACACAACCTTCTCCCCTACCAAAAAAAGAAGGCAATACCTAACCCTTTCTTCTTAACCTAACCACGCAGCAACAACGCGGCTACTCCAGCAACAAATAAATAAATAATAAATCATCAACCCCAGGATGGACATTACAACTTCCCTCCCATAAGGAGATACCAAGGAAACCTCCATTCTTACAACCCTCTCAACTATCATACACAATAAACCCATACCACACGATATAATCACCAACAAAGGGTCCCTAAAACACCACGTCCGAACATAAAATATAGGGACACACAACCTGATTAAATATAGGGACGCTCTAATCAACCCACAACCACAAACCTGAACCTTCAATAACAACAACAGGGAACAACACAACCACAGGAGACAACATCAACAACCGACCGAACTACCTTAATTATTATTTATACCCAGTACACAGAGGGAAACAAGATGACACAAGACATACAGGAGAGACCAAAAGTAATAAAAGTAATTAATTTAACTATTAAAGAACCAACATCAGACCAAATCAACGTACTCTCCAAAGGGCTGAAATTTACACCGACCCCACCACGTCCAAACTACTACGAAATGAAAGAAGACATTGCAGGATTCTATTGAAAATTACGACTCCGAGAGGAACTACATCACCAGTACAATGAGGACGTATCATTAACTAGAATTAAAAGTAACTACACCCCATCAAAAGGTAAGAATAAATTCCTTGACCAATTCTGAAAACACATCACAAATTATCGATATCAACACCTACACAGACATAAACACAGCCAAACAACAACACGAAAGAATGGGAGGAGCTGAACAGATTAAAGGACGATAAAACTATAACAATCAAAGAGGCAGATAAAGGGAGTGCGGTAGTTCTAATGGAGACATACTATGAAGAGGCTCAACACTACAGTCAACAGAAAATAATGAGAAACCTAAAAACCCTAACAACCCTTTACAGAGAAGAACTTATCGACAAGAAATACAAGTATATCACTGACTTCAAAAGTAAATCCAGCTTTTTCTACGGTATTCCTAAGATACATAAAAGTGAAAAAATAAGTAAGGCATGCAAGGAAGCCACATATATATTCATCAATGCCCCCCTCACCTAATAACCTCAAATTAAGGCCTATAATAGCAGGTCCCATTTGCGAAACTCAGCGCCTGAGGATATCCTATTAAAACCATTCCTTAAACACATTAAAAGCTACATTTGATATGCTCAACCACCTCTCCAAAACACTTAATAATGAACAAACCCTACTAGTGTCTTGATGTAGTGAACCTATATTCCAATATCCCACACAACCTAGGAATAGAGGCAATCCAATCCTGGTTAGAAAATTACCGCATCATAAAAGGATTCGTAATAGAAGGGCTCAAATTTATCTTGGAGAATAACTACTTCGTATTCGATGCCAAATTCTACAGACAGAAATCCGGGACAGCTATGGGCACGAAAACGGTCCCCTCTTATGCCAGCCTTGTTATGGGCTACCAGAAAATCACCCTCTACTGTAAAGTACTAGATAAATATGGAAACTCCTTCTACCTCCACATAGAAAATTACTGGAAGAGATATCTGGCATGAAAGTATAGAGAAACTTAAAGAATTTAAAACACTTCTAAATGGACTTAACTCAAACATTCAATTTACGATGGAATACAGCCATGAACAACTTCCTTATAAAGAAAACTAACAACAAAATAGAGACAGACATATACTATGAGCCCACGGACTCCAAACAATATCTTCCGTTCAACTCATGCCACCCGAAACACCCCAAAAGGATTTGTACAATAGTATCTGATAGGAACACCTGTTACATACAACTAAAAGAATTAAAGGAGACACTCATTAGCAGGAATTACCCACCCACCCTAATTAACAATGGATTCCAATGTGCCCTAAAACTCAGTATCCAGGAACTTAGACATCCCAAACAAGAATGAATCGAAATTGAAAGCCCTACCATATATCTCCACACACAACCCCCTTAACAACGAGGCCTTCGACACCATCCTCCAGAACATTCCTTTATTAAAAAAATATCTAAGAATGAACCAAATCCTTCAAACGCACAACATCATAAAGAGCAAAAGACAACCCAAGTCAATGAAACAATATCCTAACACAGGCCAAAGTCCAGTCGACCACTGGTATATGTATCAACTTAATAGAGGGATCGAAGTTCTGTTTCAAACAGGGTCAACGCTTTACAGTGAAAAACAATTTCACAT
Source organism: Eledone cirrhosa (assembly GCA_964016885.1). Lineage (NCBI taxonomy): Eukaryota > Metazoa > Mollusca > Cephalopoda > Octopoda > Eledonidae > Eledone > Eledone cirrhosa. The sequence continues at coordinate 21,461,130 of OZ024753.1, read as the reverse complement.
GCAAATCAGAAAACCTGATATATGTATTAACTTGCTCAGGTTGTCGACAGAAGTACATATATAACGGCGGCGAAGATTCGAAACCGAATCTGAGCTTTCCCGCCTCTGGGACAGGCCATGGTTAGTTGTTTACGCCCGGCAGACCAACCCCTTGGGAGATGCTAAACACAAGTCAGATGTTGTTTATACCTGGCAGAAAAGAGGTCAGATATATCCATCCTTCTAAGTTGTTTACGCCTGGCAGACCAACCACTTGGAAGATGCTAACCACAGGTCAGATGATATATCCATCCTTCTAACTTCAACCGTTATAAATACAGGGGCTGTTTATGCCCCGGCAGAAAAAGTGGGACTACAGACAAGACAAATCCCATTTACCAGCTCTTGTCACGAAAAACCAGTCTGTCCACTATTTTCTCACACGCCATTCCCGTCTGGCTGATCGAATCCTATTACTGCTAAAACAATAAAGTATACTAATACGCACACACGCACACAGTAAATTCACACTGTTTTCATTTCACACGCACCATTTCTGTTTGTCACATTCTATCTCTCAGATACAATTCAAATTATATTATAATTGTATTCTGTGATACTTGTATTTACGTGGCTCGAAGAGCCACCAAATTATTGTACGAATATTTCATGTTATAGATTTTATCATTCAATATTCAAATTGAATATTCTTATAATAAAATAAACATTGTAACAACACAATCCTGGTATTATTCTTTGCATTGAAACCATCATACCAATAATTCCATCTATCCACTTATTCGTTACAACTCGGTCATTCGTTACACACCGGACAAACTAAGAACAGTCTTCGTCAGTGTATGACACTTCATAGATCCCAAATTAAAATATAGGAATAATAATAATAAAAATACAGGAATAATAATCGAATAATTAAGCTTAGATTAGTTGTAGGCAGGAGACTACTGACAATCATCTCTGCCTATGCTCCCCAAGCAGGCCTAGGCAACGAAGAGAAAGACTGCTTTTACGAGCAACTTCTACAAACAACCGCAATGACAGAGGATGGAGACATCGTTATGCTAGCAGGGGACTTCAATGGTCATGTTGGATAGCTCCAGGATGGTTACACTGGGGTACATGGTGGGCACGGTTATGGCTCAAGAAATGAAGAAGGAGTGAGACTTCTTGAATTTTGTGATGCAAGTATACTGACTATTTGCAACACTAACTTCCAGAAACCTGCCAACCACCTAATAACCTACAAATCAGGCGAGCACATAAGCCAGATTGACTTCTTACTAGTTAGAGGGACAGGCAGATGGTGTCAAATACCAAGGCATACCCTGAGAAAGAATGTACCCCACAGCATAGGTTAGTCGTTAGTGATATATCAGTAAGCAAGAGATGGAATGAGACATACAGGAAGGTGTGGAGAAGAAAGGTCTGGAAGCTAAAAGACCTTTCACTAAAATACAAATTTAGGAAAAGTCTTTCGAGATGTGTATGACGAAAAAGAAGATGATTTAGAGACGTATGACATAGATGATAACTGGAATTTATTACGTGACAACTTACTGCAGGCTACTGATGAAACTTGTGGCTGAAGCAGAGCTCCAACCAGACAGAGTGTGACCTGGTGGTGGAACAACATGGTAGATAGAGCCATTAAAAACAAAAGATTAGCATAGAAGGCTTGGAAAAGTGGTGGGAGTAGAGAAGGATATACAGTTGCTAAGAGAAAAGCTAGACGTCAGGTGTACTTAGCACGCAGGGAGGCTGAGAGTAGGAGGTTTGCAAATGTTCTGTGACGGGAAGATCAGAGGGATGCAGTGTTCCACATTGCAAGGCAGTGTGTCAATGCAAATCAGGATGTTGTTGGAGATAAATGTGTCCGGAATGATGCCAGTGTACTTAGTGTCACGAAGGATCAGAAAAAAAAGGCCTGGAAATGTCATTATGAGACACTGATGAATGTGGAGAACGAATGGGAGAGAGAGAAATTACCCTCAGTAGATCCGACAGAGGCACCAGCTATTAAGATTGACGAATATAGGGTCCAAGAGGCAATTAAGGAAATGAAAAATGGTAAGGCTGCTGGACCGTCAGGAATAGTTGCTGAGATGCTGAAGGCATCAGGGGACGTAGGCACTAAACTGGTTGCACGCATCATCAATCAGGCTATATATGGTGGTGTCATATCCAAAGACTGGTGCAGCAGTATTCTCATAAATTGCTACAAAGGTAAAGGGGATGCTCTGGAGAGGAGCAATTATAGGGGTATAAAACTGATGGATCAGGTTATGAAAGTGGCAGAAAGGATATTAGCGCAACTAATTAGAGAACGGGTGAAACTAGATGAGATGAGGTTTGGTTTTGTGCCTGGGAAAAGTACAACAGATGCCCTCTTCTTGGTGAGACAATTACAAGAGAGGTTCTTAGAGAAGAATAAGCCACTATACTTATCCTTTGTTGACCTAGAGAAGGCCTTTGATAGGGTACTCTGATCTGTCATCTGTGGTCCCTAAGGAAACTAGGTGTTGAAGAATTGCTTGTGAGGACAGTGCAAACTTTGTACAGAGGTACTGTCAGTAAAGTCAGGGTAGGAATGGAGTTTAGTGAGGAATTCCAGATACAAGTAGGAGTACATCAAGATTCGGTCCTCAGCCCGCTCTTGTTCATTAGAGTCCTCCAAGCCAAAACAGAGGAGTTTAAGATTGGCTGACTATGGGAACTTCTCTATGCTGACGATCTGGTTCTTATAGCAGAATCAGTAGAGGAGTTAGAGAATAAATTCTGGCTATGGAAACAGCAGTTGAAAGCAAGAGGACTGAGAGTGAACCTAGCTAAGACAAAAGTGTTGATGAGTAGAAAGAGGACAAAACTCTGATTCCATCAGGGAAATGGCCATGTTCGATATGCAGAAAAGGAACTGGCATAAATTCTATAAAATGCACACAATGCAGATCCTGGGTACACAAGTGGGATAGCAGGCAAACTAAGAGGTAGGGAGAAATACGTATGCAGTAGATGTACAGGGAAATTAGACAGTAGAAATCGCATTGATAGGCACATTTTTCAAATGCAGGCGGGTGCTATAGCAGTGGTGGCTAGCTTCCGGTACCTAGGAGATCAGATTAGCATGGGAGGGGGGTGTTCCGAGGCCATAGTATCTAGAATAAGGACGGGTTGGAAGAAGTTTAGGGAGTTGCTTCCTCTGCTGACGAAGAAGGGTTTCTCCCTGCGTACGAAAGGCCAGTTATATGATGCCTGTGTGAGGAGTGCGATGCTGCATGGTAGTGAGACATGGGCAGCAACTGCAGAGGATATGCGACGGCTGGAGAGAAATGAGGCAAGCATGCTCCGTTGGATGTGCAGTGTCAATGTGCGTGAACGACCCAGTATGAATGTGTTGCGAGAGAAACTGTGTCTGAGAGGGATAGAATGTAGTATATGGGAGAGGAGACTGCGATAGTATGCACATGTGATGTGCATGGAGGATGACCAGTGGGTGAAGAAGTGCCAGGAAATAACAGTGAAGGAAGACGTAGTAGAGGTAGACCACGAAAAACATGGGCGGAGGTGGTGAGAGCAGACCTCAGATCGCTGAAGTGCACGGTGGAGATAACGAAGGACTGTGACAAATGGAGAGATGCTGTGCTGAATAAGACCCGTCCCACCCTTGCAAGCAGGGAAAAGCGGACGTAAAATTATGATGATGATGATGATTACAGAAAAATAGCACTGAGTAAACACATTGACACCTGTGCCTCTAACACATTGACACCTGCGCCTCTAATGAACAACCCAATTAGAGAATTTTCGCCCCTCTATAAATTTAAAGACAATGCTACCCACAATCAACTCATTAGCAAAGAATCATACTTTATCACAAAATACGAACTCCGTTTAAATACATCCACCACAGACCAACTGCAAGAACCACCCACCAATAACTACAATGGACAAATTAAGAGTGACAGTATTTCCCTCAGAAATACTAAGAAAGATATATTTAGAAACAATTACTACTTCAGGTCAATTTTAGGTCACTCTACCATTCAGGTCACCCTACCATTAAGGTCAGTCTACCATGAAGGTCATCTCACAGACAGCCTCTCCTCCTTCGTCTTATCCTCCTATTATTACTACTAGACCTTCTTCTTCTTCTTCTCCTCCCTCTTCTATCTCTCTACTACTACTACTACTACTACTACTACTACTACTGCTACAATTGAAGTCAACAGCCAGTCAGACATTAACAGGGGACAAGCCAGCTTCTATTTTAGCTGCTACTACCACCAAACCACCAAGGAAGAGGGAAAGAGAACGAGATAAAGGAAAATGTAAATTTTTATATATATGTCAACTATGTTCTCTAATATCCTCTTCCAATTAATATACACCTTTTATCATATTTCCTGTAAGAAGAAGCCAACATATTTATCAGCTGAAACCAGTACTATAAATTACTTTTAAAGAAATGTTTTGCTTTTATTGTATGTTCTACTTTTTTTCTTATATTCCTAATATGTATGTATATATATATATATATATATATATATATATATATATATATATATATATATATATATATATATATATATATATATATATATATGTATATATATATATATGTATATATATATATATATATGTATATATATATATATTGGTAAACGGAATAGAAAATGCTGACAAATTGTTCACAGTTGAAAAATGGTTTAATTAGGAATAAAAGAGTATTAGTGATTGTATGGGTTAGTATTCAGTTGTGGTTTTAAACTTGAAACCACAACTGAATACTAACCCATACAATCACTAATACTCTTTTATTCCTAATTAAACCATTTTTCAACTGTGAACAATTTGTCAGCATTTTCTATTCCGTTTACCAATATATAATAACTTGTGTGTTACACCTCTATTCTTTTAACTACCGTTCCTACCCACCGAACGCAATCCAAAACTTCAGAGTTGGTACCATGAATGTAGGCATCGCTCTAACGATGTTGTAGAAATGCTTGAACGTAAGGAGGTTGATGTTTGCTGTATCCAAGAGACCAGGTGGAGGGGTGGGTCTGCTAGATTCATTGTGGGTAAAAAACGATGCTATAAGCTTTTCTGGTGGGGAATGACAATGGGATAGGTGGGGTAGGAATCATGTTAGCAGAAAAATGGGTAGATAAGATAATAGACATAAATAGAGTGAACGACAGAATAATTAAAATAAGACTTGTCCTAAATAGAACTACTGTGACAGTAATATCTGCGTACGCACCCCAATCCGGACTGCCTGGCGTTATAAAAGACAGGTTCTATGAGACATTGATGCTCACTACCTCCCAAATAACCGACAGTGACTACATAATTATTGCTGGCGACATCAATGGTCACGTTGGACAACATTGTGATGGCTATGACGGAATCTATGGAGGCTATGGGTTTGGTACTAGAAATGAGGAAGGCTCCAGAATCGTGGAATTCTGTGACGCAAATAACCTAACTGTCTGTAACACTAACTTCAAAAAACGAGGCAATCACTTGATCACCTATAGATCAGGGGAACACGCCAGTCAGATAGATTATATCCTTACCAGAAGACGTGACAGAGTGTCTGTTGTAAACACTAAATCCCTCCCCCATGAAGTATGCACCTCCCAACATAGACTCATAGTCAGCGACCTCATAGTCAGGACAGGACGTACCCGACAACAGAGGAGGACTATCCTCAGGAGAAAAATATGGAAGCTAAAGGACCCCACATCCAGTAATAAATTTAAAAGCATATTACTTGTTGCTTTTGACAGTAAGGAAGAGCAATTAGAGTCGTACAATATAGAGGAACAGTGGGAATTCCTGAAAGCTAACCTGCTGAAGGCGGCAGATGATGTCTGTGGCTGGAGCAGGCCTATAGGCAGGAGGAGAGTAACGTGGTGGTGGAACAGTAAGGTGGAGGAGTTAATTAAGGCCAAAAAGCAGGCTTGGAAAGTATGGTGGGATGGGGGAAGTAGAGAAAACTATCAAGTGGCCAGGAGGGAAGCTAGGAGACAAGTGTACTTCGCAAGAAGGGAAGCAGAGGAAAGAAAGTTCAAGCATGTTCTACAACGCGAGGACCAAAAACGTGAGGTGTTCAGGATTGCTAGGCAATATGTCAAGGAAAACCGTGATATTGTCGGGGAGAAGTGTGTCCTTAATGATGATGGTGTACTTGCCATCACTGACGCTGATAAGAAGGTAGCTTGGAAGTGTCACTACGAAAGGCTACTAAATGAAGAGAATAATTGGGAGAAAGACAGTCTCCCCCACATCGACCCAATAGAGGGACCAGCAGTGTTAGTCGAAGGTAGTATAATAAGTAAGGCAATCGAAGATATGAAGACGGGTTAGGCGGCTGGGTCGGAAATAGTTGCTGAAATGCTGAAAGCATCTGGAACGGTGGGACACACTATGGTCACCGGGATAGTAAACCAAGTCATACAGAATGGTGTTGTTCCGAAGGACTGGTGTAGCAGCATCATCATTAACTGCTACAAGGGTAAAGGAGATGCCCTAGATAGGGGTAACTATAGAGGCATTAAATTAATCGACCAGGTCATGAAGGTCACAGAAAAAGTAATAGCGCAACTAATCAGAGAGCGAATTGATCTAGATGAAATGCAGTTCGGGTTTGTGTCAGGTAAAAGTACTGCAGACGCTATTTTCATTGTACGACAACTACAGGAGAAGTACCTAGCTAAAAATAAACCCCTATACTTAGCTTTTGTTGACTTGAAAAAGCCTTTGACAGAGTCCCCCGCTCCATTATCTGGTGGGCTCTTAGAAAACTAGGTGTTGATGAATGGCTTGTGAGAGCTATACAAGCCATGTATAAAGAAACAGTCAGCAGTTTAGCATAAAAGTTGGTGTTCTTCAGGGCTCCGTCCTTAGCCCCCTCCTATTTATTATTGCCCTTCAGGCTATAACAGAGGAGTTCAAGACCGGCTGCCCATGGGAACTCCTATACGCAGATAATCTAACTCTCATAGCTGAATCAATGGCCGAACTAGAGAAGAAATTCCAAACACGGAAGCATGGCCTAGAATCAAAAGGCCTTAAAATTAACCTGTCTAAGACTAAAGTTCTAGTTCGTAGGAAGGAAAATAAGGCACCAGTACCATCTGGGAAATAGTCATGCTCAGTGTGTAGGAAAGGAGTAGGCAGAAACTCCATTTTATGTCCCAAATGCAAAGTATGGGTGCATAAAAGATGTAGTGGGATCACTGGTAAGCTAACTAAGAATATAGACTTTATATATGGCTGGTGCTCTGGTGCAATAAGTAGCAGCAAGTGCCCACAGAATACTAGCTCATTCCATTGCACAGATGGTTCTATAGAAATAGTGGACACCTTCCGTTACCTGGGTGACAAAATCAGCAGTGGTGGAGGGTGCTCTGAAAGTACAGTAGCTAGAGTCAGAACGGGATGGAAAAAGTTCAGAGAGCTTATACCACTATTGGCCGCTAAAGGGTTCTCTCTAAAAATGAAAGGCAGGCTGTATGATGCCTGCATACGAACAGCAATGTTACATGGCAGTGAAACCTGGGCATTGTGTGCAGAGGATATATGCAGACTGGAGAGGAACGAAGCTTGCATGCTCCGCTGGATGTGTAATAGCAATATACGTGAATGGCAAAGCATAAATGAACTAAGTGAGAAATTAGGAATAAGAGGGATCAGATGTTGTTTACTCGAGAGAAGACTACATTGGTACGGTCACGTGATGCACATGAAAGACGACAGCTGTATAAAAAAGTGGAGGGCGATAAAAATAGACGGTAGCCATGGAGTAGGCAGACCCAGAAAAACCTGGGACGACTTGCTAAACTCCGACCTCACACAATTACACCTCTCCAAGACAATGTCACTGGATCGAGATCTTTGGCGCTACACAGTAATACAGAAGACCCGCCTTGCCTAAGTACAAAGCGAAGCCTACAGTCAGTAGGCACCTCTAACAAAAATACACCCCCACCCCCCACCCCTTTCAATGTAAAGTTATGTTGGTACCATAACATCCAGTCCGAAATAAATGAGGTTGTGTAGGTGTCACAACAAAAAAACACACAGTCCACGCTGTAATGTGGCCGTGTAGGTAACACGGTAAAAACCTCCCAGTCCACACTGTAAACGTGGTTGGTGTTAGGAAGGGCATCCAGCCGTAGAAAACCTGCCAGACAGTCCTATACGAGCAAGACAACCAATCTTGCCTCAAGTGGGACAATTCCCGTCCAAACACATGCTAGCGTGGAAGGTGGACGTTAAACGATGATGATGATGATATATATAATGAAAATATAAGTTACGGGCGAAAGAGCGTAATATCCATCGTCAGTCGTCTGCTAGGAATCATAGGTATTTAGAGACAAGATACCTCAGCCTGGGACGAGCAATAACTAAAATAAGTTATTGGGATAAAGAAAGAGGGAGAGAGAGAGAAAATCTAAACAGATACGAAGGGTGAAGTCAACAATTCATTTTGAATATAATAAGATCTGGAGAGTTTGACGGGAGAGAAAAGACACGTCTGACTGTAGCCGTGTGAGCGAGAGAAGAGACTGCTTACAGTGGCGGATTGTTATAGTGAAAGTGAAAAAGATCTCTATGATGCCATTGAAAATGTTACAGCAACAGGTCGAAATACTGGTCCACAACACACATTACTTCCCAATGCTAAGGCAGTGGATTATTTATTTTTTATTTTTGCCACAAACTTTCTTTGAAGTTGTGGCAAAACAGACTAATTGATATGCCCAACAACAAATCAAGGAAAACCCGATCTGTTATGGTGACCGACAGATGTTGTGCAAATTCAAACATTTTTTACCATAAATATTATGTTCAGTATAAAACAATTTCCAAGACTGTGGAATTACTGGAGCACTGATATAAGGTTTAGTGACCCTTATATATCAAGTATTATGGCAAAAATAAGGTATTTAAAATTAAACCAATATTTGCACCTGGTTGATACTTCAAATGCCCCCAGTAGAAATGATTTGAATTATGACCCTCTGTATAAAGTTCGACCAGTAATTAAAATGCTATCTGAAAAATTAAAAACTGTTTATATACCTGGGAAAAATCTTAGTGTTGATGAAGCAATGACTGGGTATAAGGGTAGGGTACATTTCAGACAATATATGCCAGCTAAACCCACTAAATGGGGCACCAAGGTGTGGGAACTCTGTGAATTGGACACAAGCTACTGTGCAAACTTTGATGTTTACACAGGAAAGAAACACAACGGAGAGAGAAAAAAGGGATTGGGGTACGTTGTGTGGTCTCTGACTGAACCCTTCCACTCTCAACACAGACACATATATTTTGACTGGTTTTTTTTTCAGTGCTTCTAGCAGAGGATCTTGCCCTTGTAAATACGTACACATGCAGTACAATAATGGGGAATCGCAAAGGGCTATCCCAAGAAATAAAAGTCACAAAATTTAAAAAGAGAGGTGACATTCTCCAAGTGCAAAAAGGGAACATCCTATCCACTTTGTACAAAGACAAATGGCAAATTTTATTCCTAACTTCTAACCAACAACCAGGAGTTGGGGCTGAATGTAAACCTTTAGTCAACCTCTCCTATAATAAATATATGAGCGGGGTTGACAAATCCAACCAATATTGTGCATTTTACCCAGCTGGAGACATATCTTATGGTTTTTAGTGAATTTAACGATTGTGAATTCTTTTATTGTATTCACTAAAAGCCACAAGGATCTGCCACCACCAAAGGACTACTGCTACATGAAATTTTGTGTAGACGTCACATCTCAGCTACATGGAGGATATACTTCTCACAAACACAAAGCTGGGAGAAAGTCAAAATTATCTGAGGTGAACAAAGAAAATATTGATTTTCATAAAATAGAGAAAATTACTGGGAGGAAGGTTTGGCGAATGTGCTCTTTGCAAAAGAGAAAAACTGCTGAAGGTTATCCAATTGAAACCTCTTTTATGTGTTCCTTTTGCAAAGTGCCATTATGTATTTGGTCAATTTCATGACAGAAATATTGTCTGACAATATTGAAAAAGATAGGAAAACACCTACATCACACCTGTTAATGAACTTATATATTGGGCACATTCTGTTATATAAATCTACCCAGTACATTGCCAATATTATTTTGACTGATGAAAGGGTTTTATACTTTTTATCAATGAAAATATTTGCGTGTAATGTAGAGACAGACTAAAACCGTGTATTGATTATACCTGCATTTTAAATTAATTCACCTGTTCGTGAAAAGTACTAAAATTGTTGGAAATCAACATCTAGGTCATTGTTGGATATTTTTTGTAACAAATCTAACAGGTAAGTCAGATAAAGTTTACATTTTTGTGTTTATCCATGAAGTCATTACTTTTACACCTGTTAATTAATGTCACCTGCCTATAAAAGTCAAATCTAACAACAAAAAAAAAGAATCAGGTAAAAATAGATAATTGTAAATTATTGATATTTAAACATCTACTGACAAAATTTCAAGTCTGCACATAGATAATTAAGAAAATTACAAATAAATAAAATTGATAACCCTCTTGAGTATGATTAACTAAAAATAATTGTTTCTACTTTTGGCACAAGGCCAGGAATTAACCCAGAGCATTACTGGTACTTTATTTTATCGACCCCGTAAGGATGGAAGGCAAAGTTAACCTCGGCAGGATTCAAAATAATGGGAATAGATAAATATGACATTTGACAGAGCATGTAAATGCTAAAGGGTTAATTTTTTATGACTTAGTGTTAAGGAATAAAAGGTAATGATATAATATAAATGTACAATTAAAATGAGGCCCACGAGGGTATGGGGCCCTAAGCTATGGCTTATTTAGCTTTTAGGTATATCCAGCATTCTTTATCTATAAAAATGTCTTAATTGTTGAAGACCCTCAGTTGTCGAGGTTTTGTCATTATATCTAACTATGTCGTTACAAGAATAGAATTTGCTATGTTAAAATATTCTAATTAAAATCCTATGAAATCTAACAAGACCAAGTTGTCAATGGTTACGACATCGAATGAACAACCAAGATGGAGGTGGAGTCTTATTCCTTCTCTTATTTCATAAGTCTTCTTGTCATATGGTGATGGTTGTGGTGGTGGTGATGGTGGTGGTAGTAGTGGTGGTGTTGGTTGTGGTGGTAGTCGTGGTGATGGTGATGGTGGTGGTGGTGTTGGTGGTGGTGGTGGTAGTAGTGGTGGTGGTAGTGGTGATGGTGGTGGTGGTTGTGGTGGTGTTGGTGGTGTTGGTAGTGGTGGTGCTGGTGGTAGTGGTGGTGTTGGTTGTGGTGGTAGTCGTGGTGATGGTGGTGGTGGAGGTGGAGGTGGTGGTGACGGTGGTGGTGGTGGAGGTGGTGATGGTGGTGGTACTGGTGATGGTGGTGGTGGTGTTGGTGGTGTTGGTAGTGGTGGTGCTGGTGGTGATGGTGGTGGTGGTAGTGGTGATGGTGGTGGTGGTAGTGGTGGTGTTAGTTGTGGTGGTAGTCGTGGTGATGGTGGTGGTGGTAGTGGTGGTTTTGATGGTGGTGGTGGTTGTGGTGGTGCTGGTGATGGTGGTGCTGGTTGTGGTGGTGTTGGTGGTGTTGGTAGTGGTGGTGCTGGTGGTGGTGGTAGTGATGGTGGTGGTGGTGGTGGTGGTGATGGTGGTGGTGGTAGTGGTGATGGTGGTGATGGTGGTGGTGGTGGTAGTGGTGATGGTGGTGGTAGTGGTGATGGTGGTGGGGGTAGTGGTAGTGGTGGTGGTGATGGTGGAGGTGGTGGTGGTGGTGGTGGTGGTGGTGACGGTGGTGGCGGTGGTGATGGTGGTACTGGTGATGATGAGGCTAATAATATTACTTCCTTTCAATAAGAAGCCAAAGTACCAATTCCCACCCTACTCCAACATGGCTGTGACCCCTACTCCAACCTGGCTATGTCCCCTACTCCAACATGGCTGTGTCCCCTACTCCAACATGGCTGTGTTCCCTACTCCAACATGCTGTGTCCCCTACTCCAACATGGCTGTGACTCCTACTCCAACATGGTTGTGTCCCCTACTCCAACATGGCTGTGTCCCCTACTCCAACATGCTGTGTCCCCTTCTCCAACATGGCTGTGACCCCTAGTCCAACATGGCTGTGTCCCCTACTCCAACATGCTGTGTCCCCTACTCCAACATGGCTGTGACCCCTACTCCAACATGGCTGTGTCCCCTACTCCATTATGCTGTGTCCCCTACTCCAACATGGTTGTGACCCCTACTCCAACATGGCTGCGACCCCTACTCCAACATGGCTGTGTCCCCTACTCCAACATGGCTGTGACCCCTACTCCAACATTGCTGTGTCCCCTACTCCAACCTGGCTGTGTCCTTTACTCCAACATTGCTGTGTCCCCTACTCCAACCTGGCTGTGTCCCTTACTCCAACATTGCTGTGTCCCCTACTCCAACATGGCTGTGTCTCTTACTCCAACATTGCTGTGACCCCTACTCCAACATTGCTGTGTCCCCTACTCCAACCTGGCTGTGTCCTTTACTCCAACATTGCTGTGTCCCCTACTCCAACCTGGCTGTGTCCCTTACTCCAACATTGCTGTGTCCCCTACTCCAACATGGCTGTGTCCCTTACTCCAACATTGCTGTGACCCCTACTCCAACATTGCTGTGACCCCTACTCCAACATTGTTCCAGGTGCCAACAGAACTAAACAGGTCAGTATGTATGGTGTGTGTGTATGTATATTATGTGTGGTGTGTGTGAGAGAGTATGTGTGTGTGTTTGTGAGTATGTGTGTGTGTGAGTATGTGAGTGTATGTGTGTGTATGTGCGTGAGTATATGTAAGAGAGTATGTGTATGTGTGTATATGTTGATGTGATTATCTATGTGAGTGTATGTGTGTATGTGTGTGAGTGTATATATGTGTGAGTGTATCTGTGTGTATATGTGTGAGTGTATGTGTGTGTATGTGTATATGTGTGTGAGTGTATATATGTGTATGTGTGTGAGTGTATGTGTGTATATGTGTGAGTGTATGTGTGTATGTGTGTGTAAGTGTTTGTGTGAGTGTTTGTGTAAGTGTGTGCGTGTGAATGTATGTGTATGTGTGTGTGTGTGTGAATGTATATGTATGTGTGTGTGAGAGAGGTGGGAGAAGTTCTAACAATTACTTCTTCCCCCCCAGAAGATACAACTCCAACAATACCAAACAATGATATAGACTATGATATAAAGAAACTTATTAAACATGTTTTTGGTTTCTATCCAATGCCTACAAGAATTCTTCAAATGGAAACTAAGAAATAATCTTGGCTTTTAGTCAGAATTATCTTAATGAGGAAGACTTCTTTCTCGGCAGAGCAGTTCCACTAGAGAATGGGTCACAGGTGCTTGATAATGATACGGTCACCAGATATGATGGTTAGTTGTGATATAAAGGGGGCACTTGATGGACCACCCCAAATCCAAACCCTAGATCCAACAGTGGTAAACTACTAGCGGAGATGGGCAATGAGTGACATCTTCAAGAAAACTCTCACCACACCCAGTGGTGTAGCTACGATGAGGTGAGTAAAAGCTGACACTAAAGAGATAAACGTCTAGTGTTCACCACTCTGAGAAAGGTACCAGACCTGTGACTGGTATGAATAAAACTACCAAAGAAGTACGAGACCTGCGACTGGTATAAGACTAACAAAGAAGTACCAGACCTGTGACTAGTATGTATAAGACCACCAAAGAAATACTGCAATATGACATGGTTAGACACTTTTAAAAATGTTATTCTATTTTATATTTTTCTTTTTATTAAATGTACTTGGTAGTAGTTTTAAATCATATCTTTGGTTTCAATTTTATTGCTGCTTTTAGTACATAACTTCAGTTGTACACACAATGGTGCCTCTGAGAGCACTGACCTAGGATGACCCTAGTCCTCATCAAGCAAGAGCAAGAAGAAGAAGCAAAACAACTTCTCAAATTTAATCACTAATTATCAATAGATACTCAGCATGAATTATTCAGAAGTAACTTAAGAAATAAACTGATTGAGACAGTTTGTTATAATAGACCACAATTAACCAGACAAGATACAATAGTATCAAATAAGTGAAACTTTCACAACAAAATTATTGAATAATGTGTAATATAATCATTATTATGGACTGTTTGGTCAACCAGGGAGGAGTTCCTCCAACAAGAGTGAGAAGGCCTTGGATCCCTACAGGAATACAGGTTCTCCACTGCAGTCTTACAACCTGTTCTATCCTGTCTTTTTATTAACATTTGATTCCATTTTATCCTTGACATCTTCCATTCCTTTTCTACTAATCTCCATCTGATAATCCTCGAATGTTCTGCATTCTGTTTCGTCTCTGGGTTCTAAGTCTAAATTCTTCAGTTGTGCCATAGACATAACAATCTCCCTAGACCTGGTGTTCAAGCTAAACATACCCAGTACACTCTGTAAAGTAATTAGTGATAGGAAAGGCAACCAACCATAGAAAATCTGGCAAACAAAGAGTCAGGAAGACTTTTCAGCTGTGTTAAATACATGACAACTTACCCAGTGCTGGTACCACAACAAAACTCGGTAGAGTGCAGAATTGCATGTGGAAACTTCAGCCCATCGGAGCAATTGATAGAGTATGGGAACAAATGTAAACAGGATACATGCCCCCCGACACATTTGGAGGTCTGTGGCTTCACTTGAGTAATGACCAAGTTATGACAACACATCCGATCTTTGCTAGCAAGGAAAACAGGTGTTGATCAATGACCATGATGATGATGATGATAATAAACATTCTTTTGTCTTCTTAAAACCCACCCATCACTTGCATCATACTATTTGTTGGTTGATGTACCCCTGCTTAACTTTCACCCTCAAGTCTTTATGACTCAGATTTCTGAAGATCTAATTTATAAGAGGCTTCTTTAGCATCGGTTTATGAATGTTTGGAGCTTTCTCAGAATATTTGCATTCATTCATTCATCATAACTTAGCTCTATAGAGAGCAATACACGGTCATCTGATTTGGCTTGTCTGACAACAGAACAGTTTGTCTCACATCAGAACAGCTTGTCTCACATCAGAACAGCTTGTCTCACAACAGAACAGCTTGTCTCACAACAGAACAGCTTGTCTTACAACAGAACAGCTTGTCTCACAACAGAACGGCTTGTGTTACAACAGAACAGCTTGTTTAACCCATACCTGTGTGAAAATTGGACATTAAACAGTGCTGATGATAATGATGATAGCAGGAACAATTTCAAATGTTGAAGCTGCTTCACTAGCTTATCCAATGAACAGAATCCTACTTCCTAGATATGGGATATGTTTCATTTCATCCATGATTTTCAACCGGAGCCCAAGTCATTTAGTGAATTTCTAACAGCTTTCACATGTTTTTGAATGACTAAAATGATATCTGTTAATTGCTTTAGTTTCAACACAAGCTTTCAGATGATATTTGCCAGATAAGTACAATTCTAAAATATCAGAGTAATGTTTTCAAACATTAAGTAGAAATTCTACATATCACAGATTTCATTGGAGAGGGTGGGGCAAATAATTGTTTACTTTCAACATCTAAAGTATAATTATGATGGGATTATTATTGGTACATTTGCAATTTTAGTTATATCAAACAAAAACAAACACATCAAGATTTGATAACAAATCTTTGAATAATCATACAAGGAATGAACATTTCTACTTCAGATTTTGATTTATCAAGGTTGTAGGGTCAGATTGTCTTAGGTTATATACATATACAGTGAAATAAAATAAACTGAAAGGTTCTGGTTTAACATGTTAAAATACTGCTCTAAATCCCTTAACCCTTTAATGTTCAAACCAGCCAAAACCGGCCAGAATTCTCTACCTTTTTCTGTTGAAACTGGTCACTCAAACTGATGTTAAGGTATTGTTCTCAAAATAAATACTTTCAAAATCTCATAGATTCGATATTATGTGAGATAATTATGTGAGGTAAAGCCTTTACCATGAAAATATAATAGTATATATAGAGTAATGTGAATGCTAAAGGGATAATGTCTCTGATACCAGCCCGTCTAAAAACTGCCTCAGGTTTCATGAAACAAAACCACCTATTTTAAAGGCTTCTTTTTTTTTTTCTTTTTACACAATCGACAAGATCCCAGACCTCATTTGCTTACCAAGTGCAGTGGAATTTGTCAAAGTGGATTTTGTCAAACAATGTTTCTATTGGTCTTTTCATTGCTGATGCTATCTACCGGTCACAACTTCTGGCAAAAGTTGCAATGCATCAAACTTGTAACCTCATGATTGTGAATCCAATTCTCTAACCACTCAGCTACCTGTCCATTTAAATTAAAATGTTCCAACATAATTTGATGTCAGAACCTTTTGTTAAGTTGTATTAGAAATACTATCTTAATAAGGAAACAATTAATTATATCAGTAATTTCTCTAAATCCTTCGTTAATTAATTTAAACTGAGTGTATTTCATTAGAAATATGGTAATGAAAGTATAAAGTCGTGTTGTGAAGCAGGAAGAACAAAGAATGGTATGACCCAAACATCTGAAGCAACCAACAAGAAACTCCTACAATCTTCACAGCAATGAGTTAAATAATGGAAATAAATCTTCCAAAGTCACCACATCATCATCATCATCACCATCACCAGCTCCACCACCACTCCATCATCATCCTCATCGCCCCCACCACCCCATCACCACCCCCACCACCACCCCATCATCATCATCATCCTCACCCAATCATCACCACCACCACCACCACCATCCCATCATCATCATCATTTTACAGGCATTTTTCATGCTAGAATGATTTCAGATAGGTCAGAGGAACACATCTCACTTATCATCATCATCGTCATCATTTTACGTCCACTTTTCTCTGCTTGCAAGGGTGGGATGGGAACTGATTCTGGCTTGATTTCTACAGTTGGATGCCCTTCCTAACACGAACCTCATTTACAGTGAGTGATGGGTGCTATTTTGCCGTGGCACCTCTACGTCCACTTTAAAGTGGAATGATAGGGACCCTAGTCCCTATCATCTCATTTCTACAGCTGAGTGAACTGGAGCAATGTGATATAAAGTGTCTTGCTCAAGGAAATAACACATCACCCGGCCTGAGAATTGAACTCACAACCTTTCGATTGCAAGGCCAATGCTCTAACCACTAAGCCATGTGCCTCCATGTGTTTCCTTATTAGATTGACAGTAATCGGTAAAGCATCGGACACCATGCTTTGCAGCATAGAGTTTTGGCTCTTTACATTTTGAGTTCAAATCCCAACTAAAGTACCAGTAATACACTGGGTTAATTGCTGGCCTTGTGCCAAAACTAGAAACAATTATTAGCATGATTTCTATGGCTGCCTGCTCTTTCTAACACTAATCACATGACCCTACACTAGAGAGAGGTCAAGTCTTCATGACCCCTACACTAGAGAGAGGTCAAGTCTTCATGACCCCCTACACTAGAGAGATGTCAAGTCTTCGGACAAATTTAAAGATTCTCTTGACCCTGTCTGCACTCATTTACCACCATAGAGATGATAAACTACCTATACTATAGGTAGTTTATCATATAGGTCCTATAGCTAGCAAAGTAGAATAAAAAATGAAACACGATACAGCATCATCATTGCCTTTCATCCTTACGGGGTCAATAAAATAAAGTACCAGTAATGCACTGGGGTAATTGCTGGTCTTGTGCCAAAAGTAGAAACAGTTATTATCATTATTGTTTTACATCCATTATCATCATCATCAAGGTTTTTAGGTTCATTATATCTATCATATGCTGATAATGAGTATCAGTTCAATATATTTGATTAGCTAACTATAACCAATCTACAGCTTATGATGTAACAATATCACTCCAACTAAACATAGAAATCAATAACTTCTTCACAATGTATCAGCTCTGAATAGCTACTACTTAGATACTTAGAATATCTACAATGTACCCTCCAGGTTCAACTATTTGTCAAGGAGATCATAATAAAGCATTGATTACAAGATTTTCACTTAGATTACTTCAGAAGTTTAATAAAATTACTAGACATTATAAGAAGATGAGAAAAGATGTGTCAAGCCTTTAATTACCAATTACCAATTTACAGAATTCTCCACAGAAAGAAAACAAAAAAAACTGGCTTCCTGTGAGAAAAAATGCTGTTTCAACACACTTCATTAGAAATGTTTCAAGATCAGTGGTGTATATTGCTTGGAGGGGGCACCTGGTGTGCATAAAACAGATGTAAAATTAGTCGTTTTTGTCAGAAAATTGGTCATTCTTGTCAGAAAATTAGTTGTTTTTGTCAGAAAATTAGTCATTTTTTCCAGAAAATTAGTCATGTTTGTGAGAAATTTGGTCATTTTTGTCAGAAATTTGGTATGTTTGTGAGAAATTTGGTCATTTTTGTCAGAAATTTGGTCACTTTTAGAAAATTTGGTCATTTTTATCAGAAATTTGGTCATGTTTGTGAGTAATTTGGTCATTTTTGTCAGAAAATTGGTCATGTTTGTCAGTAAATTAGTAATTTTTGTAGGAGAATTGGTCATTTTTGTCAGAAAATTATGAATGTCTGCACCCCAATATGCTTATGTTTCTGATTGAAGATAAACTTCGTATATTGGAAGAGAAATGTAGTTCATAAGCATCACATATTCTATAAAAATTTATCATTAACAATAACAATATATATTGTATGTGTGTTGTATTGTCTGTAGTAGTTCTTGGAATGAAATGTAGAGTTTATAAAAGTAAAACATTGAAATGAGAAAACAACATAATGAGATGAATAGAAACATGTTTCATTCATAATAATACAGAAACAAAATAATAAAGGTTTATGGAGGAGTGATACAACCATTTAATGTTGTAATGTCAGTTGGCCAGCAGAGTTACAAAGGCATGAATATTTAATAGAAGAAAACTGTATATATATACCCTTGCAAGCAGGGAAAAGCAGACGTAAAATAATGGTGATAATGATGATATATATGTGTGTGTGTATATACATACACACATATATATATACATATATATAAGTAGAAGGGATATTTAATTTGTTGGAAATTCAACAAATATAAATGTTTATAACTGATTCAGAGCACTCGACAGATTTCTGGAGTAAATATTCAATGATATTAAATAAATGGAAACTATATTTATAAAACCATATTTATTCTATTATATATATTTCAAGGGTACCAAAAACTTTGGTACGCTTTCATCAGATAAATACGGAGTGTGTTTTATAAATTTTGACATAACCAAGGAAACATTCCTTATTAGTTGAATTTTCCTTGGACAGTGAAATTAAAGAACGGATTTTTCAAAATTGTAAGGATGAGTATACAAATGAATATGTAAATGAGGTTGAGTTATATGATTGAAAAACCGTTATTTTAAACGCTATGGAAAGTTTAGATATACTAGTAGGAGAGAAAGAAAGAAGGAAAAAGTAAAATTTTGAAAAATCCGTTCTTTAATTTCACTGTCCAAGGAAAATTCAACTCATAAGGTGTTTCTTGGCTATGTCAAAATTTATAAAACACACTTCGTATTTTATCTGATGAAAGCGTACTAAAGTTTTTGGTACCTTTGAAATATATATAATAGAATAAATAGGGTGTATATATATATATATGTAATATTAAGGATACTATTTATAGTTATGTATATTTTAAACTATAAACAGGGAAGGTCAGTAATTTATTACTACCTTATTACCAGTAAGATAAATAGCTCAATGTAAGAACATCAGTTGTTCTACAGAGCAGTTATATAGAATTCACAAGAATCAAAGCTATGTTCAAAGCCTTTATTCACAATTGTTTCATCCAAACCTAAGCTTGGAGTCTTCGGAGCATTTTTCAATGCTTGTACATATAATTGACCTCCTATCCAATGCAAGAGACATACAGATACATATATATATTGATGTACAGTGGAGTGACATATATTATACTATACTATATTTGTACAGCAATTCAAATTTAAAATCAAAATTAAAATACATGCGGCATACACTATCTACTAGATCTGATTATCAAACTATCCGCTTGCATTATCTGTGTTATCTGCTGCATGTATTTTAATTTTGAATTGCTGTACAAGTATAGTATAGTATAATATATGTCACTCCACTGTACATCAATATATATATATGTATGTCTCTTGCATTGAATAGGAGGTCAATTATATGTACAAGCATTGAAAAATGCTCCGAAGACTCCAAGCCTAGGTTTGGATGAAACAATTGTAAGTGAATAAATGCTTTGAACATAGCTTTGATTCTTGTGAATTCTATAAATATGTATGTATATGTACACACATATATATATATAGCATGGGAAAATGGGCATTAAATGGTGATGATGATATATATTATAATACTAATAATAATATAGAGCAGGAAGGTATCAATATAACATCATTATGTTTATACTCATGTGAGATATATTTCACACCCAAGTCAAGGTATGATTGGTAGTGATCAGGCCTAACTCTGGAATCAATAGCTCTACAGTATGTATATATATATAGTATAGGTGATATTTTTTTTTGTCACATCGCCAGTCAGAGAGTAGATCAATAGTGGAGTCAGGTCCATAACTCCTATGAGTGACCTTGAGCCAATCCTCTATGAAATGTATGTAACAGGTCAATACACAATAAATATGTTATACAGTAATATACGTGAACGGCAAAGCATAAATGAACTAAGTGAGAAATTAGGAATAAGAAGGATCAGATGCTGTTTACTCGAGAGAAGATTATGTTGGTATGGTCACGTGATGTGCATGAAAGATGACAGCTGTATAAAAAAGTGGAGGGCGATCAAAATTGATGGAGGCTACGGAGTAGGTAGACCCAGAAAAACCTGGGACAATTTGATAAATTCCTACCTTACATACTTACACCTCTCTAAGACAATGTCACTGGACCGAGATCTTTGGCGTTTAGCAGTAATACAGAAGACCTGCCTTGCCTAAGTACAAAGTGAAACCTACAGTCAGTAGGCACCTCTTAACCCAATATACACCCCAACCCACTACCCCTACTCCATCCTCCCACTCCCACCCCCATCAACACCACCCCTTTCTCTGTTAAGTTATGTTGGTACCACAACATCCAGTCCTAAATAAATGAGGTCGTGTAGGTGTCACAACAAAAAAACACACAGTTCACACTGTAATGTGGCCGTGTAAGTAACACGGTAAAAAACTCCTAGTTCCACAATGTAAACATGGTTGGTGTTAGGTAGGGCATCCAGCCGTAGAAAACCTGCCAGACAGTCCCATATGAGCAAGACGACCAATGTTTCCTCAAGTGGGACAATTCCCGTCTAAACTCATACTAGCGTGGAAGATAGACGTTAAACGATGATGATGATGATGTAAACAAAACTTCCTTGTTTTTCGTAATATATATATATATATATATATATGCAAAAGTTCTATTTAAAATTGTTGGGATACAACTAGTAAATATTTTTATAACTGATATAAAGCACTCGACAAGTATTTGGAGTAGATATACGATATTAATAAATGGAAACTATATTTATAAAACCATATTTATTTCATTATACATATTTCAGGGATATCAAATTAAATTATGGTATGCCTTCATCAGACAAAATACAATATATAACAGTTTTACAAATAAGCTTTGACGTACCCTATTAAAATGCAACCATTGTTTTTGGAAGTCATCCGGATGACTTCCAAAAACAATGGTTGCATTTTAATAGGGTACGTCAAAGCTTATTTGTAAAACTGTTATATATTGTATTTTGTCTGATGAAGGCATACCATAATTTAATTTGATATCCCTGAAATATGTATAATGAAATAAATATGGTTTTATAAATATAGTTTCCATTTATTAATATCGTATATATATATAGAGAGAGAGAGATATATATATAAAGGGCTTTTCTCTCAGAGTGAAGGATGGACTGTATGATGCCTGGATGCAAACTAAACTTAAAATTTCACCTAAGTTAGCTTTGTCTTTCATCCTTATGTAGTGGATAAAATAGAGTACCAGTAACACACTGGCGTAAATTCAATTGACTTTCTCCCCCCCACAAATTGTGTACTGCATATAAACAAAGATTGCTGGGTGAAAGAGGGCCATGAGATGTCGGGGAATCATGTCCATGAAGAAGGTAAACATGAAATGGTAGCAGTGGTAATGGTGGTGGTGGTGATGGTGGTGGTGGTGGTGAGGAGGATGGTGGTGGTGGTGGTGGTGATGTCGATGATGGTGATGGTGGTGGTGGTGGTGATGGTTATGGTGGTGGTGGTGGTGATGGTGGTGGTAGTTGTGGTGGAGGTGGTGGTGGTGGTGGTGGTGGTAGTGGTGGTGGTGGTGGTGGTGGTGGTGATGCTGGTTATGGTGGTGATGGTGGTGCTGCTGCTGAGGATGGTGGTGGTGATGTTGGTGGTGGTGATGGTGGTGATGGTGGTGATGGTGGTGGTGGTGGTGGTGGTGGTGGTGGTGGTTATGGTGGTGGTGCTGCTGCTGAGGATGATGGTAATGGTGGTGCTGGTGGTGCTGGTGGTGGTGGTGGTAGTGGTGGTGGTGCTGCTGCTGAGGATGATGGTGATGGTGGTGCTGGTGGTGATGGTGGTGCTGGTGGTTGTGGTGGTAGTGGTGGTGGTGGTGGTGCTGCTGCTGAGGATGATGGTGATGGTGGTGCTGGTGGTGATGGTGGTGGTGGTGGTAGTGGTGGTGGTGGTGGTGATGATGGTGGAGGTGGTGGTGATGGTGGTGTGATGGTGGTGGTGGTGGTGGTGGTGATGGTGGTGATGGTTATGGTGGTGGTGATGGTTATGGTGGTGGTGATGGTGGTTATGGTGGTGGTGATGGTGGTGATGGTGGTGTGGGTGAAGGTGGTCATGATGGTGGTGATGGTGGTTGTGATGGTGGTGATGGTGGTGGTGGTGGTGGAGGTGGTGGTGGTGGTGGTGGTAGTGATGGTGGTGATGGTGGTGGTGGTGGTGGTGATGGTGGTGGAGGTGGTGGTGGTGGTGGTGGTGGCGGTGATGGTGGAGGAGGTGGTGGTGGTGGTGGCGGTGGTGGTGATGGTGGTAATGGTGGTGCTGGTGGTGGTGGTGGTGTGGGGGGAAGGTGGTGGGTGTGGGGGTGGTGATGATGGTGGTGGTGGTGGTGGTGATGGTGGTGGTGGTGCTGGTGATGGTGGTGATGATGGTGGTGGTGGTGGTGCTGGTGGTGGTGGTGGTGCTGGTAGTGATGGTGGTGGTGATGGTTGTGGTGGTGGTACAGGTGGCAGTGGTGATGGTGGTACAGATGGAAGTGGTGGTACCAAGTACGATAACACCGAACACAGAAGACAATGATTACACTGAAGTTGTGTAGGTTCAACAATAAAACTTTATCAGGTTAGTGAAGTAGAAGTGAGATGATAGTAAAAGTTGATTTGCTAAAATAATGCCATAATGCAAATGTTGCAAACATAAGTGAGCAGGCTTAAGATAAAACATAAAAAACTGATAGTAGTTGCAACAATAGTGCAGAAGTGATTAAGTTTAATAGAGGAAAAGGTGTCTGTTGTGCCAAGCCCACTACATACAACACCAAATTACAGATAATAATGATGACAGATAAATAACATTGTTTCTGTTTTATGGAGTTAACAACAAACTAGATCTTTACAAATGAATAGAATATATATATATATATATATATATATATATATATAATATTATAAAGCTGAGTCTTGTGTGTATGTATTATGTTTGTATCCTACACACCTCCCTATAGTTTCTTAGCTTTACTCTCTCCGTCGCTCTTCCCTCTCTCTATAATAGATCATTCCCCGTCTCTATAATTTAACTGCTTTACTCTCTCTGCTGCTCTTCACTCTCAAATATTATAAAGCTAAGCATCTTCTCTCTCTCTCTCTCCCTCTTTCACCCTCTCTATAATTTAACTGCTTTACTCTCTGTCTCTATTCACTCTCTATATGACAACACTGTTTCACTTTCTGTATCTACCTTCAATATATCAACATAGTATGTATGTCTCTATAATTTAACAGATTTATTCTCTCTGTCGCTCTTCACTCTCTATATGACAACGCTGTTTTAGTTTCCATATCTCCCTTCAATATATGCACACAAACATACACACACACATATATATATATATAGAGAGAGAGATTTAGAGAAAGATTAAGAAAACTACACACACACACATC
>OZ024753.1:21374361-21434361 GCA_964016885.1 Eledone cirrhosa | reverse complement strand
CTATTTGCTTGTTCATCTATATATATAATTTCGTTAGAGATTTCTTATCTGAAAACGTGTGTTGAAACAGATATTGTTATACTTTGGGAGGGCCATGCTGCCAATAAAAACACACACACACCTGTTGGTTTTCACTTCTATCTATATCTACATATATAAAAGCAAGTCGGTCTGTGTGTGTGTGTGTCTGTCTGTCTGTGTACAAATACTAGGCTCCTTTTAACTTTTGAAGTACTAGGCCGATTTGGCCCGTGCTATTGAGGCGACCTCTCATTGGCTAGCCAATTAGCTGACATAAGCTGATATGCACTCAGAAATTGCTCGCCAAGCCATAAACGATCTTGAACAATTCAGGCTGTCATTCATTTCCCGAGCAACGCCGGGTACATCTGCTAGTATAATATAAAAGAAAGGTGTTTATTGGTTGGTTGATTGGTTGAATCACACGAAAACTACACACATACACACACACATCTAAAAGAGAGAGTGACACAGAGGGAGAGGTAGAAAGAGAGAGATGCAATTAAAGTACTAGATATTCAGAGAGAGAGAGTGATGTCCCACGACAGTCTAGAAACAACTTAGACTATAGATCCTTTGAACTATAAGAAGGTTTAACAATATTGTGTTAGCTTTTATAAAGTAGTTTTACAGTCTTTGATTTTACAGAACAAAGAAAAACTGATACTATTTGAAACTAATCTACCCTCCAGCTTTTATCCATATACTACTTACAGTCCGTACTAACGAAGCAACACTTTAGAAGCAATGTTATGTGGTATATTGCTGTGTTTCAGATGAGGTCTTTTGGAGCTGAAAAAGATCATACTGACTATGGTTATTTCACAACAGTTAAAATCCAAAGCCAATGCTACCATTTAATTAGCAGTTTACTCCCCCAGCCTAATAAGGAAGTTTTATGATTGTTTTTTTTATGTCTCTCTCACACACATTCACACACTCACACACATTACGGTCTCACCTCATACTAGACAACATATCCAATACAGTTGTTTTCTCTTAACTGTTCTCCCAGGTGAAGCCGGGTACCTCAGCTAGTTTATTATAAATTTCCGGTTGGTTGGTTGGTTGGTTGGTTCGATAACCAGAAGGTTGTTTATATATTGTCACAGCTCTTTCATCACACATTCTGTGACCTCCTCAGTGACCAGGTTTTTATTTTGTGTGTCTCTCCTGTGTTCTGTCCTACACCATCTTGTTTTGTGTGTTGTGTGCTTAGTTTGCACATGCGTTACATTGCAGGCAAACTAACAGGTAGGGAGAAATACGTATGCAGTAGATGTACAGGGAAAGTCGACAGTAGTAATCGGTGTGATAGACTCATTTTTCAAATGCAGGTGGGTTCTTTAGAAGTGGTTGATAGCTTCCAATACCTAGGAGATCAGATTAGCATGGGAGGGGGGGGGAGAGTGTTCCAATGCCATAGTATCTAGAATAAAGACGGGTTGGAAGATGTTTAAGGAACTTCTTCCTTTGTTGACAAAGAAGGGTTTTTCCCTGCGTATGAAAGGACGGTTATATGATGCCTGTGTGAGGAGCGTGATGCTGCATGGTAGTGAGACATGGGCAGCAACTGCAGAGGATATGCGACAGCTGGAGAGAAATGAAGCAAGTATGCTCCGTTGGATGTGCAATGTCAATGTGCGTGAACAACCAAGCATGGATGAGTTGAGAGAGAAACTGGGTATAAGAGGGATAAGTTGTGGTGCAGGAGAGAAGGCTGAAATGGTATGGACATGTGATGCGCATGGAGGATGACCGATGGGTGAAGAAGTGTCAGTAGAAGGAAGATGCAGAAGAGGCAGACCATGTAAAACTTGGGTGGAAGTGCTGAGAGCAGACCTCAGATCGGTGAAACTCACCGAGGAGATGACGAAGGACCGTGACAAGTGGAGAGATGGTGTGCTGAATAGGACCCGTCCAACCCTTGCAAGCAGGAAAAAGTGGACGTAAAATGATGGTGATGATGATGATGATATATAGTAATAATAATAAATGTGAAGATTAAAATCCAAAGATGGCTCGATAACGATAAAAATCCCATTAAGGGTGAAAGCAGCGATTCTTGGCTTAAACTTTAATCTGTTATTTTAATAAATATATATATATGTATGTGTAGCCGTACTAAGAGTGAGAAATGAAATTTCGTTTCATTCTTTTCCATTTATATATATATATATATATATACATATATATACATATATATATATATATATCATCATCATCATCATCACCGTTTTACGTCCGTTCTTCCATGCTAGCATGGGTTAGACGGGTTGTCTTGTTGTGGGCAGTGTCTGGTCGGCTGACCATGCCTTGATTTCTACAGCTGGATGCCCTTCTTAACACCAACCTCATTTACAGTGAGTGCTGGGTGCTTTTTCGTGGCGCCTACACGTCCACTTTACAGTGTGGGCTGGGTGCTTTTTTGCCGTGGCACCTCCACGACCACCTTGCAGTGGGGTGTGTGGGGGCATATTGTCTATATGCTTCAGCTTGTACCCATGAGTGGTCGGGTACTCTGTATTACTGCGTGACGCCAGAGGTCACGGTCGTGTGTCATCGCCTTTGAGAGGTGGAATTGGGTAAGGTCGGCTTTTATCACCTCATCCCAGGTCATCTTGGGTCTCCCCACTCTGCGGTTTCCATCGACTTCTAGTGCTCTGCACCTTTTTATGCAGCTGTCACCCTTCATACGCATCACATGTCCATACCAGCGTAACCGCCTCTCCTGCACACAGCATTTGATTCCTCTTATGCTCAGTCTCTCTCTCAATTCATTTATGCTTTGTCGTTCGCGTATATTACTGTTACACATCCATCGAAGCATGCAGGCCTCGTTTCTCTCTAATCTACGTAAGTCTTCTATATATATATATATAATATACTAACAGAGAAAGCTTTAAGAAATACTCCAACCGACTTCCGTCTTACTCAACAAACATTAGGATATACCTTAGTATAATCCCAATTATATGTTTGGGGTGCTAACTATACGTATTTTGCGGATAACCAGTTGTATTATTTTATATGTGATATAATTAAATACATCCCTCCTGCCAAACGATCGTTTCATTATAAGCTTTCTACAAGTTGGGAAAATAATGTCCAGGTTATGTAGAAGCCTACACATAGTCTATAGGAATATATGCAGGTGGGCACTTATAAATCATCAGTGGATGCCCAACAATATCGATATAAAAAAAACCCTGCCGATATTAACATTCAGTGTTAGAGTGACCGCCTAATTTGAAATTCCAGCAGTCTCACAAAGAGAAATCTCACACCGTCACCAAGCGGGAAGGGGAGGTCATCGCAAAACATAAAAGGATAAAATAATATGCACGCAGGTCAATTAATTCTGTCAAGAATTTTAACCATGCGTGAAGAACTCAATTGGATATGAAAAAAATAAATATATGCATGTATTATTTATACATGCATATAGGTATTTCCTCAGGCTAAAAACAGAGACAAGATACCGGAAAAACAATCAATATTTCATACAAAGAATAAATAAATAAATATATATATATATAAGACCCGTCCCACCCTTGCAAGCAGGGAAAAGCGGACGTAAAATGATGATGATGATGATGATATATATATATATATATATATACATGAGATTTATTGCTTAACCCAGTAAAAAAATGTT
This sequence comes from Eledone cirrhosa, assembly GCA_964016885.1. NCBI lineage: Eukaryota > Metazoa > Mollusca > Cephalopoda > Octopoda > Eledonidae > Eledone > Eledone cirrhosa. Next base: position 21,430,682 of record OZ024753.1, on the reverse strand, counting down.
CCCCCGGCAGCTGGCTCGTAGTCTGGGGTCACCCCAGACCAGACTCCAAGTCTGCCTGATCCTCAGACCAGTGTTAACACAACAGAAATCACATCAGTTCTGAAGACGAACTAGACTGACACAAATCAGGCAATAAAATGACCAATCACGGGCCTAGAATCCAGCAGATACAAGTATCCTGAGCATGACAAGAAAATAAACAAAAAACAAAGAAACATAAGTGATCACACACACTTGTATAAAATACCTACGCACTCACACACCCTCCCACATGTAGAAATTGTACATGTGCATACAAATACACACACACATGTACATACACACATATACATATAAATACACACATATACATACACATACACACATACACATATAAATACACACACATATACATAGACATATAAATACACATACACATATACATATACATATAAATACACACACATACATACAAATACACACACGTCATCATCATCATCATCATCATACGTCTGCTTTTCCCTGCTTGCAAGGGTGAGACGGGTCCTATTCAGCGCAGCATCTCTCCACTTGTCATGGTCCTTCGTCATCTCCACCATGAGCTTCACCGATCTGAGGTCAGCTCTCACCACCTCCGCCCATGTTTTACGTGGTCTACCTCTTCTGCATCTTCCTTCTACTGGGATTTCTTGGCACTTCTTCACCCAGCGGTCATCCTCCATGCCCATCACATGTCCATAACATCTCAGCCTTCTCTCCTGCACACCACAGCTTATCCCTCTTATACCCAGTTTCTCTCTCAAATCGTCTATGCTTGGTCATTCACGCACATTGACATTGCACATTGAACGGAGCATACTTGCTTCATTTCTCTCCAGCCGTCGCATATCCTCTGCATTTGCCGCCCATGTCTCACTACCATGCAGCATCACGCATCTCACACAGGCATCATATAACCGTCCTTTCGTATGCAGGGAGAAACCCTTCTTTGTCAACAGAGGAAGCAGCTCCCTAAACTTCTTCCAACCCATCCTTATTCTAGATACTACGGAACACCCCCCCCCCCTCGGACCCCCCCCCCCTCCCATGCTAATCTGATCTCCTAGGTACTGGAAGCTATCAACCACTTCTATAGAACCCACCTGCATTGGAAAAATGTGTCTATCACTGCGATTACTAATGCCAACTTTCCCTGTACATCTACTGCATACGTAGTTTTCCCTACCTGTTAGTTTGCCTGCTATCCCACTACATCTCCTGTGTACCCAGGATCTGCATTCCGTAGATTTTATGGAATTTATGCCAGTTCCTTTCTTACATATCGAACATGGCCATTTCCCTCATGGAATCAGAGTATAGTCCTCTCTTCTACTTATCAACACTTTAGTCTTAGCTAGGTTCACTCTCAAAGCTCTTGATTCCAACTGCTGTTTCCATAGCCAGAATTTATTCTCTAGCTCCTTTACTGATTCTGCTATAAGAACCAGATCGTCAGCATAGAGAAGTTCCCATGGACAGCCAATCTTAAATTTCTGTTATGGCTTGGAGGACTATAATGAACAAGAGCGAGCTGAGGACCGAACCTTGATGTACTCCTACTTGTATCTGGAATTCCTCACTAAACTCCATTCCTACCCTGACTTTACTGACAGCACCTCTGTACAAAGTTTGCACTGACCTCACAAGCCATTCCTCTACACCTAATTTCCTTAGGGACCACTAGATGACAGATCGGGGTACCTTATCAAAGGCCTTCTCTAGGTCCATAAAGGCTAAGTATAGTGGCTTATTCTTCTCTAAGAACCTCTCACCAAGAAGAGAGCATCCGTTGTACTTTTCCGAGGCACAAAACCAAACTGCATCTCATCTAATTTGACCCTTTCTCTAATGAGTTGTGCTAATATTCTCTCTGCCACTTTCATAACCTGATCCATCAGCTTTATGCCCCTATAATTGCTCCTCTCTAGAGCATCCCCTTTACCTTTGTAGCAATTTATGAGAATACTGCTGCACCAGACTTTGGGTATGACACCACCATATATCACTTGATTGATGATGTGTGCAACCAGTTTAGTTCCTACTTCTGATGCCTTCAGCATCTCAGCAACTATCCCCGACAGTCCAGCAGCCTTACTATTCTTCATTTCTTTAATTGTCTCTTGTACCCTATAATCATCAATCTCAATAGCTGGTCCCTCTGTTGGGTCAACTGGGGGTAATTTCTCTCTGTCCCATTCATTATATATACAGGGTGTGGATGATATTTGTTCGCAATTTTCAACTGTTAATTTTATGCAAATTTTTTTTACTTCCAATGTCACTCTTGTCTTCATAAAAACAGTGACTATATTTCCATTATTTATTTTCAGAATAATTGATTATGAATAATTTTGAACCTCCAAATTTGTGGAAGAGACACGGAGTTCTTCTTGGAATCCTCCGCGCCGGGAGGACAAATAAGGAAATTTCAGACTTTCTCGGCATCATCAGGAGAATGGTGGAATAGGTCAGAAAGGAATTGGAAGATTCAGGATTGATTCGACTACGAAGCAACATCAGAGAGGAAAACACATGATCGACAATCTGACACCTTCAGAACGCCCGAGTTCATCGCTGAAGTTCAGGATATCATCAACAATGAACCTAGCAAGTCGATGCATGCCATTGCAAGGGAGAAAGGCGTGGATGAAAAGCTCATTAGGCTGGTGGTACATGAAGACATTCGCTACGTTTCATACAATATAAGGAAAGGACAATTTCTGTCAAAGGCGATGCAAGAAAAGCGACTGAAGCACGCAAAGAAGCTGATCAACAAGTTGAAACACCCACTGGAGCCAGACATGCTGTGGTTTTTCTCCAACGATAAAAACTTCTGCCAAGACCAAAAGATCAACTCCCAGAATAACAGGTGGCTCGCTGTCTCATCCAAAGACATTCCCAGAGTCATGCAGACAAAGTTTCCAGCAACAACATTGGTCTTAGGTGTCGTCAGCAGTCAAGGTGATGTCATGCCACCTCACTTCTTCCCTGAGGGCCTCAAGCTGAACACCGATGGCTACATCCGCATTTTGAGCGAGGTAGTAAAGCCCTGGATCGACCAGGTAGCTGCAGGTAGGCCGTACGTGTGGCAGCAAGACTCAACACCCTGCCATACCAGCCGAAAGACCCAAGTCTGGCTGTCAGAGAACTTCGGCGACCACACTTCACCTGACATCTGGCCTCCCAGCTCACCTGACTGCAACCCCCTCGACTTCTTTGTGTGGGGCGCAGTGGAACGAGACACCAACAGATCTAGCTGCAATACGAAAGACGATCTGAAGGCCAGGATCACAAGTGCCTTTAGGGGCCTAAGTTGGGGGACAGTGACGAAGGCCTGTAGCCGGTTCCGAGGCCGCCTTGAGGCCGTCATCAAAGCCAATGGAGGGTTTATCGAGTGAGATAGAAAGTCATGAAGACAAACTGACCCAAGTTTCATAAATATATCTTAAAAAATAAAACTACTGTGTTTTTTTTTCCTAGACAGTAATCTTACGAACAAATATCGTCCGCACCCTGTATATATATATAATCCTCAACCAATTCTAGCGGCTTCCCCCTTACATTAGTAATTTCTCTGGCTTCTTAATATTCTCTACCAGATACTTCGTCTTAATCTCATTCATTCTCAGCCCCACACTCATCGACACAGTCTCCATCTCCTGCATCAACTTCTCTACCCCCTTCACTATGTTTGTCACCAGAACTATGTCATCGGCAAATTCAGCATCTGATAACTTTTTAGTTGACATATGTTGATGCCCTAAGGACAGACGCTGGTCTCTTGGAGATGCAGGACATAGCAGCGATAATGAGAGACATAGACCACTGGAGAGAACTCGTCCATGGATCTTGGGAATTTTACCTACCCTAGATAGATATATATAATATTGGGCATGAATCAAAGTTGTAGCTGCAATATAGCAAGTAGTCTTCAACCTATTTGTATTTACCGTCGTTGTGGTACAAGTATGGCCACTGCTTTTGGTCACTTTTCTCTGTGTCACACTTTATTAACTTTCGTGTTTACTCTGGACGATAATCATCATCATCATCATCATCACCGTTTTACGTCCGTTCTTCCACGCTAGCATGGGTTAGACGGGTTGTCCTGTTGTGTGCAGTGTCTGGTCGGCTGACCATGCCTTGCTCATACAGGAACTGATCTGGGTTGATTTCTACAGCTGGATGCCCTTCCTAACACCAACCTCATTTACAGTGAGTGCTGGGTGCTTTTTCGTGGCGCCTACACGTCCACTTTACAGTGTGGGCTGGGTGCTTTTTTGCCGTGGCACCTCCACGACCACCTTGCGGTGGGGGTTGTGGGGGCATATTGTTTATATGCTTCAGCATGTACCCATGGGAGGTCGGGTACTCTGTATTACTGCGTGACGCCAGAAGTCACGGTCGTGTGTCATTGTCTTTGAGAGGTGTAATTGGGTAAGGTTGGCTTTTATCACCTCATCCCAGGTCATCTTGGGTCTCCCCACTCCGCGGTTTCCATCGACTTCTAGTGCTCTGCACCTTTTTATGCAGCTGTCATCCTTCATACGCATCACATGTCCATACCAGCGCAACCGCCTCTCCTGCACACAGCATTTGATTCCTCTTATGCTCAGTCTCCTCAATCCATTGAGTGTTTTGTGACTGCTGCAAACAATTTTGATTAGTACCTGCTATATTGCGGCGACAACTCCAATTCATACACAATATTATATAAATCAGGATGAATACAGTTTGAGACTGGTTAGACCATTACTAGACACAGTACTCAATACTTGGGGTAGTAGAGTATGGTTATATTATAAAGAGTCAGCATCTAACGGCTAAGCTCTTGCCATTTCAACAGCTAGTTCCAGACTAGTCAGGTCTCGATTTTTTATAATATATCATTATCATCACCGTTTAATGTCTATTTTCTATGCTAGCATGGGTTAGATAGGTTGTCCTATTTGAGGCAAGTCGAAGTCAGAGGACCACGTCTTACTCATACAGAACCAATTTTGGCTTGGTTTCTACGACTGGATGCCCTTCCTAACATCAACCACATTTACAGTGAGTACTGGGTGCTTTATATATATAACATCATCACCATTTTACGTCCATTCTTCCATGCTAGCATGGGTTAGTTGGATTGTCCTGTTGTGAGCAATGCCAAGTCAGGTGACCATGTCTTGCTCATACAGAACTGATTTTGGCTTGATTTCTACAGCTGGATGCCCTTACTAACACCAATCTCATTTACAGTGAGTACTGGGTGCTTTTTTACCATGTGGACTGGCTGATATTTTGTCATGACACCTACACGACCACTTTATATATATAATATATATATATATATATATATATATTTATTAAAATAACAGATTAAAGTTTAAGCAAAGAATCGCTGCTTTCACCCTTAACGGGATCTTCTGAAACTAACAAAGTCAATCTGTAAACGCAGAACTGGATATTTCAAAAAACGTTGCAACCGGAGGAAGACAGGAAGACGATACTTTGGTTCGTGGTAACGTTCGCTGGCAAAGAACGGGAAAAAACGAATAATACGTCATTAATAGGAGCGGTGAAAAACAATTACGCGCAAAGACAAAACCACGTTTATGGTATAAAAGAGGTCGTAGACTAATGTTCTCTTAGGTGGTGCATAGAGACGTTCTCTGGCAATGAACGAAAAAACGAAGATAATAAGTATATATATATAATTTGATGGGCTCTTAGAAAACTAGGAGTAGATGAGTGGCTTGTGAAGGCTGTACAAGCCATGTATAGAGGAGCAGTCAGCAAAGTCAGGATTAACAATGACTATAGCGAGGAATTTAGCATACAAGTTGGCATCCACCAGGGCTCTGTCCTTAGCCTGCTCCTGTTTATTATCGTTTTGCAGACTATAACACAGGAATTTAAGACCGGCTTCCCATGGGAACTCCTGTACATGGATGATCTTATGTTCATAGCTGAATCTATGGTGGAACTAGAGAAGAAATTCCAAACTTGGAAGCAGGGCCTAGAAAGAAAGGATGTTAAAGTCAACCTGACAAAGTCTAAGGTCCTAGTAAGTAGAGGAGAAAACAGAACCCAGATCCCCTCAGGGAAATGCCCTTGTCCAGTATGTAGGAAAGGCATTGGTAGAAATTCCACCTTCTGACCCATATTCAAAATATGGGTACACAAGAGATGTAGTGGGATCTCAGGAAGTTTAGCTAAGAATTTAGGCTTTATATGTGGCGGTTGCACTGGAACGACCGCAGGAGACAAGCCCTGCCAAATTCTCAGAGGGCTCTCTAGAAACAATATAGCTTCTGCTATTTAGGTGACTGAATTAGCAGTGGTGGTAGGTGTTCTGAAAGTACATTAGCCAGAGTAAGAGCGGGATGGAGGAAGTTCAAGAAGCTACTACCACTGTTGGCTACAAAAGACTTCTCCCTCAGAATGAAAGACAGATTATATGATGCGTGTGTACATACAGCTATGTTGCATAGTAGTGAGACTTGGGCGCTGTGTGCAGAAGACTTGCATAGATTGGAAAGAAATGAATCCTGCATGTTCTGATGGATGTGCAATAGTAATATGCGAGAACGGCGAAGCATAAATGAACTGAGAGATAAACTAGGCATAAGAGGATTCAAATGCTGTGTGAAGGAGAGGAAATTGCATTGGTATGGACATGTGTTGCATATAAAGGATGACAGCTGCATAAAAAAGTGTAGAGCGCTCAAAGTTGAAGGAAGCCTTGGAGTGGGGAGACCCAGGAAGAACTGGGATGAGGTGATAAAAGTCAACCTTGCCCAATTGCATCTCTCAGAGGAGATGACACATGACCGGCATCTCTGGTGATATGCAGTAATACAGAAAACCCGACTTCCCATGAGCACAAGCTGAAGCATATGTACAGTATGCCCCTCCCCTAACACCCCGACCCTCTCCCCCTAGCCTACACCCCGACCCTCTCCCCCCAGCCTACACTGTAACGTGGACGTGTAAAAGACATGTCAAAAAGCACCCAGCCCACACTGTAAATATGGCTGGCATTAGGAAGGGCATCCAGCCGTAGAAAACCAGCCGGAAACACCCTATTTGACCGAGACACGGTCACCCGACACAGCTTGCCTTAAAATAGGACCCGTCTAACCCATGCTAGCCTGGAAGATGGACGTTAAGTGATGATGATGATGATGATGATATACATATATAATATATTTTATATATATACATATATAATATATTTTATATGGAAAACAGTGCAGATCTGCAGGCCCTAACAACATCCCTACAAGAGAGTGCGGAAAAGATCAGCCTGAGAATCAACACCAAAAAGACGAAGGTGATGAGAACGGCCAGCAACACAGGTCCAGTGATCAGAGTCAACCAACAGAACCTCGAGGAAGTCGATCACTTCACCTATCTGGGCAGCATCCTGACAAACAGTGGCGACGCGGAGCTCGACATCAACTGTCGGATCGGCAAAGGAGCCGCAGTTTTCCAGCGGCTGTGCCCAGTCTGGTCGTCTTCATACATTAGTACCAAGACCAAACTCCGCCTGTACAAGAGCATCGTGCTGCCGACAGTGCTTTATGCGAGCAAGACCTGGAAGAGTACAGCAAAAATAGAGAGACGGCTGAACGCTTTCCACCAGCGGTACCTGCGAAAGATCCTTCGTGTGTCTTGGTGCGACCGAGTGTGAAAGGAGGAGATCCTGCGGAGAGCTGAGTCGTGGACGCTACAGAGAGTGGTCACGGAGTGTTGGTGCCGTCTGGCTGGCCATATTCTGTGTCTGCCCAATGAACGGCATTCGAAAACAGCGATGAACTGGACTCCGCCTGGCGGTAAATGGAGGCGGGGTTGCCCAAGGATCACCTGGCGACGAACGTTCCGGAAGGACCTGATGGCAGCCAACATCACCTGGCACCGTCTCAAAAAAAGTTGCCACTGATCGTGACCGTTGGGGAGTACCTACTGCTCGATGCGCCGAGCGGCGCGGAAGAATCTGAGACTAAGATACATATATATACATATATAATATATTTTATATATATATATATACATACATATACATATATATAAATATATATATATATATATCATATATATATATCATATATATATATCATATATAAATGAATGAAAGGTATAGAAAGTATTGTAGCAAGAAGCCAACAGTATTCCAAAATATATAAGTAATTATAGTGTCAAAATGGGAAAATAGTTAACGTAAGATGTGGGAAAAATAATTCAAACTCAATTCAAAAAGAAACGGGATATAGATTTATCCAACAGAATTTAGTGAAATCCATGGAAAAATCAATAGAGCCTTAACTCATGATAAAATAAAGTTTAAAATACTCATCCTTCAATTTGGGACAACTACAAATGCTCTGTATAGTTTTGAAAAAGGCTATTTCACGAAAACTTTCAGTAGAGATGGTCACGGTTGGAATACGATCATCAGCAGAGCTCAACACGATAGCCAGATTCTCACTGATTAATTTGCGAAATAGGGAATTTAAAAGCAGGCTAGTTTAACATCATGCGTGATTATGAAAATAAAACGCACATGTGGAAAAACAGGGCTGGTGACGTCAGAATGAGATGAATGCTTGTTTACATGAAACAACAGTCAAAAACATTCCGAAAAAACTCTACAATAAGGAGTTCAGCAAAAAGCAATATTATCGTGTTTTTTGTTTTTTTTTAAATACCGGGATTAGTCACAAATAATTTAAGCACTCTAGGAAAGAAATCCGAGTATAAATATATAAATGAAAGGTATAGAAAGTATTGTAGCAAGAAGCCAACAGTATTCCATAATATATAAGTGACTATAGCGTCAAAATGGAAAAATAGTTAACGTAAGATGTGGGAAAAATAATTCAAACTCAATTCAAAAATATATATTTATATATATATCATATATATATATATATATATATATATATATATATATATATATATATAATATAGATTTATTACATGAGTAATATCAACAGTGAATTTCCCAGAGAGAGATAATTGCTTCCAAACACCATTGTTACTATGAGTCCCAACTTTCACAGAATCTTCTCAAGTGTACTACTTATAATAAGAGTCGTGCTAAAACAATCAGAACTATGAAATTTCTTCAAGACAGTTGCAGCATATTTTGTCATTAAAAGTAAAAAAAGAAAAGAGTAAAAAAAAAACAAATGGAAAAGAAAATTTGTTTTTCTTGTAAAAACATAGATAGTGTTTTCTTTACTGTAAACATAAAAATCTTGATAATTATTGAAATCTTTTGTTGATGATGATGATCCAACAAACAAGCTATACAAGAAGATTGTAGTTTTTGTCTTCATAACAATTCATCACAGACATTTCGATCAGGGTTGCCAGATATTTACAGATGTTTCTAGATAAAAACACAAACATTATTATGTCTTTGGGCGGTGCATTGGCAGTATCGGTAGAGGGTCGGATGCCATGCTTTCCAGCATAGTTATGTCCCTTTACGATCTGAGTTCAAATCCCGCCGAGGTTGACTTTGCCTTTCATCCTTGCGGGGTCAATAAAATAAAGTACCAGTAATGCACTGGGTAATTGCTGGCCTTGTGCCTAAAGTAGAAACAATTATTATGTCTTTGTCATGTATTAAAGGTTGTAATGTAGTTGTCTTGTTACAGTACATATAAAGGTTGTAATGTAGTTGTCTTGTTACAGTACCTATAAAGGTTGTAATGTAGTTGTCTTGTTGTTACAGTACTTATAAAGGTTGTAATGTAATTGTCTTGTTGTTACAGTACCTATAAAGGTTGTAATGTAGTTGTCTTGTTGTTACAGTACCTATAAAGGTTGTAATGTAGTTGTCTTGTTACAGTACCTATAAAGGTTGTAATGTAATTGTCTTGTTGTTACAGTACCTATAAATGTTGTAATGTAGTTGTCTTGATGTTACAGTACCTATAAAGCTTGTAATGTAGTTGTCTTGTTACAGTACCTATAAAGGTTGTAATGTAGTTGTCTTGTTACAGTACCTATAAAGGTTGTAATGTAATTGTCTTGTTGTTACAGTACCTATAAAGGTTGTAATATAGTTGTCTTGATGTTACAGTACCTATAAAGCTTGTAATGTAGTTGTCTTGTTACAGTACCTATAAAGGTTGTAATGTAGTTGTCTTCTTACAGTACCTATAACGGTTGTAATGTAGTTGTAATGTAGTTGTCATCTTGTTACAGTACCTATAAAGGTTGTAATGTAGTTGTCTTGTTACAGTACCTATAAAGGTTGTAACAACAACCATAGTATAGATGTTATGTTGTAACAACACCCACAGTATAGATGTCTTCTTTATACTGCACTCACAATGCAGATGTCTTGTTACAGCCCCAATAAAACATATACCGAACCATACTGCGTCAGAAAATGAACAAATAAGAAATCATAAAAACTGTTATTGATTTTCCATTGTTTACAAATGTTAAAAAGACAACTTCTCTGAAGAAATATAACTCTCTATAGTTTTTCACCAGGTCAGGTTTACATTTCAACAAAAATGTGTCTTGGGCAGCTTTTTTTCCCAAGAAATTATCCTTTAAAAAAAATCACTGACAAGGAACATTGGTGATTTAATTTATAAATTAATTGCACATAAGAATATTTTGTTTATTAATATATGATATCTGTTAGTAATAGTATTGATTTTCTAAACAATTTCTATACACTACTTTTAGTGTAACTGCTTTTTTAAATTATTATGTAAGTAATTAAGAACCATGCATACATAACATTGATTTTTACCATAATTGACAGCATCACATGAAATATTAAAATATTTAGTCTAATACTATAAATTTTCACACGATTCTATTTAAAAGTAAAGATGCTATAAATATTAGATACCAAACTGGTTAAAACTACCCTGTTATTATGATACAAAACTGACCATTTTAAAATATTCATACTTATATTAAAAGCACCAAATTGGTAGAGTCGTTAGAATGTCAGATGGAATGCTTTGTGGTGTTTGTTTCGGCTATGGGAACTCTCTAGTTCAAATCCTGCCTAGGTTAACTTCGCCATTCATCCATTCAAGGTCAATAAAAAAGTACCAGTCAAGTACTAGGGTCGATTATTCCTCTATATCTCTTTTTCAAATCCAAGATTTGACAAAGTTAGTATATAGCATAGTATGAAGGCTTAGTCGTTAGAGAATGGGATATGCAATCATGAGGTTGCAAGTTCGTTTCCTGGACCAGTGATGTGTTATGTTGTTGAGCTTTATTTCCCGTTGCTCTTTCAGCCAGGAGTTGTGATTGGTAGATAGTATTACCAATGTAAACACCAATGGAAAAATTGTTTCCTTGGTACAATTTGATGAGTTCCATCCCACTTTGTAAGGTCTGTTATCAATGAATAGTAGACATACTGACCAGTCCTAATGTTCCACTAAAATATTGCCACAGCCAACCTTCACAAACACTGTTCTATAGCTTTAATAATGAATTTATAGCAGCTTTTTGTGAGGTTAATAAGAACTTTACTTTCTTCTCTAGCATTCTGGTGATTTCTTGTAGTAGCCAATTCAATGATTTTCAGGTTTAAATTTGGTTCCAAAATCAATTTTTCGAATAGCTTTTACAGAGTAATCAGTGCCCTAAACTTTAGAGTCTATCTAAGTATATATAAAGACATTTCTAAGAAGGAAACGATGTATTTGTAAATACTAAGTCTTTTGTTGTGTAGCAAACACAAGATATAGATAAGATATTATTGAGCATTTCCTGCAATATTTTGGCTTTCTTCTTTAGATCAGAAGTTCTAGAGCTGAAAATAACCTTTTTAGTTCTTGTCAGTTTATTAGAATTAAAACAACTTTTCCTCTTACAAGACATCTACTTCTATAAACTTCCTGACATGCTGAAGGTACTTGATAAGTATCATTTAATGTTTTGAATATGTAGGGAGAGTATATAGAAATGTAGAGAGAGTACATACCGTTGTAGAGAGAGAGTACATACAGATGTGGAGAGAGTACATACAGATGTAGAGATAGAGAGAGTACATACAGATGTAGAGACAGAGAGTACATACAGATGTAGAGATAGAGAGAGTACATACAGATGTAGAGACAGAAAGTACATACATATGTAGAGAGAAAGTACATACAGATGTAGAGAGAGGGAGTACATACAGATGTTGAGAGATAGTACATACTGTTGTATAGACAGAGAGTACATACAGATGTAGAGAGATGGAGTACATACAGATGTATAGAGAGTACATACAGATGTAGAGAGAGAGTACATACTGTTGTAAAGAGAGTACATACAGATGTAGAGAGAGAATACATACTGTTGTAGAGAGTTTACATGCAGATGTAGAGAGATAGTACATACTGTTGTAGAGAGAGTACATACAGATGTAGAGAGAGTATATACAGATGTAGAGAGATAGTACATAGTGTTATAGAGAGAGTACATACAGATGTAGAAAGAATATATACATATATAGAGAGAGTACATGCAGGTGTGGAGAGAGTACATACAGATGTAGAGAAAAAGTACATACAGATGTAGAGAGAAAGTACATACAGATGTAGAGAGAGTATATACAGTTGTAGAGAGAGTACATACAGATGTAGAGAGAGAGTACATACTGTTGTAGAGAGAATACATGCATATGTAGAGAGAGTACAAACCGTTGTAGAGAGAGTACATACATATGTAGAGAGTACATACTGTTGTAGAGACAGAGAGTACATACAGATGTAGAGGGCGAGTACATACTGTTGTAGAGAGTACATACAGGTGTATAGAGAGAGTACATACTGTTGTAGAGAGAGTACATACAAATGTAGAGAGAGTACATGCATATGTAGAGAGAGTACATACAGATGTAGAGAGAGAGAGAGTACATAGAGATGTAGAGAGGGTACATACTGTTGTAGAGAGAGGGTACGTACAGATGTAGAGAGAGAGAGGGAGTACATACAGATGTAGAGAGAGTACACACTGTTGTAGAGAGAGTACATACAGATGTAGAGAGAGAGTACATGCAGATGTAGAGACAGAGAGTACATACAGATGTAGAGAGAGTACATACATATGTAGAGACAGAGTACATACAGGTGTAGAGAGAGAGTACATACAGGTGTAGAGAGAGTACACAGTGTTGTAGAGAGAGAGAGAGTACATACTGTTGTAGAGAGAGTACATACTGTTGTAGAGAGGGTACATACAGATGTAGAGAGAGAGTACATACAGATGTAGGGAGATAGTACATACAGATGTAGAGAGAGTACATACAAATGAAGAGAGAGTACATACAGATGTAGAGATAGACTACATAGAGAAACCTGCTGGAGAAGTCATTAAAACTTCCTCTATCTACAGAAGCAGCTTAATGATATATTCTATTGAAATCAAATGGCAAAGAGAATCTATGTGACATCCAAACAAGTATCCTCCACCTCCATCTTACCCTCCACTTCTTGGTCCCAGCTGACAGGACGGAGAATACATTACTCTGGAGGATGGTGAGAGAAAGTCCGGCAGCCAACTCTGCTTCAATAGGAGTGACCAGGCATGTCATCCGGGGGCCAAGAACACTCAAAGAACACAGTATCTACCAAAACCCTATCAGAGAGAGGCCAATACTTGGACAGTTTGCCTTCTTTGGCCTATCAAGCAGCCTAATGCACCAGGTTACCACTAGAGAAGGTGACACAACTTGTGACATCCTAGATGAGGGGCCTACCCTTGCAGAATGGAAAGATAGTAATGCCATCTGGCCTTTTGGTGTCCCCTCAGTCCAGCCCACTGGCTCAAGCTGCAAAGGGAAGCCTGCACTTTCCAGGCCATGCTTTATGATCCTGTTGAGTGCAGCATGGCATAGCAGGTGGCCAGCACAGTAATGGCATGACAGTGGGTAGAGACCGAAAGGATCTACAGTAGTACCGCAGCAACATTTGTGAGGCTCACAAATGCGGAGGCCAAGCCTCAGGGAAACACTCATGGGCAAGCAGCCACTGTCCAGCTGAGTGCCAGTCACAGTACATACAGATATAGAGAGCATACAAGATGGGTCCTAGTTCAGTAAGGTGTTAACTTCCAACTGTTTCTGATACTTATTTTCAGCTGAGTTGATTGGACCACTGTGTAATTTAAGGGTTTTGCTCAAAAACAACACAATATGCCACCCAGTCAAAGAATTGAACCCAAGACATTGTAAGCCTGACACTTTAACCACTGGGTTGTGTGTCTTCCCTATGATCATCTATTTTACATGGTCCCGTTACTACTGATAGAGTCATAGGGACACCTTACTGATATACAGTGCTTCTTAGGGTATTTTAAACCTGGCAGAGCCCATCCCTCTCCAGGTTTGAACTCAGTAGATTTCTTCCAGAGAAGGATAAAGAGTGATAGAATGGAAGTGAGAAAGAGATGAGGAGGATTAATCAACCCCAGTACATAACTGCTACTTTTTTTTTTATCGACCTCAAAATGATGAAAGGCAAAGTTAACCTCGGTGGAATTTGAAGTCTAAGAGTAGAGATCCAGAATAATTACTACAAAGCATTGTATCCAACATTCTAAAGACTCTGCCAATTTGCTGCCTACAGGTATTATACTATTATACATAAAACTACAACTAAACATATCTGTACATCTAATATACAAATAAATCTTTAGTCTTTTAACATAAATGTTCTTTTAATATTTTCATTAAAATATAAGATGGAACTGATATTCAATGTCTATTGTAAACTGTTATTTTCTAAACATAAAATAAATTTCCTTTATTAAATTTACTTTTCTCATTGTATTTACACATAATATATATATATGGAATCATTAAAGAAATATCACTTTCGTTAAGTAAATAATTATGTATTTTTGCCAAAATTCCATTGATAATGTAACACGACAATTATCTGGTAGTCTAATGAAATTTGGAACAAAATACAAATATCACAGATTAAATCTTAAATACAATGAATTAAAATTGAATATCATAAATACTTTAATTAAATCTTTGTTAAGAGGAAGTTTATAGAAATGTGAAGAAAAGGACGAAATATCTATTATTTTGTAATATTTGTATATAAACACACACAAACATACACATATACACACATGGACACATACACACACATATACACACATGGATACATACACACTCACATATACACACATAGACACATACACACAGACAGTCACACACACACATATACACACATGGACACATACACACAGACAGTCACACACATACATGGACACATGGACACACACACATATACACACATGCACACTGACAGTCACACACACACACATATACACACATGGACACATGCACACAGACAGTCACACACACACACACACAGGCACACACATGGACACATACACACAGACAGTCACACACACACATACACACATGGACACATACACACATATACACATGGACACATACAGTCACACACACATACACACAGACAGTCACACACACACACACACACACACACACACATACACACATGGACACATACACACAGACAGTCACACACACACACATATACACACATGGACACATACACACACACACATACATACATGGACACATACACACAAACAGTCACACACACATACACACAGACAGCCACACACACACACACACATGGACACATACACACAGACAGTCACACACACACACACATACACACACGGACACATACACACAGACAGCCACACACACACACACACATGGACACATACACACAGGCAGTCACACACACACACACACAGACAGTCACACACACATACACACATGGACACATACACACAGACAGTCACACACTCACATATACACACATACACACACACATATACACACATGGACACATACACACACACACATACACACATGGACACATACACACAGACAGTCACACACACACACACACGGACACATACACACAGACAGCCACACACACACACACATGGACACATACACACAGACAGTCACACACACATACACACATGGACACATACACACAGACAGTCACACACTCACATATACACACATGGACACATACACAGTCACACAGACAGTCTCACACACACACACACACAGACATGCACATACACACACACACACATGGACACACACAGTCACACACACACACACACATGGACACATACACACAGTCACACACACACATACACATGGACACATACACACAGTCACACACACATAAATACAGAATCACACACAAACACATGTATACAGAGATACAGCATCATTCACACACACACACACACACACATAGAGAGACAGAATCACATACACACACTCATATACAGAAAGACGGAGTCATACACACATACATACATACACAAAAAGACAAAAAACACATATACACACACATACATATACACCCACACCCACACACACCCATACCCACAAACAACCACCCACCCATACACCCACACACCCACATACACCCACACATACCCCCCATACACCCCCACCTCCCACCCACCCCCACAGACTGAACTATTGTGAAGAAGTGTCATACCAGAAACAATGGTGTAATGTCAGACAAGATTTAGTTTTTCTTTGTTTTGTCTTGAGGTCATTTTACTCCTGGGTCAATATACTATTATATATGTGGTTGGCTCATGCTTTCTGGCATAGAGTTATGTCCCTTTACCTTCTGAGTTCAAATCCCACCAAGGATAGCTTTGATTTCATCCTTACAAGGGTTGTTAAAATACAGCACCAGTAACGCACTGGGGTCGATTTTATTGACTTTCCCCTTCAAATTGCTGATGACACAACAAAAAGCACCCAGTCCATCCTGAAATGTGGCTGACATTAGGAATGGTAGTCAGCCATAGAACATATGAACACAACATGGTCACCTGACCTGTTTAGCCTCATAACATGACAACTGATCTAACCTGTTTAACACACATGAAAATAGACATTAAATGGTGATGATGATGATGATGATAGTCATCTATTTCACTCACTAGGTATTGGTCTGTCCAAAGCTATAGAAGTCAGACTGTCAATCTGAATACAGAACCATGTAGTTGCAAAGCAAATTCCTTATCTACACATCCCTGTGTGTGTGTCTGTGCCATCATTTAATGTCCACTTTCCCTGCTAGCAAGGGTTGGAGAAGTCTACTTAGACCAAGTCAGCACTGAAGTGGAGCTACAGACCTGTCAGCTAGGCCGAGATGCTTGTGACCCATTTACATATGGTTGTATCAAGGGCAGAGAAAAAGATGTCATGTCTTTTACCACAAACTGAAGTGTCCTCCTAACCCAGGGTTTGGCAAACTTTCTACAGCTGGATGTCCTTCCTAACACCAACCACTTTACAGTACGAGGTGCTTTTATTGTGTAGATAACCAGTACTAGGGAAACTGTCATGTCCTCTCAATCCTTTTAGGCATGATTTCTACAGTGGAGTACTCTGTTGTTCATCTTTACGAAGTGTACCATATGCATGATACCTTCACTAGAGAGGTTACTGACCCAACTGTAGAGCCCTCTCAGTTCTGAAGAGAGGAAGCAATAGCGGAGAAAGGGTTAAAAGTATAAAGTTAAAGGTGTATGAGATTTAGTAGGGCAATGAGTAAAGGGTAGGTGTAGCTGATTAGTGTATGGGGATGATGATGATGATGATGTATATGAACATATCATCATCATCATCATTGTTTAACATCCACTTTCCACGCTAGCATGGGTTAGAGGGGCTGTCCTATTTGAGGCAAGTTGGGTCAGGTGACTGTGTCTTGCTCATATGGAACTGTTTCTGGCTAAATTTCTACAGTTGGATGCCCTTCCTAATGCCAACCACATATACAGTGTGTGCTGGGTGCTTTTTGTCATGACATTATATATATATAATAATAATAATAATAATAATAATAATAATAATAATTGTTTCTACTTTTGGCACAAGGCCAGCAATTTCCCAGTGTATTACTGGTACTTTATTTTATCGACCCCGTAAGGATGAAAGGCAAAGTTAACCTTGGCGGGATTTGAACTCAGAATGGCAAGGGCCGTAACTCTATGCGTCAAAGCATGGCGTCCGACCCTCTACCGATACTGCCAATTCACCGCCATAATAATAATAATAATGCTTTCTTTATTAACCACAAGGGTTTACATAAAGTAGACATTAAGGACAGTACAGGACAATACAGGACGGCACAAATGGGCATTTCTGCATGTAAAAAAAAAAAAAACAGAGGATGTAGCAAAAAAATAACAATTAAAAATTCCCCAATTGGGGGGAGACTTCCGAGGGACATTTGTGGAGAAAGCGCATTAAAAGGCCACAGTGACCCTGATCAACAGGGCAAGTGCCCTCTCCCAGTTTTCCACCTTTAATTTACAGACACATACTCAGAGTAGGCCCATTCACTCGGGCCATTCTTGCCTCTCTCACCCATCTTTCAACAAAATGCTGGGAAGAGAGCACTTCCCTCTCTACCTACCCTGATTTTCCTTTTCAAATGAAATTTGAAAAAGTTAATCAGGGCATCACCGAAGAGGTAAGTGCTCGTCTTCAGCCCTTTCAAATGTGTCCACCATACTATCTCTTTCGCCATGGCCACCAGACAAATAAAAACTGCCTGCCCTTCCCGGTTAAAGGAAGAGGGCGGGGCAATCCTCACGATGGACTCAGCTGATCGCTGCATCCGTCCTACACGCGACAGCAGGTGTTTAACATAAACCCACAAGTCAGCAATGCTCGGACACTGGACGAGTGTGTGTAGGACGGTTTCGTCGCCCTGTGCGCATCTCGGACATGCCCGGCTGACGGCACCTCCATGCCTGTAGAGTTTATCCCGAACTGGCAAAGCTCCTTGGTAGCAGCCAGGCCAGGGATTTCTGGAAGTTGTCCATAGGCCCCGGCCCAAAAGTTCTTCCGAAGAGATTGGCTAGTTGATTTTCGTGGACGCTTAGATTTTCCCCAAGTACATCATCGTTCTTCCCCTCAACTAATCCTCTATAGAACGCCAAGGTGGAGTTTCCACCGATCACATTGCCCGATTGGTCGAGGGCTGTGAGCGCCTGAAGACATTGCAGTCTCCAAGCACTCCGTCTCGGTCTTCGCTTGACCCAGGACTGCAGCTCTGTCAAGGAGACGAGCTGGGGAAAGACGCGTCTAGCAAACGGCAACCACACCTGATCACCGTCGAGGAAGAGGTGGAGATGTCGTAGCCTGAGCGCGTCTCTGCGCATCATCAGTCACGGCATGCTCAGCCCTCCACGTAGCAGGTGTTGACAGCAGATGGACCGCCTGTCCATCGGAGCGCGTCCCTTCCACAAAAAGCGAAGGAGCAAACGCTCCAGCGCAGTCAGGCGGGGCTTAGGACAAGGTACGACGGTCAGGCGGTAGTAGATGACGGATGCGATGTACGCGTTAGCCACCTCCGCTCGACCTTTCAGGGATAGCTTCCTCTCCGCCCATTTCTGGGTGAGAGAAGCCACCCTGCTCATCACCTAGTCCCAGTTTTTGTCCGTCTGGAGGTCCGGACTGAACCAGACCCTTAGCAATTTAACCGGTCCGTCCGTCAAGCGCCCGACGACGCTGTTAGACGGCATGGACCTGCCGCTCCAGGTGCCGAGCTGCAGGCCCACTGACTTTTCCTGGTTGATCATTGCTCCTGTCACCGCTTCGTATTCTCTTAGTGAAGTGCCGATCGCCTCGATGTGTTTGGCGTTCGACACCACTACGGTGACATCGTCCGCATATGCTGACACGGATATTCCGCATCCTAGTTCGCGCGGAACCCCCCTTAACGTCTCCAGTTTGTGCAGTAAGGGCTCGAGAGTCAATACGTACAAGAGGGACTAGAGGGGACATCCTTGGCAGATCGAGCGCATGATGTTGAACGGTTCCGAAAGGTGACCGTTCACTCTCACCACAGAGCAGATGTTGCTGTGCATGGCAGCGATCCAGCCTCTGAAGACGGGTCCAAAGCCAGCCACGCTCAGGACTGCTGCTAGGTAACAATGGTTGACCCTATCGAAAGCTTTCGACTGATCTAAATTGATCAAGGACCCACCCGTGCCAGGTTCCCTAGCTACCCTCTCTACGATGTATCGCATGAGGTGGAGGTTGTCGTGGATGCATCTGTCAGGAATGGCACATGTCTGCGCCTCTCCCACCCGACCACCAACGACAAGCGCCAACCTCTTGGCTAGCACCTTGCCCAAAATCTTGAACTCTGTGTTTAGCAGAGTTATGGGCCTAAAATTATCTATGTTATCCCCCTTGTTCGGACCCTTTCTCAGCAGCGCCACCGCTCCTTGGCTCACAGAGTTGGAAATTCTCCCGTTCTGTTGCCAGTTGCAGTAGACGTCCGCCAAGAGACCTCCGAACAAGTCTGGCATCTGTACGTAAAGTTCATAGGGCAGACCATCCAAACGAGGCGATTTACTCCTTGTGCAGCCAGTCATTGCTTCCCGTACTTCAGCGGCTGTTATCAGCTTTTCGCAACACTCCACCTCAGTGGCCGAGAGCCGCGGCAGTCCGTCGAGGTAGACACTAAAGTCCATCCCTTGATCCGGCCTGCCGCTCCCCCCGAACAGCTGTGCAAAGTGTCGCTGAAAATTTTCACACATTTGCCCGGGATCGAGTAGCATGCACCCGTCGTGGTCCACCACAGACCGGATCGTGGCTTTGTTGCCACGACGCACCTCCACCACTCGGGCCCATTGAATGACTTTCGTCCCCTCGTGTCTGAGAGCACGTACCCTAGCTCTGACAACGCGACTTTCATGCTTTGCATTGAAAAATTGTTTAAGGGCCAATTTCCCCGCAAGTACGTCAGTCGCAATGCCTTTGCTAAGCGCCTCGTCTAATTTTCTCACTAGTTCTCCCTCTGTTCTATTTTTCTCTATTGCTAAAGCCTTACTAAACCTAATGGACTCTATTCTAATTGCTCTTTGCAGAGCAAACCACCACTTGTTGCTGACGATGGCCCCCGTCAAAGCCCGCTTAACTAGTTCGCTAATCCAGTCTCTGTAGGCCTTGCGCACTGGTAAGGATGTGTTTAGCTTCCAGTAGCCGGGTCCTCATCTATGAAGCCTATCTAAGTCAAGCACACAGATCCCAAATTTGTGGTCCGTGTAGCTGACTATCTTGAATTGTGGACAGCCTATGCTACATTTCCCTATTTCCCTACAAAATACTCTATCTAGATATGACCTGGATGACCCTATGCGATTTGTCCAAGTCCACATTGGCACATTCGGGAAATCCAATCGGTACCTGTCAGACAGTTCAAAATGCCTGAGAGGTTGGTGAGGCTCTTGCACCCTCCTCGCCTATCCTCTAATCCCACACAGTCCCAGCGTGCATTTAAGATCCTGTTCCAGTCGCCCATTAACACTAAAGAGCGGGACGTTCCAGGAAAGGTCTCCAGACGCCGGAAGAAATCAGGCCACCCTGCTCCTATCGGGGCATAGACGGCCACTAGCCTGAAAGCTTGCCCGTCTCCGCTGGTCACGTCCAGCACCACCAACTTACCCTCTGGCCCGTATGACGAGATCCAAACCTCTCCAAAAAAGCACAGCAACTCCTTCCCCCGATCCAGGACGGCTGGGAGATGCGTACACATCGTAGCTGCCGAAGATCGGTGCGAGGGCCCGTGCTTCGGAGATTCTGGTCTCGCTGATGGCCACTACATCTATGTTTAGTGACCTGAGGTCGTTGAGCAGGTGGCCCTGCTTCCATGATGATCCCAAGCCACGCGCATTTATGCTGCCTATTCTGAGTGAGGTCATGTTGAAATGAAGTGGAAAAGATGGGAAAGACCACTTACCTTACTTCTCATAGAGGAAGTATGGTTTCTCCATCCTTTTCACTGCTTCTGGCCTCCTCCGGAAGGATGTCCTTATAAATCCTCCTGGAGAGTGCTTGTCGGAAGTCTCCGATGTCTTTGGGGAATTTTTGTTTTAGTGTCGTGTACGTTTTCTGTGTGATGCGAGTGATTTGTATGTGTGGAGGTGATGTGAAATTTTGGGTTGTTGTGTAGTCTTTTTCTGTGATGCTGGCATTGTGTTGGATGTAGTGTAATAATTGGTTGTTCAAATTTATTGCTGTGTAGTGTGTATCGTTTCGGTTGTTTTGTTTTGCTTGCGTTTGTTGTGGGTTTGTTTCTGTTTCGCTTTTTGGTGACTTTTGTGGTGTTGGTGATGGTGGTGTTGGGGTTAATGATGGTGAAGGTGTTGGTGTTCATGGTGATGGGGTTGGTTATGCTGGTGTGGATGGTGGCATAGCTGTCCTAACTTTTTTGTTTGATAGTTTATTTATTTCCCTCTGTATTTTGTTTTTGGAGGATTTTTTTCTTTTTTGGTTTCTTTTTCTTTTTTTCTTTTTTTCTGATACAGTTTCCCACTCCTCGTCGTCACAATCTGTCTCCAGTTGCGATAGGTCGGGGAGTGGAAAATCCTCCACAGGCGTTGGTTTTGGTTGTGGCGTGGTGGATGGTGTAGGCGCCGGTGCTAGTTCTGGTGCGTTGGGTGGTGGTGGTTTTGGTTTTGCTACTGTTGCTGAGGTTGTTGCTGTTACAGTTGCTTGTTGTTGCTGCTACAGTTGTTGCTGCCATTTCTGCTGCTGGTGGTGTTGATGGTTGAGTCACTGGGGTGGGTAAGAGAGGTGGCCTCAACCTTTTAGCCTGAGGGCAGAAAGCCCTTAGGTGGGTTCCTTCACCACAAACGACACACCTAGGCCTTCTGCCCTCGACGATTACGGTGAGGTGGCTGCCGTCAGTGAGGTCTATTACCTCTGGGATCTCCTCAATGCTTTTTTGGTCCACTTGGATCAGGAGCTCCATCCCAGATCCCGACCAGTTCTCCTGCTTTTCTTTCGCTATTTCGATTATTTTAGTGTTGGTCTCGATGCCGGCGAGGATGGCAGCCATTAGCCAGGGAATTTCGATGGCCAGTGGAACGTGGGTCACCCTGATCTTCACGAGTCTCTGGCCACAATAGCTTGGGACGAATGTGAAATCGTCACTTCTTAATGGGGCCATGGAGTGTTCTCTGGCCTCCTATGGTGTTCCAAAGAACACGTCCACAGTTCCATATTTCTGCCCACGTCTGATGTGGTTTTTTTTTGCCCACACATGTCCCAAAGCTTTTTGGATTTGGGACTCGGAGGCCCGTTCCACTCGACGCAATTTTATGTTAATTGTCCGATAAGACACGGTGCATAGGCGCCGATGCTCCATTTTATTAGGTGGGGGGTGAGGCTAACCCTGTACCCATCTTTCTTTACCATTCTTTTGGCTTCTTCTAATTCCTCCTGAGTTACCTGGATTGCTTCGCACTTTTTTGCTACTCTGGCAAAAGACAGGGTGGTTTTCTTATTCTCATTGTTGTTGTTGCTGTTGTTGTTAATTTTAGTTTCAGATGTGGTGGTGGTGGCGTCAGTGGTGTTCGGTGTGAAAGAGTTCATTTTAGGTGAATCCATTTCGATGTCACGAGATAATTTATTTATTTCTTTTGTTTCTGTTGTCGCTGTGGTGGTGGTGGGGGTGGCGGCTCGACACCTGCAGTCATTGGTAATGGCGGGAAATGAATGTCTGCATGCGACAAATTTTAAATATTGCTACTGCTTATATTTTTAGTGTTGGCAAACGTAGTAATATTTACAATGGTTGTGTGGGTGTGAGGTGTTAGTTTGTGTGGAGGGTGTGACCCTGATTCGTCCATGATTTTTTTCAAAGAAAAATTTTTGTTTGATAATTATAAAAGTTTAAATTTTGGGCTCAAGGCCCCAATCTTTTTGAGTGTCCTTTTCAGAAAACAATGTATGTGCACTTATATACAGTTAACAATAAAAATTTTCCATAAATGGCAATTTTAAACAACTGAAAATAACAAACTTTTGCGGAGCTCACGATAATACGATTTACTACGTAGGTCGCCAATAATAATAATAATAATAATAATGTAAACAATAAGGTAAACAATTTACCACATTCTAAGAAATGGTATGAGCATAAGCCAGAGTCGGTGATAGAAAACGATCAGGTGAAGGTGGTATGGGATTTTAGGATACAGACGGGCAAGAAATTAGAACACAATAGACCTGACCTGGTGGTTTTGCACAAGGAAAAAAGATCATGCCTGGTTGTAGATGTAGCCTGCCCATTTGACACGAGAGTGCAAGAAAAGGAGAGGGGGAAAATTAACCGATACCAGGACTTAAAGTGGGAGTTAAAAAGGATTTGGAACTGCCATGAAGTCAGAGTCGTCCCGATTGTCATAGGTGCACTAGGTACTATCTCAAAGAGTTTCCAAGGATGGTTAAAGAAGATTAGTCCAGTCCCGCTTTTTGGAACCCTTCAAAAGCATGCTTGCTGGGAACAGCAAGAATCCTCCGATTCATCCTGAATATCTGAGGCTGCAGGTAGCAGCTTGATATTCATTTCAACAAACTTTCCAGTTAAATAACATCAATGACTGAGACTCAAAGAACAATAATAATAATAATGATTTCATTTATTAGCCACAAGGGCCGACATGTAGGGGACAATACAAAGACAGGGACAGTGGGGGTTTACAATAAGGTCGAGTAAAAGTGCACAATGGCAAGACTAATTTAACAATGAAGATATAAAAATAGAAAAATAAACTATGCATAAATATAACAAAATAAATTCCCCGATAGAGGGTGGATAACCCTGGAGTGACTCGGGTACCCCACCAATCCTGAACCACCCTGCACTTCTAGGGCACCCAGGGAGAGCACCCCTCTCCTCAAGTTAGCTAGCCTATAGGCGCATTGTCAGAGTAGGCCCTTTCACACGAGCCATTCTCGCCACATTCACCCACCTTTTAGCAAATGTACTGGGGGGCAACACTTCTCTCTCCACCCTCACCTTCCTTTCCAGGTGAAACTTGAAGAAGTTGATGAGGGATTGGCCGAAGAGAAAAGTGTCTGTCTTCAGTCCTTTTAACCTGGTCTACCATATAACCTCTTTCGCAACTGCCACCAGACAGAGGAAAATTTCCTGCTCTTCCTGACCTAAGGAAGGCGGCGGGTCGATCTTCACTATGGACTCGGCCGATAGCCGGATTCGTTCCACACGCGACAGTAGCTGTTCGACATAACTCCACAAGTCAGTAATGCATGGACATTGGACAAGTGCGTGCAGAACGGTTTCGTCATTCTGTGCGCATCTTGGGCAGGTCCGTCTGACAGCACTTCCGTGCCTGTAGAGTTTATGCCGAACCTGCAATGCCCCTCCGGTAGCACTGCCAAACAAGGGATTTCTGGAAATTGTCCATCGTCCCCGGCTCAAAAGTCCTCCGGTACAGACTGGTCAGTTCGACTTCGTCAAGGCCCAAAGCTTCTCCAAGTGCGTCATCACACTTGCCCACCACTAATCCTCTATAGAACTCGAGAGTGGAAGTTCCACTGATCACATTACCCGCTTGGTAGAGGGCAGTGAGTGCCTGGCAACATTCCAGGTGCCAGTCACCCAGTCTCGGTCTCTTCTTGACCCAGGACTGCAGCTCAGTCAAAGAAATGAGTTGCGGAAAGGCCCATCTGATAAACGGCGACCACACCTGTTCACCGTTGAGGCAGAATATCTGGAGATGTCGCAGCCTCAACGCATGTCTACGCATCATTAGCCATGGCATGCCCAGACCTCCGCGTAGAGGGTGCTGGCAGCAGATGGACCGCCTCACCAACGGAACTTGTCCCCTCCACAAGAATTTGAAGAGGAGCCTTTCCAACTTGATGAGGCGTGGACGGGAGCAAGGCACGACGGTCAGGCGGTAGTATATGACGGATGTGATGTATGCATTCGCCACCTCCGCGCGACCTTTCAGTGATAGCTTCCTCCCAGCCCATTTATGGGTGAGACTGGCTACTCTGCTCATTACCTCGTCCCAATTCTTTTCCACCTGGAGGTCTGGTCCGAACCAAACCTCGAGCAACTTTACCGGTCCGTCCGTCCAGCGCCCCACGACACTCTTGGATGGCATGGGCTTGCCTTTCCAGGTTCCGAGCTGCAAGCCCACCGCTTTCCGGGTTAAGTTTGGCTCCTGTCAACCTTTCATATTCCTTCAATAAGGTGCCGACCACCTCGATTTCTGAGGTGTCCGACACCATCACGGTGATGTCTTCCGCATAAACCAACACCGCCTTCCACGTCCTGGTTCAAGCGGGATGCCCTGCAACAGCTCCAGCTTCCGCAGTAAAGGCTCGAGAGTCAATACGTACAGAAGGGAAGAGAGAGGGCACCCTTGATGGACCGATCAAGAGAACCGAAATGGTCGCGAGAGGTGGCC
Organism: Eledone cirrhosa; assembly: GCA_964016885.1. Taxonomy (NCBI): domain Eukaryota; kingdom Metazoa; phylum Mollusca; class Cephalopoda; order Octopoda; family Eledonidae; genus Eledone; species Eledone cirrhosa. Next base: position 21,404,351 of record OZ024753.1, on the reverse strand, counting down.
ATTAACCTTGACCACTGAGCGTGTGCCGCTGTGCATTGCAGCGATCCAGCTTCTGAAGACAGGGCCGAAGCCAGCTGCTTTGAGGACAAACTCCAGATACCGATGGTCGACCCTATCGAATGCTTTCGATTGATCTAAATTGATCAGTGCCCCACCGAAGCCAGGTTTACACCCTACCCTCTCTATGATGTATCGCATGAGGTGGAGATTGTCGTGTATGGACCTGGCTGGGATTGCGCAAGTTTGCGCCTCCCCAACCAAATCCTAGACGACAAGCGCCAAACTCTTTGCTAACACCTTGGCCAAAATCTTAAACTCTGTGTTGAGCAGAGTTATGGGCCTGAAGTTGTCTAATGTATCCCTCTTGTTCTCGTCTTTCCTTATGAGCGTCACCACCCCCCTGCTCACAGAACTGGGAATACTCCCATTCTGCTGCCAGTTGCTGTAGAGTGCTTCAAGGAGATCGGAGAACAAGTCTGGAATATTTACGTAAAGCTCACAGGGCAGGCCATCGAAACCGGGTGAATTGCGCCTCATGCAGCCGACAAGGGCGTCCTGAATTTTGGCTGAAGTAATCGGCCTTTCGCAGTGCTCAGCGTCGGCTGTCGAGATGCGCATCAAGCCGTCAAGATACGGACTGAAATCCGCTACTCTCTCTGACTCGCCACTCTCCCTGAACAACCGAGCAAAGTGCTGGCCAAAGGCCTCACACATCCTCTTGGAATCGCTTATCTCGTGTCCGTCTCAGTTCGCCAAAGACCGAATTGTGGTTTTATTACCACGCTGCACCTCCGCCACGCGGGCCCATCGAACAGCTTTGGCTCCCTCGTTTCTCAGCGCACGCGCCTTAGCTCTGACGATGCAACCTTCATGTTTCTCATTGAAGAAATGGTCTAATGCCATTCTCGCCGCTAGCATGTCAGTTGCAATGCCACTACAAATAGCCTCGTCTAACTTATCTACCAGCTCCCCCTCCTCTCTATCGCTAGTTTTTTACTGAACTCTATCGAAGTTACTCTAATCTCTCTTTTGAGAGCCCCCCACCATCTGTTGTTGATGATCGCCCCTGTCAACTTTTTCTTAACTAAATTGTTGACTCGGTCCCTGTAAGCCTTACGTGCCGGAAATGACATGTTCAGCTTCCAGTAACTCGGTCCTAACCTACGCGTTTTATCTAGGTCGACCGTACAGATCACAAATTTGTGATCTGAATAGGCAACTGTTTTAAAAAGTGGGCAGCCCACACTATTTCTATCTATTTTCCTAATGAAGATCCCATCTATATACAATCTAGATAACCCCATTCGGTTGGTCCATGTCCATACTGGCACATTGGGGAAATCTAGTCGATACCTGTCAGACAGTTGGAACTGGCTGAGTAGGTGCTGGAGGCTTTTGCACCCCCCCGCTCCTATCGGCTACTCCCACACAATCCCAGCGTGCATCTTAGATGCCATTCCAGTCCCCTGCTAACAGTAAAGGGCGAGACGTACCCAGAAAGGTCTCCAGGCGCCTAAAGAAGTCCAGTCGTCCGGCCCCTGTAGGGGCGTAGATGGCCAGCAGTCTAACAATAATAATAATAATTGTTTCTACTTTAGGCACAAGGCCAGCAATTACCCAGTGCATTACTGGTACTTTTATTTTATCGACCCCGTAAGGATGAAAGGCAAAGTCAACCTCGATACCTTGCAAGCAGGGAAAAGCGGACGTAAAAAAAAAAAATGAAATGAATAATTTAATGAAATTATTGTGTACAGTGCTCAGGTGCACTACAACTCATCAAAGGTGCATGTATAGTACATAGAATAATATACAAATGTCAGGGAAGTGAATAGTGTATGAGTCATGATATACATGTGTGTGTGTGTATGGAGGGGGAATATTAGGTGTAGTGTTGGCAAATCTCAGGAAGCATGAGGTTTTAAAGGATGCAGTGTCTCAATAGCTAACAACTGATGCAGGTAATTTGTTCCATGCTTCAGCAACTCTGAGCATGAAACAATGTTTCCGAAAGTCATGGGAACTGTGCTGTTTTCTGACTTTGTGGGCATGCCCACGTGTGTTAGACACATGAAGATCAAAAAGGTACTCAGGGTTGTTGTTAGCAAGATGGTTAATAATTTTGTGGGTGTTTACCAAGTCAGTTGCCAGACGTCAGAGCTTCAATGTATCCATGCCAAGGGAAGCAAGGCATTCAGAGTATGGTAGATGCCTGATGTTGGGTATTTGGAGGGTATTCGCCTTGGTTGCACGTCTCTGAACAGTTTCCAGGCGGTCAATGTTCTGAGCAAGATAGGGGTTCCAGACTGGTGATGCAAATTCTAAGTGTGACCGCACCATAGCTATATACAGCTTTAAATAGATAGCTGGGAGCGCTGACAAAGGTCTTGCTGAGTGAAGCTAAGATACCCTCGGCCTTCTTGACAATTTTAGAGACATGCTTCGTCCAACGCAAATCGCTGCTGAAAGTAATGCCCAGGTCACATTCACAAGAAGACTTCTTGATATTAGTGTTGTGGAGGGAGTATGTGGACGCTGGGTTTTTACTCCCAAAATGCATGGTGGTACACTTGTCCACAGCTAGCTTGAGTTGCCAGTCTGTGATCCATTGTTACATTGTGTCCAGGTCAGATTGCAGGCAAGATCTATAGTGTTCAGGATCTGTCCTTTTAATCTCAAGGTACAGCTTGATGTCATCTGCATATTTCAGTACTGTGGCATTCTTTAAGTTGGCATCTATGTCATTAATATATGCCACAAACAAAAGGGGGCCAGGAACAGATCCCTGTGGTACACCAGATCACATCTCATATGGTGAGGAATGCTGTCCTAGAACCATGACTGCCTCTCCCCTCTACTGAGAATGAAGGACTTCAACCAGTTAAAAAGATCATCCTTCACACCCAGAGAGTTTTGCCATAAGTCTTTTGTGTGGCACAGAGTTGAAAGCTTTTGCAAAGTGAAGGTAAACAACATCCACCCATGAGTGATCTGGGTGATGTCTTCAAGACATTCGATAAGTTGGTCACAGCAGCTGGAGTTAGGGATAAATATATATATATATATATATACACACAACTTTAATAATAATAACAGTGTTGCTATTATTGACTATAAACTTTACCAGAAGGTTTAAAGATCAATAACAGCAATGGTGCCAACATATATACAATATCTATATGTAAAGTGACATCTTATGAAAATAACCACGATGTCGTTTTTGAGTCGAAGTAGAAAAACATAAGGAAATTTTTATGCTAAATTTTTGGGGAAAAAAAAGTTTTTAAGAAAATTCTAAAATTTCTGATTTTATAATCTCAAATCCTTGGACTGAATCTCTATTGGTGGAAACATGTGTGTGTTAGTTTGATAGCATATTGACTCTTTGGTGCTTCTATTCTTTATATATATATATAGATAGAGAGATAGATAGATAGATTTCTTTATTTGCCACAAGGGCGCAAAAGAAAAGGGGACAATACAAGGATATATGCCGGGGATTTTAAATACAATCGTGTAAAAAAATATTTTCAACAAACAAATTTAACAATCGAAATCCCCAATAAGGGGGAGGCGTTAGAAATGGGTTGTTTAATACTCCGTCGATAGAACAACCCCCAACTCTAGGAGTGTGTTGTGCAATGCTCCTTTCTTCCTTTTGCTCTCTTCTTCAGCCTACAGATTTATATACAGAGAAGGCCCAATCACTCGGGCCATTTTTGCTACATTCACCCAGTAAATTTCAGTAAATTTACTGGGGTGCAGTGCCTCTCTCTCCACTCTGATTCTCCTTCTAAAGTGGTATCTAAAGAAGGGAATTAGTTGTTGTCCTTAGAGAAAGACATCTGTCCTCAGTCCTCTCAATCTCGTCCACCATATAACTTCTTTCACCATAGCCACTATACAGAGGAAAACCACCTCTCTTTCGTTTTTGAAAGAAGTTGGCGGTTTGATCCTCACTATGAACTCGGCAGTCAACTGGATTTGTCCCATACGCGACAGCAGTTGTTCTGCGTAGTTCCACAGGTCAGTTACGCCCAGGCAGTGTACAATTGCGTGCAAGACGGTTTCAATGCCCTGCTTGCATCTTGGACACCTCCTCTTGGAAGGATCCCTGCCGGGGCGTCCGTGCCTGTAGATCTTGTCTGAAATTGATAGAGCTCCTCGGTAGCACTGCCAGGCCAGGGACCTCTGGAAGTTGTCCATAGGTCCCGAGCGGAAAATCCTACCAAACAGACTGGTGAATTCGTTGTCTTCGACGCCCAGAGTCTCTTGTTGTCACCCTTGTAAAGTACTAACCCTCTATAGAATGTCGAAGTGGAGTCTCCACTGATTGCTGTGCGCCCGCTTGACAGAGGTCTGTGAGCGCCTGGGCGCATTCAATGTACCAGGCGCCCATCTTCTTCGGTCTCCACTTGACCCAGGGCTGCAACTCCATCAGCGAGACAAGTTGCAGGAAGGCCTGTCTCATAAATGGTGCCCACACCGGTTGGAGGTCGGTGAGGAATACCTGGAGATGCCGCAGCCTCAGCGCATATTTGCGCATCATCAGCCACAGCATTCCCAGCCCTCCATTGGAAGAGTGCTGACAGCAGACGGATCTCCTCACCAATGGAGCCTGCTTCTTCCAAAGGAACTGGAAGAGCATGCAATCCATCTTAGTGAGGTGTTCACGGGGACAAGGCACGATGGTCAAGCGGTAGTAGATGACGGATGCTATGAAAGTGTTCGCCACCTCCGCTCGACCTTTCAAGGATAGTTTGCACTCTGCCCACTTCTGGGTGAGCGCAAACACCTTGGCCGTGACCTCATTCCAGTTTTTCTCCACCTGGAGGTCCAGACTGACCCAGACCCCGAGCAATTACACCGGTCCGTCCATCCAGCGTCCGACGATGTTGTCAGACGGCATTGGTTTGCCTCTCCACATTCCGAGTTGCAAACTGACAGACTTGTCTGGGTTCAGTTTTGCTCCAGTGAGCCTTTTGTATTCCTGTAGTAAGTTGCTGATCGCCCCGATTTCTGGGGCTTCCGACACCATTACTGTCACGATGTCGGCATAAACCGACGCCACTTTCCGCAGTCCTGGTTCCAACAGGATACCTTGCAGCAGCTTCAACTTCCGTGGTAGTGGCTCCAGAGGAGAGAGGGCATCCCTGTCGGATGGAACGCGTGATTGCGAATGGCTCCGATAGGTAGCCGTTCACCTTGACCATCGAGCAGATGTTGGTACGCATTGCAGCGATCCAACTTCTGAAGATGGGTCCAAAACCGGCCGCCTTGAGAACCGCTTCCAACTATCGATGGTCGACCCTATCGAACGCCTTAGACTGATTTAAATTGGGATTGCACACGTTTGCACTTTCCCTACCATGTTCTCGAAGACAAGTGCCAACCTTGTTACCAATGCCTTGGCCAAAATCTTTAACTCTGTGTTGAGCAGAGTTATGGGCCTAAAGTTGCTTATTTCATCCCCCTTGCTCTCGTCTTTCCTGATCAGCGTTACGATGCCCCTGCCTGCAGAACTGAGAATTCCCCCGTTCTGCTGCCAAGTGCAGTAGACGGCTTCAAGGACGCCAGAGAACAAGTCCGGGATACCTATGTAAAACTCATAGGGTAGACCATCGAGACCGGGTGATTTGCATTTCCCAGAGCGGCCCAGAGCGTCCCGTATCTCAGTGGCTGTGATCGGTCTTTCGCAGAACTCGACGTCAATGCTCGAGAGATGCGGCAGGCAGTCAAGGTATGAAGCGAAGTCCATTGACCCATTCAACGCACCGCCACTCTGCTCGAACAGTTGCGCAAAGTGCCGCTGAAAGGCCGCGCACATCCACTTGGGATCAAGTAGCACGCGTCCATTTTGGTCTTTCAAAGACCGAATCGTGGACTTGTTGCCACTTTATGCTTCTGCCACTCGGGCCTAGCGAACAGCTTTTGCTCCCTCATTCCCTAGAGCACGTGATTTACTTCTGACCAAGCAGCCTTCGTGTTTCGCGTTGAAGAACTGGTCCAGTGCCGTTCTCGTTGCTAGCACTCTAACTGCATTTCCACTCCTAAGCGCCTCCTCTATCTTGGCTACTAGTTCTGTTTCTGTTTTGTTTTTCTCTAAGGCTAATTCTCTGCTAAAGTCTATCGACTCTACTCTAATTGTTCTCTTGAGAGAGTACCACCATCTGTTGTTGACGATGGCTCCCGTCAACTGTTGCTTAACTAATCTACTTATCCGTTCACTGTAGGCTTTACGTGTAAGTAGTGACATGTTCAGCTTCCAGTATCCAGGTCCAGTCTATGTATTCTATCATGGTTGACTATGCAGTTGACTAGTTTATAGTCTGAATAGGCAACCATGTGCATTTGTGGACAGCTTAACATCTTCTTGTCTCTCTCTCTAATAAAGAACCTGTCTAAATACGATCTAGATGTCCCGCTACGGTTTGTCCACGTCCACTGTGGTGCAGTCGGGAAATCTAGTCGATACCTATCGGCCATTTGGAATTGACCGATTAAATTTTTGAGGCTGTTGCACCCCCCTCTACTGGGACATGTTCCTACATAGTACCATCGTGCGTCTAGGATACCATTCCATTTCCCGACTAAAAGCAAGGAGCGAGACGTTCCCAAAAAAGACTCTAGACGCTTAAAGAAGTCTGGCCGCGATTGCCCAGTCGGGGCAGAAACGGCCACCAGTCTGAAGGCTCCACCTCCAACACTGTTCACATCTAGGACTACCAGTCTATCATCCGGGTCCAAGTGTCCTTGCTGTACTTCGAGGTCCAGGTTTTTCCGAAACATGACAGCCACTCCCCCTCCATCTTCTGGCTGACAGAGAGATGCATAGATCTCAAAGTCATTGAAGATGGGGGTTAGTTGCTGCCTGTTGTGGACCTGGACTCAGTGATGGCTATCACATTCATACTGTGTGACCTAAGGTCGTTTAAAAGTTGGCCCTGTTTCCAGGGCAACCCTAGGCCACGCACTTTTACACTTCCAACTCGTAAATTAGCCATGTTGGTGGAGAAGAGTTGGTGAAAAGGACAAAAAGATGCACTTAACTTTTAGTTTCCTGGAGATCGGGTTGTTCAATCTCCATTTGGGTGCTGGTGGGCGTGTTGGGTGGGGTAGGGAAACATTTTAACAGGACGCAGTTAATCAGTTTTTGACAGGAGTTGCCCACATCCTGCGAAAATTCATTTTTCAGTTTATTATAGTTTTCCATGTGAACCCTTATCAGTTTGAGGTATGGAGACAATTCTGCTTTTATGAAATTTTTACCGTCGGTCCCCACCTTGGGGTTTTTGGAGATGACCTCCATCAAATTCTTGTTGTTGGTGTTGATGTATGCGTATTGTTGTTTGGGGTGGTGTTGGTATTTGTTTTGTTGGTAAGGAGAGGTTTGATTGTGTTGTTGTTTGTGTTGTTTGCGTCGGTGGTTGGTGTTTTTGTGGCTTTACGGTGTTTCTTTTTTTGTTTTTTTTGATTTCCGAGCTCTCTTTCATCCTCGCTTGGGGATGGAGAAGTAGCCTCGTCTGACGATGAATTGTCATCAAGAGCATGCGGTAGGGGTATGTTGTGTGGTGATGATGTTTTTGTGTGTGTGTTTGTGGTAGTGTTGGATGGCGTGGGATGGGGTGGGACTGTGTTTTTCAGGGGAGTTGTCTGTGTTTTTTCTTTTGTTGTTGGTTGAGTGGCTGTTTGTTTTGGTGCGTTTGCATGTTTTGTGTGTTGTTGTTGTTGTGGTGGTGGTGGTGGTTGATTGGTGTTGGTGTTGGTAACAGTATTTTTGGGGGATTGTTTTTTTAAAGTGTGTCTGTAAAAGGCAGGAGGCCTTTAGATGCGATGTACTGTTACATCGAAAGCAGCGTGGTCTTCCTTCAGGCGAAATGTTTATATGGCTGTTGTTGTCGACCAGCACTCTTTCAGGTATTTCGGAGATTCTCTCCGGCCTCATTTGAACTAGAATCTCCAAATTTGTACCAGACCACGTATGTCTGGTTGACTTCTTGATGGAGAGAATGATGTTCTGTCCCTCCTCTAAGAAACCTGCCAATATTCACCAAATATTAATATTTGGTGGTATGTTGGTGATTTTTATTTTTTTAGTCCTTTTTCACAAGTATATAGGGAAAAAGGTGTATTTTTTTAAATTATTGGTGTCACGGAATATTTTTGTACAAGGGGTCGCTTTTGAGGAGCACCGAAAAACTCCCATACTGTTTTGCCCTCTGCGTAAAGTCTATATCCGGCAATACCTCCTTTAAGGTTGCTTCAATTTCCCCTTGACTGAGGAATGCTGGTTTTTTTGTTTCATTTGAAACAGTTCTGAAGGTTAATGTCCTTAATTATAAATTTCTTTCCTTCAGACATTTGTCTTGCATTGGTGATATCTATATCCTTGTAGTCAATTTTGTTTATGACTGTTTGTGCAAAAGCTTTTTGTTTTTTGTGTTGTTGTTGTTGTTGTTGTGGTTGTCAGTTTTTCTGTTTGTAGTTGTGTCAATTGTTTTATTTTCTGTTGCTTTTGCTGTCTGTTGTATACTGTGTGGTTCAATTTTTAAGTTGCATATTTCACTTTCTTCACGAAACAAAACTATGTTGTCACTATTCGATTCCATAGTGATGTCTATACAGGCACACGTGGCGACAACATTAATATCTGTCTCTTTCTCTTTACTTTCTTTCTCAACGTTCACTATCTTTCCTTCTACGCTAGCCATTGTTGATGGCAAAATATTAAACATTTTTTGAAAAATTTTATAATTAAATTTTCACCTCTGTGGGGCGAAAAGTGAGATTACCGCCCAGCTGACAATTCAGCCTGGGGGTTAATCTACAAAACAGTGTATTTTTTAACAAAAAGTTTCTGTTTTTTGCATACAAAATTAACAAAAAACTTACCAGCAAAGTGGTACACGTCCAGACTATCTGAGATACATAGATAGATATATTTCTTTATTAGCCACAGGGGCACAAAAGAAGGGGACAAATACAAAGGGGGAAGTTTACATACAATAAAAACGTGTAAAATGTTATCACAGATGGAATTTAAAAGTTAGTCGATTTTCCCCAATAGAGGGAGACAGTTTATATGGGTAACACATACCCCCGAAAAAAAATGTGCAACCCTCATCTCCAGGAGTACGAAGAGCTTGTACTCCTTTCCTCTCCTCCTCCTTTTCCTCAACCTACAGGCTGATATAGAGAGAAGGCCCATTCACTCGGGCCATTCTCGCCACTTTCACCCACCTTTCATAAAACTTGCTGGGGTACAGCACCTCTCTCTCCATCCTGATTCTTCTTCCAAAATGGTATTTGAAAAAAAGAATCAGTTGTTGGCCGGAGAGAAAGGTGTCTGACCTCAGCCCTTTCAACCTTGTCCACCATACAACCTCTTTCGCCATAGCTATCACACAAAGGAAAACCGCCTCTCCTTCGTTTTTGAAGGAGGGTGGCGGCTTGATCATGACAATGGACTCGGTGGTCAACAGGATTGGTCCCACCTGCGACAATAGTCGTTCTACATAGCCCCACAGGTCAGTGACGCCCGGGCAGTGTATGAATGCGTGCGCGACGGTTTCTTCGTCTCGCACGCACCTCGGACAGAGAGAGAGAGAGATAGACAGACAGAGAGAGAGAGAGAGAGAGATAGACGGACAGAGAGAGAGAGAGAGAGAGAGAGGATAATACACATATATATATATAGATATGTTTCTCGGTGGGACCAATCCGGTTGACCACCGAGTCCATTGTCATGATCAAACCGCCACCCTCGTTCAAATACGAAGGAGAGACGGCTTTCCTTTGTGTGATAGCTATGGCGAAAGAGGTTGTATGGTGGACGAGGTTAAAAGGGCTAAGGTCAGACACCTTTCTCTCCGGCCAACAACTGATTCTTTTTTTCAAATACCACTTTGGAAGAAGAATCAGGATGGAGAGAGAGGTGCTGTACCCCAGCAAGTTTTATGAAAGTGGCGAGAATGGCCCGAGTGGATGGGCCTTCTCTCTATATCAGCCTGTAGGTTGAGGAAAAAGAGGAAGAGAGGAAAGGGGTACAAACTCTTCGTACTCCTGGAGATGAGGGTTGCACATTTTTTCGGGGGTATGTGTTACCCATATGAAATGTCTCCCCCTATTGGGGAAAATCGATTAACTTTTAAATTGTATTTGTGATATTTTACACGTTTTTATTGTATGTAAACTTCCCCCTTTGTATTTGTCCCCTTCTTTTGTGCTCCTGTAGCTAATAAAGAAACATAAAAAATAAAAATAAAAATATATATATATAGATAGATAGATAGAGAGAGAGAGAGAGAGAGAGAGAGAGAGAGAGAGAGAGAGAGAGAGAGAGAGAGAGAGAGATAATACACATATATATATATAGAGATAGATAGATAGAGAGTGAGAGAGAGAGAGATAATACACATATATATATATATAGATAGATACAGAGAGAGAGATAATATACATATATGTATATATATATATAGATATATATATATATATATAGAGAGAGAGAGAAATTATATATATATATATATATACATATATATATATATATACACACACACACACATACACACATGTTTTCTGTCTTCCATTTGTGTTCCATAAATTCTCCATAAGATTTTAGAAAGCTTTTGACATATCATACATTGTTCAAGTGTGACAAACAGACAAAGAAAAGGAGTACAGTTAGTAAAACATAGATTTGGACATTGTTACAAATAGTTAAGCTTTCTCAGAAGCCATTTTAAGAGAAACTAATACATTTAAGACTTCAATAAAAAATATAAATAGCTATTATGACAATATATGTGTAATTACGCAAGCAAATCTCAACAAATCTAAGATGAAATTTTATTTTGCCAGTATGAATTGATACCAAAATTACAATAACCTAGCATTTTCTTCAGGGATATAATTTTCCTGCTACATCATTCTTCTTCTTCTTGCTCTTACTCGATAGAACTGAGGTCGTCCTATGTCAGCGATCCCAGAGACATCATCATGTATAGAACTGAGTGCTACATCATACAATATAGAAATTATTTGTAATTACCAGTAAGTTCACTTAAGGTAACTTCAAACTAACTGTTTGGAAAGCATCATGGTTTAAATATCGGATTTATGTTTTATCAATTTTAAATAAAGGATGGTTGAAAGAAACTCTTTAGAGCCACAGTAAAAAGCACTGAGTTATATGATAAAAGTTCTTTGTTTTAAAGTGTTTATATGCATCTAAAAACCTTTCTTCCCTAAATTGTGCAATAATTCAGTAACTTTCATGACCTGGTCCATCAACTTGATGCCTCTCTAGTTTCCTCTGTCCAGTCTGTCTCCTTTGTCCTTTGTCCTTGTATCAGTTGACAATGATGCTGCTATACCAGTCATTAGGTATGACATTATTCTGTATTACTTGATTTACAATGTACATTGTTAGTGAGTGTCCGGTCCCCCTAACCAAATGCTGTCAACATCTCACTTACTGTCCCTGACAGACATGCTGCTTTGTCAGTCTTCATATCCATAATTACCTTACTATACAGCTGCTAACTTAAATGGCTGCTCCCTCTATTGGATCTGCTTGAGGTAGGCCATCTTCCTTCCATTCTCCTCATTTAACAGTCTCTCACAATGGCACTTTCATGGTACTTTCTTTTCAGCATGAGTGAGAGCAAGAATGCCACTGTCATTTTGGATAGATTTCTCCTCAACAAAATCTTCATTTTCCTCTCACACATGGCCTTGCAATCCTAAACACCTTATGCTTATGTTCCTCATGGTGCAGAACATGCACAAACTTCCCTCTAAGTATACCTGCAACATGGCTTCTATTCTACCATCTTCACACTGTTCTCTCTTTCTCCTATTTTGCCAGTCTTTTCATGCCTGTGCATATATATATATATGTATATATATAAATGGAAAAAATGAAATTTCATTTCTCACTCTTAGTACGGCTGATACTTGGGTAATAGGAAAATGTTTCACGCCAATGGCAGAGCTCAAGTGGTTTCGCCGGCTATTTCTGGAGTCCAGAAATAGCATCGAAACGACTTGAGCTCTGCCGTCGGGGTCATACATTTTCATATATATATATATATATATATATATATAACGAAGGAAATGTGGTAAGGAACCAGGTGGACCATAACGCACCAAAGTACTCAATACTTGGGGTAGTAGAGTGGGTAATAGGAACCAGTAAGACCCTGACAGCTGAGCTCAAGCCGTTTCGACGGCTAATTCTGGACTCAATTAGCCGTCCAGAATTAGCCGTCGAAACGGCTTGAGCTCAGCTGTCGGGGTCTTACTGGTTCCTATATATATATATATATACATCTACAACAACAATACCGGTGTGTATGTATATATATATATATATATATATATGTGTATGTGTGTGTGTGTGTGTGTATATATATATATCACACAGTCAAAACAACCAAATTTCAACCCAACGTCTACAACATCTACAACAACAACAACAATACCAATGTCTACAGCAACAACAGCATCAGAATGAAATGAACACTAACATCAAGAGAAACAACAAACAACAACAACAACAACATCAACTGCCACCACCACCACCACCACCATCACCATCACCAGCGATCGGGCCTTAAGAAAACAACAACTATAATAATAATAATATTTCTGCTGTTGGCACGGGGCAGCGATTGTCCCAGCGCATTGCTGGTACTTTGTTGTCAGCTCTGTGGGGATGAAGGACAGGGTTCACCTCGGCGGGATTTGAACCCGGAGCGTGGAGGGCCGTAGCTCTATGCTGTAAAATAATTATTATAATAATTGTTTCTACTTTTGGCACAAGACCAGCAATTACCCAGTGTATTACTGGTACTATATTTTATCGAACCCGTAAGGATGAAAGGCAAAGTTAACCTCGGCGGAATTTGAACTCAGATGGCAAGGGCCGTAAATCTTCGCTGCAAAGCATGGTGTCCGACCCTCTACCTACTGCCAATCCACCACCCTAGCATTGCGTCCGACCCTCTACCGATACTGCCAATCCACCGCCTGGTGGATTGGCAGTATCGCTAGATATTATTATAATAATACTGAACAGTAACGCACAGCTTCAATTATACAAACTCTTTCGAAAGTCAACAGTTGACATGATCTTGTATCAGTAATGACGGTAATATGTGTGTGTGTGTGTGTGAGTGGCGTGTGTGTGTTTGTATGCATGAGTGAGTGTGTGTGTGTGTCATACGTATGAGTGTCAATAAGTGATTTTTTTTTTTTTTTTGCGCGGGGACATAGAAATAATTGGGCTGGATACCCGATTGTGCAGTTAAACCACTGGGAGTGAAGGACCCCTAGCCCTTGTCAGGGCATTTTTCTAGGAGAAGGCAACTCAAGAAACTGGGATAACTCCGACATAAAACCTGCGGCTCCGTAATTACCGATGATGTTGATCTTTTCTTCTTTTCGGTTACTGTTGCTCAGAGAGTGGGATTGGCTCAGTGCACAGTCTTTCCTCACTTTAAAAATATTCTTCACGCACAGGCATTGCACGATTGCATTAATTAATAATTATTAATAGTGTTATTATTGGTGGATTGGCAGTATCGGTAGAGGGTCGGACGCCATGCTTTCCAGCATAGTTACGTCCCTTTACGATCTGAGTTCAAATGCCGCCGAGGTTGACTTTGCCTTTCATCCTTACGGGGGTCGATAAAATAAAGTACCAGTAATGCACTGGGTAATTGCTGGCCTTGTGCCTAAAGTAGAAACAATTATTGTTATTATTGTTATGACCATGCTGCAAAATGGAGGGGTAGAGAGGGCCCATGAGTCCAGTAAGACTTCCTCTCTAGTCCTGGTGGCACGAATAAAAGCACCCAGTCCATGCTGTAAAGTGGTGCTGGTGTTAGGAACGGCATCCAACCAGTATATATACTACTGCCAAAAATTATTGAGCACAACAAATGAGAATTGCAACAACTGCGTAAACAGCAATAACACTAACCATGTTAGGGCTGCACATGGTAGTGGGGTGGCTGGTGCGGCCATGTGCGAGAACCCCCCAACCGTCATCAAGCAATCACACTACAGGAAAAGGAACAAAAATATGAAGACGTTGCAGCTCAGAGTTGCCACACTTAATGTTGGCACTCTCACATGTAGATCTGGTGAAATAGCGGAGATGCTGGAGAGAAGGCATGTCGAAGTGTGCTGCGTGCAAGAGGTGAGATGGAGAGGTGCCTCTGCGAGACTAATCACAGGTAAACAGCGTAGTTATTAGCTTTTCTGGGTAGGTAAGGATGATGGGTTAGGGGGAGTAGGCATTTTCCTGGCTGAGAGATGGATCAATAAGACAATAAAGGTAGTTCGAGTTAATAATCGAATAATTAAGCTTAGATTAGTTGTAGGCAGGAGACTACTGACAATCATCTCTGCCTATGCTCCCCAGGCAGGCCTAGGTAATGAGGAGAAAAACTGCTTTTACGAGCAACTTTTACAAACAGCCGCAATGACAGAGGACGGAGACATCGTTATGCTAGCAGGGGACTTCAATGGTCATGTTGGACAGCTCCAGGATGGTTACACTGGGGTACATGGTGGGCACGGTTACGGCTCAAGAAATGAAGAAGGAGCGAGACTTCTTGAATTTTGTGATGCAAGTACACTGACTATTTGCAACACTAACTTCCAGGCACCTGCCAACCACCTAATAACATACAAATCAGGTGAGCACATAAGCCAGATTGACTTCATATTAGTTAGGTAGCGGGACAGGTGGATAGTGTCAAATACCAGGGCATACCCTGGGGAAGAATGTACCCCACAGCATAGGTTAGTCGTTAGTGATATCTCAGTAAGCAAGAGATGGAATGAGACATACAGGAAGGTGTGGAGAAGAAAGGTCTGGAAGCTAAAAGACTTTTCACTAAAATACAAATTTAGGAAAGCCCTTCAAGATGTGTATGACGAAAAAGAAGACGAGTTAGGATCGTATGACATAGATGATAACTGGAATTTTTTACGTGACAACTTACTGCTTCAGTGTACTTAGTGTCACGAATGATGAGAAAATGGAGGCCTGAAAATGTCATTATGAGAGACTGATGAATGTGGAGAACGAATGGGAGAGAGAGAAATTTCCCTCAGTAGATCCGACAGATGGACCAGCTATTGAGATGGACGAATATAGGGTCCAAGAGGCGATTAAGGAAATGAAAAATGGTAAGCCACTATACTTAGCTTTTGTTGACCTAGAGAAGGCCTTTGATAGGGTACCCCGATCTGTCATCTGGTGGTCCCAAAGGAAACTAGGTGTTGAGGAATGGCTTGTGAGGACAGTGCAAACTTTATACAGAGGTGCTGTCAGTAAAGTGAGGGTAGGAATGGAGTTTAGTGAGGAATTCCAGATACAAGTAGGAGTACATCAGTGTTCGGTCCTCAGCCCGCTCTTGTTCATTATAGTCCTCCAAGCCATAACAGAGAAGTTTAAGTCCATGGGAACTTCTCTATGCTGACGATCTGGTTCTTATAGCAGAATCAGTAGAGGAGCTAGAAAATAAATTCTGGCTATGGAAACAGCAGTTGGAATCAAGAGGACTGAGAGTGAACCTAGCTAAGACAAAGTGTTGATGAGTAGAAAAGAGAACAAAACTCTGATTCCGTCTGGGAAATGGCCATGTTCGATATGCAGAAAAGGAACTGGCATAAATTCTATAAAATGTACACAATGCAGATCTTGGGTACACAAGAGATGTAGTGGGATAGCAGGCAAACTAACAGGTAGGGAGAAATACGTATGCAGTAGATGTACAGGGAAATTAGACAGTAGAAGTCGCATTGATAGACACATTTTTCAAATGCAGGTGGGTGTTATAGAAGTGGTGGATAGCTTCTGGAACCTAGGAGATCAGATTAGCATGGGAGGAGGGTGTTCCGAGGCCATAGTATCTAGAATAAGGACGGGTTGGAAGAAGTTTAGTGAGCTGCTTCCTCTGCTGACGAAGAAGGGTTTCTCCCTGCGTACGAAAGGCCGGTTATATGATGCCTGAGTGAGGAATGCGATGCTGCATCATAGTGAGACATGGGCAGCAACTGCAGAGGATATGCGACGGCTGGAGAGAAATGAGGCAAGCATGCTCCGTTGGATGTGCAATGTCGATGTGCGTGAATGACCCAGCATGGATGTATTGAGAGAGAAACTGTGTCTGAGAGGGATAGATTCTAGTGTGCGGGAGAGGAGACTGCGATGGTTTGGACATGTGATGCGCATGGAGGATGACCGATGGGTGAAGAAGTGCCAAGAAATGCCAGTTGAAGGAAGACATAGTAGAGGTAGACCACAAAAAATATGGGCAGAGGTGGTGAGAACAGACCTCAGATCGCTGAAGCTCACAGTGGAGATGATGAAGGACCGTTCCACCCTTGCAAGCAGGGAAAAGCAGACGTAAAATGATGATGATGATGCTATTTATATAAATTGGGTCGTCTAGTATGAAATTTGTAGAGATTTGTAGCAAAAAAAACAAATTTTATACTTGACAACCCAATGTATATGTATAAGCATGTCTCTAAAATTGTCAGGAAGGCCGATGGTGTCTTAGCATCACTTAGCAAGACCTTTGTCAGCCACTCTCCAGCTCTCTATTTAAAGCTGCATATAACTATGGTGCGGCCACACTTAGAATTTGCATCACCAGTCTGGAACCCCTATCTTGCTCAGAACATTGATTGCCTGGAAACTGTTCAGAGACGTGTAACCAAGCGAATACCCTCCAAATACCCTCCATCGGGCATCTACCATACTCTGAACGCCTTGCTTCCCTGGGCATGGATACATTGAAGCTCCGACGTCTGGCAAACACCCACAAAATTATTAACCATCTTGCCAACAACAACCCTGAGCACCTTTTTGATTTCCATGTGTCTATCACACGTGGGCCGGCTAACAAAGTCAGAAAACAGCACAGCTCCATGACTTTCGGAAACATTTTTTCACACTCAGAGTTGCTGAAGCATGGAACAAACAACCTGCATCAGTTATTATCTATCGAGACACTGCATCCTTTAAAACCTCCATGCTTCCTGAAATTTGCCAACACTATACCTGCTGTCCCCCCTCCATACACACGCACAACGCACACATGTATTTCATGACTCGTACACTGTTCATTTTCCTGACATTTGAACATTATTCTATGTACTATACATGCACCTTTGATGAGTTGTAGTGCACCTGAGCACTGTACACAATAATTTCATTATTATTATTGTTCTTTGAGTCTCAGTCATTGATGTTATTTAACTGGAATGTTTGTTGAAATGAATATCAAGCCGCTACCTGCAGCCTCAGATATTCTGGATGTATTGGAGGGTTCTTGCTGTTCCCAGCAAGCATGCCTTTTGAAGTGTTCCAAAAAGTGGAGCTGGACTATTCTTCTTTAACCATCCTTGGAGAGATAGTACCTAGTGCACTATGACAATCGGGACGACCTTGATTTCATGGCAGTTCCAAATCCTTTTTAACTCCCACTTTAAGTCCTGGTATTGGTTAATTTTCTCCCTCTCCTTTTCTTGCACTCTCGTGTCAAATGGGCAGGCTACATCTACAATCAGGCACAATCTTTTTTCCTTGTCCAAAACCACCAGGTCAGGCCTATTATTATTATTATTATTATTATTATTATTATTATTATATATATATATTTATATATATTTGTATATTCACACATTAACAATATAGTTTAACCCTTTTGTTATCAATCCAACCAAAACCAGCTCAGGTTCTATGAAATAAAGTCATCCATTTTAAATATTTTGAATTTATATTAAAATTTTCCAACTTAATTTTAGTAATGACAAAATTAATAATTTTAATAAACCCTTCAATATTCTTCATAAATTAATTGAAGTAGAGTGTATTTAATTAGAAATTCAGTGATGAATGGATTACATGTTGATGATGATCATAGTCATGATGATGATATTTTCCAACTGCACATATTCAAAATGGCACTATTTATAGCCACATGTGATGTGGGCCCACTGGTTCCCTAATACATAGGCATGGCAGTATGGTCAGGAAATTTGTTTTGCAACGACTTAATAGCTTGCCACAGTCAAAATGCAACAAAAATTACATGAAAGGTTTAACACTTTAGTATTCACATTAATTTTCAAATATCATGTTTATCTATTCACATTAGTTTTGAGGTTAACTTTGCCTTTCATCCTTACGGGGTCGATAAAATAAAGTACCAGTAATACACTGAGGTAATTGCTGGCCTTGTGCCAAAAATAGAAACAATTATTTTTAGTTAATCCTACTCAAGAGGGTTATCAATTTCATTTATTTGCAATTTTCTTAATTATCTATGTGCAGACTTGAAATTTTGTCAGTAGATGTTTAAATATTAATAATTTACAATTATCTATTTTTACCTGATTTTTTTTTTTGTTAGATTAGACTTTTATGGGCAGGTGAAATTAATTAACAGGTGTAAAAGTAATGACTTTATGGATAAACACAAAAATTTAAACTTTATCTGACTTACCTGTTAGATTTGTTACAAAAAATATCCAACAATGACCTAGATGTTCATTTCCAACAATTTTAGTACTTTTCACGAACAGGTGAATTAATTTAAAATGCAGGTATAATCAGTACACGGTTTTAGTCTGTCTCTACATTCGATACAAATATTTTCATTGAAAAAAAGTATAAAACCCTTTCATCAGTCAAAATAATATTGGCAATGTACTGGGTAGATTTATATAACAGAATGTGTCCAATATATAAGTTCATTAACAGGTATGATGTAGGTGTTTTCCTATCTTTTTCAATATTGTCAGACAATATTTCTGTCATGAAATTGACCAAAACACCCTTTACATAATGGCACTTTGCAAAAGGAACACATAAAAGAGGTTTCAATTGGATAACCTTCAGCAGTTTTTCTCTTTTGCAAAGAGCACATTCGGCAAACCTTCCTCCCAGTAATTTTCTCTATTTTATGAAAATCAATATTTTCTTTGTTCACCTCAGATAATTTTGACTTTCTCTCAGCTTTGTGTTTGTGAGAAGTATATCCTCCATGCAGCTGAGATGTGACGTCTACACAAAATTTCATGTAGCAGTAGTCCTTTGGTGGTGGCAGATCCTTGTGGCTTTTAGTGAATACAATAAAAGAATTCACAATGGTTAAATTCACTAAAAACCACAAGATATATCTCCAGCTGGGTAATATACACAATATTGGTTGGATTTGTCAACCCCGCTCATATATTTATTATAGGAGAGGTTGACTAAAGGTTTACATTCAGCCCCAACTCCTGGTTGTTGGTTAGAAGTTAGGAATAAAATTTGCCATTTGTCTTTGTACAAAGTGGATAGGATGTTCCCTTTTTGCACTTGGAGAATGTCACCTCTCTTTTTAAATTTTTTGACTTTTATTTCTTGGGATAGCCCTTTGCGATTCCCCATTATTGTACTGCAGGTGTACGTATTTACAAGGGCAAGATCCTGTGCTAGAAGCACTGAAAAAAAAAACCAGTCAAAATATATGTGTCTGTGTTGAGAGTGGAAGGGTTCAGTCAGAGACCACACAACGTAGCCCAATCCCTTTTTTCTCTCTCCGTTGTGTTTCTTTCCTGTGTAAACATCAAAGTTTGCACAGTAACCTGTGTCCGATTCAGAGTTCCCACACCTTGGTGCCCCATTTAGTGGGTTTAGCTGGCATATATTGTCTGAAATGTACCCTACCCTTATACCCAGTCATTGCTTCATCAACACTAAGATTTTTCCCAGGTATATAAACAGTTTTTAATTTTTCAGATAGCATTTTAATTACTGGTCAAACTTTATACAGAGGGTCATAATTCAAATCATTTCTACTGGGGGCATTTGAAGTATCAACCAGGTGCAAATATTGGTTTAATTTTAAATACCTTATTTTTGCCATAATACTTGATATATAAGGGTCACTAAACCTTATATCAGTGCTCCAGTAATTCCACAGTCTTGGAAACTGTTTTATACTGAACATAATATTTATGGTAAAAAATGCTTGAATTTCCAAATCGGTCGGTCACCATAACAGATCGGGTTTTCCTTGATCTGTTGTTGGGCATATCGATTAGTCTCTTCTGCCACAACTTCAAAGAAAGTTTGTGGCAAAAATAAAAAATAAATAATCCACTGCTTTAGCATCGGGATGTAATGTGTGTTGTGGACCGGTATTTTCAATAAAATCGGGAACATGCTTAGGTGTGTTTTTTTCAACCACGTTGCCGTAATATCTTCAATGGCGTCCCGGAGATCTCCTTCGTTTTCACTTTCAAAACAACAATCATCATCGGACGAAATTTCAGAAATATTTTCATTTGAAGATAAATCACTAATATTATCTTTTGTTTCTTGTTTATTTTGAATGTCGTCGTGTGTAAAACCTTCAAAGTCGGTATCGCTACTTTCATAAGCCATGTGGATACACAAAAAATCTGTTCTACTTTCAACGTTAAAAAAACACGTGTTGTTTTAAGTTGTTTCACTATTAAGTGTTAATTTTCGCAGTAAAGGCCCAATCTTGCAGTAATCTCGAATTGATGAGATGTTGATGACGGTATTGTTTATTTTTAGAACAATATTTTAGTGTGGGTGTTATCGGCCGGTTTGGGTTGGATTGAACAAAGAACACTAAAGGGTTAAGGCAGTAAAAGACAAATTTAGAAAACACTGAAGAAAGAAAACTGCAATTCATTTAAGTTTGATATTATATGCAACTCTGAAGTTATATTCTGACTAGTCATATATAAGAAGTGAACGGAAGGAAGCCGTGATAGAGTTAGACCAAGAAAGACCTGGGTAAAGATTGTGAGAGTTAATCTTAAATCACTGAGACTGACAGAGGAGATGACAAAGGTTCACAACATGTGGAGAGGTGCTGTGCTGAAAAGGACCCGTCCAACCCATGCAAGCATGGAAAAGCAGGCGTAAAAATGATGGCTAGTTATATATAAATGAATATAAAATAAAAATGTGTATTGATAACAAAATTCTGTATACATTAGACATATATTAATAAAATATTTACCTCTTTGGAAATTGGTTTTGAAGATGGGAATTTCATTGTAGTGGATCTAATTGTGTTTGATGATAGCAACGGTTTTGTTATTTGTTGATTCTGCTTCAAATTGGTCTTAATGTTGGCAACTGAAGAAGTGGGAGTAGTTATAGTAGTAGTAGTAGCAGTTGTTAATTTACTGGCAACATTAGAAGTACCTGAAGATGTGTTTTTCTGGGAGGCCTACAAATGAATAAATAAATATATATAGATATAATATAATAAGTAACATGAATATGACAACTTCACAGTTAAAGGACTAACATCTATATATATAAAACTGAGGATGTCTGTCTGTGTGTGTGTGAGTTAGTTTGAATCCCTAAAACTGGAGAAGCATCCAACCGACTGTTTTCAAACTTTACACATGTAATACTTATGTTTCAGGGAGTGTTCTGAGCAAAAGAAATTCAAATTTTCAATGCTCTAGGGACCGCATTAGGCGATTTAGCGATCTCTCTCTATAATTCTTAGTCTTTCTCTATTTAGATAGATACATACATATAACGTCGCGCCCTTATAATATCTGTCTGTATGTCTGGCTGTCTGCATGTCTGGCTGTCTGCATTACGTCACTTCCCACAATTCCCTCGTCATCCAGAACACGCCCTTATAATATCTGTCTGTATGTCTGGCTGTCTACATCGCACTCGGCGCGTCAATGTATGGCTGTTAAACGGGCCGCGAACGCATTCTGATTCATTCTAAAGGCTACCGGTGGAAGCAACCATAACACACTCCAAATGTCAGAGAACGCAGTCAAAGTCACTATTAAGGGCTACAAGTGAACGCTCACGTGGCCCTTTTTAGGGCCACCACTTGAAATTGTTGATGGTTACCCCTCCTTACTGGAGTGTCAGTGAACGGCTTACAAGGCCCTTTTAAGGGCCCTTGAAATAACTGATGGCGACCCTTTTGTTTAGGGCTGCCAGTGAACTCGCACAAGCCTCGGGGCCCATTTTATTGCACCATTCCTCTTTAAATTTGTTAAATTATACCAACAGTTTGGTAAACGTTTGTCCACTTGCGTTTACTTACTAAGGTGCGGTGGACTCCTTCGAGAAGGCTCCACATGCTGTCCGATTGCACGCCATGCCTTGCTCAAGTATTGCAGACTTCCCTGTGACATAAGTGGTGACATCTGTCCTGCTGACTCATGCCACTTTATTAAAGTACAAAAGCACCAAGCCGATTTTCTCCACGAGGAAGGAGAAGCATACCTAATACTAATTGCATCAAAGCATTCGGTTTATTTTCTTTACATATTGTCCAGGCATGCAGTTTTTCCACGATTAGGTCTGTTGGCGGCCCGCATTATGTTTCAGGGAGTGTTATGCACATAAAAAATTCAACTTTTTGATTTCCTAGGGCCCGCATTAGGTGAAAAACTGCATTTTTCCAGCTTTTTAGGGGTATTTTGAGTCGTTACGTCAGACCGATTTCCTTGAAATTGTAACTATGTATTAGTCAAAATCCAACTTTTTTATGGTCTAGGGCCCGCATTAGGTGAAAAACTTAATTTATTCAGCTTTTTAGGGCTTTTTTTAGGCGATACGTCTAGCCGATTTTCCCGAAATTTCAAGGCATATTATGCACATAAAAAGAATTCATTTTCTTGATCCCCTAGGGCCCGCATTAGGTGAAAACCTGCATTTTTCCTGCTTCATCGAGGAAAATCTTAAAGATTATCCAGCCATCAGAGTATTCGGTTTATTTTCTTTACATATTGTCCAGGCATGCAGTTTTCTACGATTAGGTCTGTTGGCGGCCCGCGTTCCAAAATACCTTATCCTGTGCAATGCCGGGTACCACTGCTAGTTTATTATACAATTGACATGTGTTTCGCCAATCTACAGGTAAACAAAATCTAGAAATGCTAGTCTGATAGGATTTATAGGAAAATTTCATTTTCCAATATTTGTCGATAGCACCGTGATAAATTGGCTCTTCAGAATTTAACAAGGTTTACATTTATGCAAGGTGTCTATAATACATATACAGAGATTGATAGGGTGTGTCTTCGTGTAGGAATTAGGTTATATACGTAGCAGTTGTATTGAAATGTACTGAGAGAAAGAGGAAGAAAGAAGATGTAGAGAGATGAGTGGCAGTTTTAGCGACTGCTACAACCAATATATTCTAGTATTGTTGTCATATAAGATTATTTGTTTGTTGAGTGGATTAAAGTTTGTGGCCAATCACCACTGTCAGGATATTTTAGGTGGATGAAAACGTTTCTTATTCTGCCAACTTGGTTGGTGGTTGTATACTGCTTAGTTAAGGATAGTATTTTGTAGGGTATCTGGTGTCAAGTAGGGGAATTCAGACAGAGTAAATGTTGATGATAATATTTACATCTATGTTCGAAGGGAATGATGCTGAGTTCAAATTGTGTGCTAGTTGGAATTATAATGAGAAAAAGCTCTATATAATTTACTTAACAATAGACTATAATGCCTATTCAACTGCAGACTGCAGTTGAATAGGCTTTGTCTATTGTTAAGTAAATTTTTCCTGGTAATATAATACATTTCGAGTATACAAATTTTACAAGTTTATGCGTGTAGTTTGTATTGATGAGCGAATTCAACGACTGACCTGGAAATATCGTATTTGGTACCTTTCTTTTCCAGTTCCCATATTCTGCTAGCTAAAGTTGTGGAGTTTTTAAGTTTATCATTTTTAAATGAATGTACATGGTTATACCAACCTTTCTTAAAGACATTAGAGGTGCTCTTATATATTTTGCTCTATGTTCATTTGTGTTGATTTCACATTGGTATATAATGTTGTACATATATTCTGTATTGGACAGTTTTCAGGTGATGGACAGTTCCATCTTATTTCCTTTCTATGGGTCTATGGGTTGGTTCCTTATTGTTGTTATTAGGTATGTGAATAGGTTGTGATACATTTAGTCCTTTATTTATAGGTTTTACTACCCTGGGTCCATATATCTGTGTTGGTTGGGAGCTTCCCCTGGGGTTCCTGTTATCACTTGTATCATGTTCAGTATCATGGTTCCTTAAGTGTTTCTTATTTAATTTGTTTATGTAAGGTTTTAGGTTTTCAGAAGTTGTGTAAGATAACCTAATAGGGTTTCTATCTTCTGGTATTTATGTGATTGAGGGAAATATTGATTAGGTTAAAGAAGATGGTGGGGAGATTGGATTTAACTGCAATGTTGATATACTAGGGGTATGTTTGTTTCTAAATCTTATAATGATGTCCTGGGGATATTTTAGTGTTGGATGTTGCATTAAAATTGAAAAGTGTGTAGATGTTAATAAAATCAGTTGAAGTATCAACTTTGGTTTTTCACTTAAATTAAAATATATTGTTGCTGTGATTGGGATTTGACCTATCGTTATACCCTGTGTCTCTCCTTGCATTGAGTACTCCCGTGAACCTAATAAACCTTTATTTGTCTGCCTCTCTGTTTTGTTCCCGTCCAAATTTGCACTATATATTCTATTCTATGGCGGGTAAAATTCCCGAGATCCATGGACGAGTTCTCTCCAGCGGTCTCTGTCCCTCATTATCGCTGCCATGTCCTGCGTCTCCAACAGACCAGTGTCTGTCCTTAGGGCATCAACATACGTTAACCTTGGTCTTCCTCTTCTAGTGTGTCCATCTAGGGGCTCCCAAAGGAGCACTGAGTGCAATGTTAACTCTGGATGTCGGTGAGCATGTCCAGCTAACCTCAGTCTCCTCTATTTATTTATTTACTCTTAATTTTATTTTGAGTTAAGATTCTATTGGTTTTTTTCCCCAGATTACACTAAATCTGTGGATAAAATTTCTGGTCTTGACTTATTTTGAATTGGGATTAAATTATTTTCCCATATCATATTTTTCATCTTGACGTAATAGTCACTTATATGTATGAATTACTGTTGGCTTCTTGCTCACATTAATTTCTCTATTTTCATTTATATTTATACTCGGAAATTTTCCTTGAGTGCTTAAAATTATTTGTGACTAATCCCGGTTTAAAAAAAAAAAAACGCGATAATATTGCTTTATGCTGAACTCTATATCTTTTGTTGAGTTTTTTTTCGGAATGTTTTGACTGCTGTTTCTTGTAAACAGACATTCGTCTCATTCTGACGTCACTAGCACTGTCTCCATATGTGTTTATTAATTCAATTCCACATGAGATTTGACTAGCCTGCTTTTAAATTCCTCTCTGGCATATTTTAGCTGTCTTAGTTAACATTGTTGAGCACTACTGAGGAACGATTCCAACCGTGACTAACCCCACTGAAAAGTTTCGTGAAATAGTCTTTTTAAGACTATATAGTGCATTTGTAGATTTTTCCAAATTGACGGATAAGTATTTACTCTTAATTTTATTTTGAGTTAAGGTTCTATTGGTTTTTTCCACGGATTACACTAAATCTGTGGATAAAATTTCTGGTCTTGACTTGTTTTGAATTGGGATTAAATTATTTTCCCATATCTTACGTTAAATATTTTTCATCTTGACGTTATAGTCACTTATATGTCTGAATTACTGTTGGCTTCTTGCTTACATTAATTTCTCTATTTTCATATATATATATATATATATATATATATATATATATATATATATAAATCATCATCATTATCGTTTAACGTCTCCTTTCCATGCTAGAATGGATTAGACAGGTTTGTCCCATTTAAGGCAAGTTGGGCCAGGTGACCATGTCTTGCTCATATAGGACTGTTTCTGGTTCTTTTTCTACAGCAGAATGCGCTTCCTAACACCAACCACATTTACAGTGTGTGCTGGGTGCCTTTTGCCGTGACACCTACACGACCATTTTACATTGTGGGCTGGGTGCATTTTGCCGTGGCACCTACACAACCACTTTACAGTGTGTGCTGGGCGCCTTTTGCCGTGACACCTACACAACCACTTTAGTGTGGGCTGGGTGCCTTTTGCTGTGACACTTACACAACCACTTTACAGTGTGTGCTGGGTGCATTTTGCCGTGATACCTACACAACCACTTTACAGTGTGGGCTGGGTGCCTTTTGCTGTGACACCTACACAACCACTTTACAGTGTGTGCTGGGCGCCTTTTGCCGTGACACCTACACAACCACTTTACAGTGTGGGCTGGGTGCCTTTTGCTGTGACACTTACACAACCACTTTACAGTGTGTGCTGGGTGCATTTTGCCATGATACCTACACAACCACTTTACAGTGTGGGCTGGGTGCCTTTTGCTGTGACACTTACACAACCACTTTACAGTGTGTGCTGGGTGCCTTTTGCGTGACACCTACACAACCACTTTACAGTGTGTGCTGGGTGCCTTTTGCCGTGACACCTACACGGCCACTTTACAGTGTGGGCTGGGTGCCTTTTGCTGTGACACTTACACAACCACTTTACAGTGTGTGCTGGGTGCATTTTGCCGTGATACCTACACAACCATTTTACAGTGTGGGTTGGGTACCTTTTGTTGTGACACTTACACAACCACTTTACAGTGTGTGCTGGGTGCCTTTTGCCGTAACACCTACACAACCACTTTACAGTGTGGGCTGGGTGCCTTTTGCTGTGACACTTACACAACCACTTTACAGTGTGCTGGGTGCCTTTTGCCGTGATACCTACACAACCACTTTACAGTGTGTGCTGGGTGCCTTTTGCCGTGACACCTACACGACCACTTTACAGTGTGGGCTGGGTGCCTTTTGCTGTGACACTTACACAACCACTTTACAGTGTGGGCTGGGTGCCTTTTGGTGTGACACTTACACAACCACTTTACAGTGTGTGCTGGGTGCATTTTGCCATGATACCTACACAACCACTTTACAGTGTGGGCTGGGTGCCTTTTGCTGTGACACTTACACAACCACTTTACAGTGTGTGCTGGGTGCCTTTTGCGTGACACCTACACAACCACTTTACAGTGTGTGCTGGGTGCCTTTTGCCGTGACACCTACACGGCCACTTTACAGTGTGGGCTGGGTGCCTTTTGCTGTGACACTTACACAACCACTTTACAGTGTGTGCTGGGTGCATTTTGCCGTGATACCTACACAACCATTTTACAGTGTGGGTTGGGTACCTTTTGTTGTGACACTTACACAACCACTTTACAGTGTGTGCTGGGTGCCTTTTGCCGTAACACCTACACAACCACTTTACAGTGTGGGCTGGGTGCCTTTTGCTGTGACACTTACACAACCACTTTACAGTGTGCTGGGTGCCTTTTGCCGTGATACCTACACAACCACTTTACAGTGTGTGCTGGGTGCCTTTTGCCGTGACACGTACACGACCACTTTACAGTGTGGGCTGGGTGCCTTTTGCTGTGACACTTACACAACCACTTTACAGTGTGTGTTGGGTGCCTTTTGCCATGACACGTACACAACCACTTTACAGTGTGGGCTGGGTGCCTTTTGCTGTGACACTTACACAACCACTTTACAGTGTGTGCTGGGTGCATTTTGCCGTGATACCTACACCACCACTTTACAGTGTGGGCTGGGTGCCTTTTGCCGTGACACCTACACGACCACTTTACAGTGTGGGCTGGGTGCCTTTTGCTTTGACACTTACACAACCACTTTACAGTGTGTGCTGGGTGCCTTTTGCCGTGACACCTACACAACCACTTTACAGTGTGGGCTGGGTGCCTTTTGCCGTGACACTTACACAACCACTTTACAGTGTGTGCTGGGTGCCTTTTGCTGTGACACTTACACAACCACTTTACAGTGTGGGCTGGGTGCCTTTTGCTGTGACACTTACACAACCACTTTACAGTGTGTGCTGGGTGCCTTTTGCCATGACACGTACACAACCACTTTACAGTGTGGGCTGGGTGCCTTTTGCTGTGACACTTACACAACCACTTTACAGTGTGTGCTGGGTGCCTTTTGCCATGACACGTACACAACCACTTTACAGTGTGGGCTGGGTGCCTTTTGCTGTGACACTTACACAACCACTTTACAGTGTGTGCTGGGTGCATTTTGCTGTGATACCTACACCACCACTTTACAGTGTGGGTTGGGTGCCTTTTGCCGTGACACCTACACGACCACTTTACAGTGTGGGCTGGGTGCCTTTTGCTGTGACACTTACACAACCACTTTACAGTGTGTGCTGGGTGCCTTTTGCCGTGACACCTACACGACCACTTTACAGTGTGGGTTGGGTGCCTTTTGCCGTGACACCTACACGACCACTTTATAGTGTGGGCTGGGTGCCTTTTGCTGTGACACTTACACAACCACTTTACAGTGTGTGCTGGGTGCCTTTTGCCGTGACACCTACACGACCACTTTACAGTGTGGGCTGGGTGCCTTTTGCTGTGACACTTACACAACCACTTTACAGTGTGTGCTGGGTGCCTTTTGCCGTGACACCTACACGACCACTTTACAGTGTGGGCTGGGTGCCTTTTGCTGTGACACTTACACAACCACTTTACAGTGTGTGCTGGGTGTTTTTTGCTGTGACACCTACACAACCACTTTACAGTGTGGGCTGGGTGCCTTTTGCTGTGACACCTACACAACTACTTTACAGTGTGGGCTGAATGTTTTGTGGTACACAAATAATATATATATATAGGTAAAAAATTCAGATGCATAGCTGATAGATAAGTGTGATTTATAAGAGCAGTCATTAACCCTTCTTACCATATGTCTAAGAATATACAGTGCACAATTTGGTAACAATCTTTTTTTAATTAATTTGGCAACATACATGTATATATGTAGAGAGATGATGATGATGATGATACTATAGATATTTTTCTGTTTATATAGATGTGTTGTGTGTGTTTGTGTGTGTATATGTGAGTGTGTGTGTGTGTGAGTATGTGTGTGTGAGTGTGTGTGTGAGTGTATGTGTGTGTGAGAGACAGTATGTGTTGTGTATGTGAGTGTGTGAGTGTGTTTGAGTATGTGTGTATGTGCGTGTGAGTGAGTGTGTGTGTGAGTGTATGTGTGAGTGTGTGTGTGAGTATGTGTGAGTGTGTGTGTGAGTATGTGTGTATGTGAGTGTGTGTGTGAGAGAGAGTATGTGTGTATGTGAGTGTGTGTGTGTGTTTGAGTATGTATGTATGTGAGTGTGTGTGAGTGTGAGTATGTATGTGTGTAAGTAAGTATGAGAGTGTGTGTGTAAGTATGTATGTGCGTTGATCAAAATTAAATATTTCCATGATGACTCAGCACATATCTCCACCCCTAGTCCCTACATACAACACATTATAAAACTTCTATATTAAAATCTACTGGTTTGCCTAAAAGCAATGGAAACAAACAAAACCAAACCAAAACTAATCAATAGCACAACATCTCAATTTCCTCCTCTCTTCATTAGACATACATGGATATGCTATTTGTAACTGTTAACCAAACCTAATCATAAATCTATGTAGACCACTAGAAATTACAATAAAATCACTTAAAACTTCCAATACTGGTTTATTATTAGAGGTTGTTAACTATATCAAGTACAGTGTAGTATTTAAATTGGATTTACGGCTTCTAAGACGTACAACGCCAGTGCAGATCAATTTTATTCTACTCATCCTTTATATTATTAACAAAAAGAGACGGCAACAAAAGCCATCGTCTAAACAGAGTGTATGGAATATTTCTCTACAGCTGAATAGCAAGTCCAATAATCTGATTCAATATATTAAAAAGAATTATACATATATATATATATATATATATATATATATATTTATATATATATATATACGCACACACAGAGACATCTATAATATTATAAAGCTGAGCGTCGTATGTATGTATTATGTATGTATGTATCCTACACACCTCCCTATAGTTTCTTAGCTTTACTGTCTCCATCGCTCTTCCCTCTCTCTATAATAGATCATTCCCCCTCTCTATAATTTA
>OZ024753.1:21114589-21374161 GCA_964016885.1 Eledone cirrhosa | reverse complement strand
CCGAGGTCAAAGTATAAAGATTTATATATAGAGAGAGAGGGTGAGAGTAAATTCAGTTATTTATTGCAATATATACCTGAAATTGTATTCTAATCAGATTAAAAATTTGTTTTTCGATTTGTAATTGATTTGGGGTTTCTGAAAATTTTGTAAATTGTTCCAACTGTTTGAATTTTCAAACTGGAAAAAAATAAAATGAAATACTGAATCACAATTCTCACTTTCTATTGTTATTATAATGACAAAGAAGGTTTCTTGGCACTGGAGTTTAGTACCAGGTCATATAACAGATAGATCTTATACATATAATACGAGGGTCGACGAAAATGTAGGCAGACCAAGATACTCTCATGGAATTACCAAATGAGGTTTATTTTTCAATATAGTTCCTGGAAAGGGACATTGCAGCTATTAATAAGAAGAGTTGAAAGTAATGCATGCAAGATTTCACAGCACTAGCATCACTTCAGCATATGAACTTTTCAGCCCTCCATTGTGTATGTGTGTGTATGTATATATATATATATATATATACACACACATAATATATATTTGAGGGTCGACTGAAAAGTTCCTAAGCTGACCAAGATACTCTTATAGAATGACCAAATGAGGTTTATTTTAAACATAAGATATTTGATTTGAGGATCACCGGTGACAATGATAATACCTAGATTGCAGGCCGTACCCGGATCAAATATTTTTTCTGTTTTTGTATGCAGTAATTCCTTTATTGATTAATTAATTATGCAATCCACACCTGATGATGTTGCTAGGATGTTAACAGGCCATTGAAATATATATTTTGTTTTTGTACAATAAAACATCACCAGCTCGGCCTCCTGTTGTTTTAATCAAACCTATATATATATATATATATATGTATACACATATATATAGGGTGTAGCATAACTTCAGAAGCAAATTTTTGAAATTTGATTTTTAAAAGTGTTATATTAATATTCTTTTATTTTCATGGTAAAACATTAGTGTATGTAAAGATATTGGACTTAGTTTGAATTTCTTAAAGAATTTGAAAATGTCATCCAATCGAGAAATGATACTCAAACTTCATCACACAGGGAAGTCAGATTTGGATACTGCAAAGTTACATTTAGTTGCAAGATCTACTGTTTGGAAAGCTGTGAAGCGTTTTAAAGAGCAGGATTTGTCATAGAAACCCAGAAGTGGAAGACCACGAACTAAATGGACTCCTACTCTCATTATGGTTGTTTGAGAAAGGATAAGAAGAGATCTGAAAAGGTCCTAAAACCTTAGGACAATGAGAGGATCATCACTGATGACTTGGCAATGTCTTCCTTCACCTTTCAGAAGTGACAAACCCTTTCTGAAAAGATGAAACAGAAAAAGGCTAGAGAGAAGCTTAAAGAAATGAAATGTGGCATGGCGGAGGAAATTGTCTGGTCAGATGAAAAGAGTTCATAGTTGAGCAGACACACAACTGAAGAAATGATTGAGTCATTGGAAAAATAGCATCAGCAATCAGTGTTGACCAAACATCTGTATTCCATACAATGAAACCAGCTTATGGGAGGATGTTTCATCATCTTGGAAGTTTCCTCTCATTTTTGTGGAAGAAAGGACAAAAATCAGTAAATGGTATTCTGGAGCCTATGATTGTTTCTGCAACATTTTGGCATATGGACTATTCACTATGGTCTATCCTTGAAGAAAAAGCCTGTTCAAAAGTCCTTAAGACAGTCGATGATTTAAAGGCATCTTTACTGAGCACTTTGAAAGAAATGTTGAAAGATGTTTGAAAAAGGTTAGAGGCTGTTATTGCTGCATGAGGGAGCTATTTTGAATAACCTCTATACATTATATTCTAAAGATATTTGTGTAAAATTACATATATGAAACTGGTCAATAAAGTTTGTAGTTTTGTTATTAATAGCATTTTTATTTGCTTCCAAACTTTTGCCCCACCCTGTACATATTATGCATATGCATGTTTCAAAGATTCTAACCCCTAGCATTCAAAACTTTGTGAGCTAACTTTTGTAATTTTGTCCTTGCACTCAATGAGAGACCAGTATTAGAATGGTTGTAACTGGACCCCAAAACGCAAGGTTGTACATACATGTTAAGTCTATGAAATTTTAATTATACTATATATATATATATATATATATACACATACACATGCATGTACACACACGCATATATATATATACATACACAGACATATCATCATCATCCTTTTTACATGTTTTTCCATGCTTGCATGGGTTGGATGGGTCCTTTTCAGCAAACATCTCTCCATTTGCCACATTCTTTTGTCATCTTATCTGTAAGTCTCAGTGATTTGGGATCAGTTCTCACCACCTCTGCCCAGGTCTTCCATAGTCTACCTCTTTTGCAGATTCCTACCACTGGGATTTCCTGGCACTTCTTCACCCACTTCTTCACATGTCCATACCAGCGCAGTCTTCTCTCTTGCACACATCTTCAGATTCCTCTTTAACCCAGTTTCTCATTCACTTCATCCAGGCTCAGCCTTTCTCTCACATTTACATTACACATCCAATGAAGCATGGTTGTTTCATTCATCTCTTGCCAATGCATGTCCTTTGTAGTCAATGCCCATGTTTTAGTAACATGCAGCATCACACTTTGCACACATGCATCATACAGTCGTGCTTTTGTATGCAAGAAGAAACCTATTCCTGTCAACAGTGGGTATAGCTCTGCTCTCAAAACACCCTTCACTGCTAATTAGGTCACATTGATAGCAGAAGCTATCAGCCACTTCTATAGATACTTCCTGTGATTGAAAAAGATTTACATCATTGATGCTCTTACCCTTGGTTACCCGTGTGCATTGACATACGAGGTCTTCCTTTTCTGTTAGTTTACCTGTTATCCCACTACATTTCTTGTGTACCCAGGATTTACATTGTGTACATCATATAGACTTTATGCCTACTCCTTTTCATCATAGTGAGCTGGACCACTTCCCTGAGAAACCAGGATACTATTTTCTTTCCTACTTACTAGCACTTTAGATTTGGCTAAGTTTACTCTCAGACCTTTTGATTCCAAATTCTGTTTCCATAGTTGGAACTTATTCTCTAGTTCTTTATCTGCATAGAGAAGTTCCCATAGACAACCAGTCTTAAACTCTCTTGTGAAGATTCCTAAATTACAATTAAGTCTAATCTACCAATCCATGGCGGATTTATATAAAATCCCTGTAGTAATAAACTATCACGCAATTTTTCCTAAGATTCCTGTGTAGAGTTAAAATACTTTTCTTGTTTAACAAACTCTAAGATGATAATATACTCTCAGACTTTGGTTAAGTCCTTCTGAGGCCCAAAGAACTAAAAGGATTATGGTGCCCCGCCCCTCATATATAAAGAATGCAAAAATGTTTTTGTGACCATATTTATAATGAAATATACTCTCTTTCTATTAATACATGCAGAATTTTGAAGGATTTACTCAAATTATTAATTATTTTGTTTCTAGTATAACAACTTGACATATGGTTCTTGTATAATATCATGTTGGAAGATTTAAATTTAAATTGAAATGGATGGTTTTCTTTCACAGAACCAGAGCCAGGTTTGGCTGGGTTGGTACCAAAAGGGTTAATTCGAATAATATGGTATCTTCCCTTGATGCCCTCAGCTTATGCTTATTTTGCTTAATGGTTAAACCAGCTCAGTATACACTGAAAGATGATGACTCACAACTAAAGACATAAAATCAATGGGTTGTGAGGTGGGGAGGGGAAGGCGATTATATTGATCCAATATTTGACTGGTATTTATTTTATTAAAACAATTATCTGCAAAAGGATGGAGATTCCTGAACTGCTTCTCAGATGCCTTTCTCTCAAATAAATATTAACTCTTTTGATAACAACCCACCTCAAATTGACTCTTGTTCTACGAAAGAAAGCCACCCTTTTTAAAGGGTTCCTATTTAACCCTTTTGGTTAAAACTAGATCTGATTCTATGAAACACACATTTTAAAGGGTCCTATTTAAATTTAAATTTCCCAACATAATATAAAAAAAAAAACTTTCATTAGATTATATCACAAATATTTTTGTAATATAATCTAAATATAATCAATAATTTTAGCAAATTCTTCATTAGTTAGTTCAAATACACAATATTTCATAAGAAATACACTGATGAAATGTTTAATGTATCATTTTTTCTTTTCTTTCCTCACACACATTCAATACGGAAATGTAATCCTCATATAAATCAGAAAGATCTACCCCATTTTGGAATATATAGAGTTGATAACATTTAAGACAAATCGCCCATTTAACGAATATTATTCCTTACAGAGTTAAAAGTCATACAGAATGGGGTTGCTCTGAAGGACTGGCATAGCAGCATCATCATTTACTGCTACAAGGGTAAAGGAGATGTCCTAGATAGGGGAAACTATAGAGGCATTAAATTAATTGACCAGGTCATGAAGGTCACAGAAAGAGTTATAGCGCAACTAATCAGAGATCTAGATGAAATGCAGCTCGGGTTTGTGTCAGGTAAAAGTACCACAGACACTCTTTTCATTGTACAACAACTACAGGAGAAGTACCTAGCTAAAAGTAAACCCCTATACTTAGCTTTTGTTGACTTGGAGAAAGCCTTTGACAGAGTCCCACGCCCCATTATCTGGTGGGCTCTTAGAAAACTAGGTGTTGATGAATGTCTTGACTAAAGTTCTAGTTTGCAGGAAGGAAAATAGGGTACTGGTCTCATCTGGAAAAATGGCCATGCTCAGTGTGTAGGGAAGGAGTAGGCAGAAACTCCATTTTATGTCCCAAATACAAAGTATGGGTGCATAAAAGATGTAGTGGGATCACAGGTAAGCTAACTAAGAATATAGATTTTATATGTGGCTGGTGCTCAGGTGCAATAAGTAGCAGCAAGTGCCCACAGAATACTAGCTCATTCCATTGCACAGATGGTTCTATAGAAATAGTGGACACCTTCCGTTACCTGGGTGACAAAATCAGCAGTGATGGAGGGTGCTCTGAAAGTACAGTAGCTAGAGTCAGAATGGGATGGAAAAAGTTCAGAGAGCTAAAGTTGAGCCGCTAAAGGTTTCTCTTTAAAAATGAAAGGCAGGCTGTATGATGGCTGCATATGAACAGCAATGTTACATGGCAGTGAGACATGGGCATTATGTGCAGAGGATATACGCAGACTGGAGAGGAACGAAGCTTGCATGCTCCGTTGGATCTGAACGGCAAAGCATAAATGAACTAAGGGAGAAATTAGGAATAAGAGGGATCAGATGTTGTTTACTCGAGAGAAGACTACGTTGGTATGGCCACGTGATGCGCATGAAAGACGACAGCTGTATAAAAAAGTGCAGGGCGATAAAAATAGATGGTAGCCACGGAGTAGGCAGACCCAGAAAAACCTGGGACGACTTGATAAATTCCGACCTCACACACTTACACCTCTCCAAGACAATGTCACTGGACCTAGATCTTTGGCGCTACACAGTAATACAGAAGACCCGCCTTGCCTAAGTACAAAGTGAAACCTACAGTCAGTAGGCACCTCTTAACAAAAATACACCCCGTCCCACTACCCCCATCCCATCAACACCACCGCTTTCGATGTAAAGTTATGTTGGTACCACAACATCCAGTCCGAAATAAATGAGGTTGTGTAGGTGTCACGACAAAAAAAACACACAGTCCACGCTGTAATGTGGCCATGTAGGTAACATGGTAAAAACCTCCCAGTCCACACTATAAACGTGGTTGGTGTTAGGAAGGGCATCCAGCCGTAGAAAACCCACCAGACAGTCCTATACGAGCAAGACAACCAATCTTGCCTCAAGTGGGAAAATTCCCGTCCAAACCCATGCAAGCGTGGAAGATGGACGTTAAACGATGATGATGATGATGATGATGATGATGAAGCAGTTAAATTTAAATGTTCTTCTTTTCCTCCTCTCCAAGAAATACAATATAATGCCTGTAGCAGATTTGAGCCCCCAACTAGGCTAGTTGGCATGGGTCTATGATTTTGAAGGACCTATTCCCCTCAATGTTTAGTTCTTGTACACACCTGTAAACCTTAGACATATCATTTGTATTTAGTACTAAGTATTAAAATACTTAAATTGGGCCTACATTTCACATCTGGCTTGGGGGAGGGGGGCGGGCTAATTTTTACATCTGCTTTGTTTGGAGGGCCTACATTTCAGATCGGGCTTAGGCCTAAGCCTATTATCTGCTTTATGAGCTTATATTTCACATCTGGCCAGGGCCTATTGCTACCCTTACATGGGCCTGCCCTCAACCTATGAGCCAGTAATGTAATGCTTTACACCATCGTTTCTCAACCTTTTTACCCTTGTGGAACCCTTGAAATAGTATTCATGTTTCAGGGAATCCCTGTGTAAAAATGATTGTATACAATTATTAATATCTATTTTTCTGTTTCTTGCAGAACTCAAGGATTATGGGGAACACGGGTAGAAAAACAGTTCTTTACACACTGGGCCCTTTTACTGTAATTTAAAGGCCAATTCATGTCTCATTTCTACACCTATCTCTATTTCGTGATGGTGATGTTCCAGCATGATTATTATTACAATGATTTAATATGATTAAAGGACAATATGATAAACATATAAAGAGTTCAATATCATTAAAGATCAAATAACTTTGATTTTTGCTACGACCAGAAACTCTCTTAGTGGAGGAAACAAAATTATCAATTCAGCGCATCCCACTAAGAATAACAAAAGAACTTGATACTGACAAAGAAGCCATTCCTTGCTCTCCAGCTTCAAATATTTTAAACAAAACAAAGTATTGATAAAAAAACATGACCTCCCATAATCATCTAGATAAGACAATTTCTTGTGCCTCCCTTTTTTGGCCTTATGTCAAAAAATGGTTTCAACAATTTTTGTTGATTAAATCAACCCCAGTATGTTACTGGTACTTTATTTTATCAACCTTGTAATGATGAAAGGCAAAGCTAACCTCAACAGAATTTTGAACTCAGAACATAAAGAACAGTAACTATATGTTCCAAAGAATTGCCATGTCAAATAATTGTTTCTACTTTTGGCACAAGGCCAGCAATTACTCAGTACATTACTGGTACTTTATTTTATCGACCCCGTAAGGATGAAAGGCAAAGTTAACCTCGGCGGGATTTGAACTCAGATCATAAAGGGACGTAACTCTATGCTTCAAAGCATGGTGTCCGACTCTCTACCGATACTGCCAATCCACCGCCCTTGTCAAATAATCCACTGCCATGTCAAATAATACTATTAATACGCTTCAAAGCAGTTGAGTTGTCATTGCCGAAATAACATGACATCACATGACATAGCATCACGTGACATCTCATAACATCTAACCAGGACAATTTCCTTGTGTCTCTCTTTTCTGCCCTTGTCTCAGATAATACTGTTAATACATTGTTAATAATCCATTGTACTCCAGCAATTGGTACAACAGGTTGGTTGTTATATATATATATACATATATAATCATACACACACAAAAACTCAACAACATTATTGTTGAAATCTTTCCTCAGAAAAGACAAAGAAAAAATAACACAGAAGCATGATAATGTGGAATTTTAAGAAATGGTTGAACAATTCAAGAAATGATAGAATGGAATATTGATTTTTAACCATAATTGTTTTTCAAGTTGTTTTTTATGTTTGTTGTTGCTATTAATATTGTTGTTGTTGGTTTTTAAATGTTGTTGAAGTAGTTTCTAGAATTAAAATAATGTATTCTTTTATCCCCACCCCGTATATGATTTGTAAATCATGTATGTATATATATATATATATATATAGTATCTTATATATGTTATATATATATATTACATTTATAATATATATATTATATATATAATATATTATATATATATATAATATATAATATATATATATTATATAATACACATGCACACACACACAGACCTCCACACCCCCACACCCCCACCCCCACACACACACATATATATATATATATATGGTGATGTGCTATGTTTGGAAAAGCAACCCAATACTTGAATACTTGGAAGTCTCAACAATCTTGTATGTTTTATAGTAATGTGATTATGTACATGTCATATCCTACATTTTATTTACTCTAGTCATTTTTGTAGGGAAATATAACACATACACACTACACACACAAGTTAGATAAGGGAGAAGGAGGAGGGAGATGAGAACATATTGAATATAGGTTAATCTTTTTTACAAGATATTAATTAATATGGAAATGAATTGAGATTAAAGCATCTCTGATTCTCCAGGTGCCATAGGGGGTAAAGCTTCCATAATGGCCGGCGTTGATCTTGTGGAAGTTGGGGAAGGAGGTAGTGAAGAGGTGCTATGTTCACATGGGTTTTCTTCTTCAGTGTCTATCTGGGGTTGGTTTTCGGTGTTAAGTTTTGCTGCCGAAGAAACATTGCAGCTAATAAAGTCATTTATTGGATGTGTCGATGTATAGTTTCCCTCGACATCCATTACAACACAAGAGTCTGAATTCTCTTTCTGGCTGTCTTGTTCAGAAGAGATAACCATATTACAAGGCATGTCATTAAAGTTATCTGTGGGATTGTTATTGTCTGTACACAAATCCTTATTATCAGCAATATTGTCAATCAAAATCTCAGTGTCAGTCGGTAACGTTTCATCAATGTTACTGTCCAACAGAGATGGATGTAAATTTATGATTTCTTGTTCGTTATCAAGAACATTATCGCCAATGATGTCTCTGTAAGCAGGTGAAACATGGCTCGATCCATCATTTCTTACGTTGATGACATCAATCTTTCCTGGTGGAATAGGCTGGTAGAAAACATGTGGACTTTTTTCTGAAGAAGGTGAGCTAATAGAACTGCTGCTTGCATACTCCCCATTCAGCCCCTGATAAGGGGATACATACTCTAACTGACCAGTACCATAAGAATAGAACTTATTACTAGAAGACAAACTTGAATCAGATTGAGTCAGCCCAGCAGTTACTGAACCTAGAGTTGAATCTTCGACTGCTTGTTCTAGCCAGGCTATTTCTGGTGATGCAATATTGGCATTAGGTGTTAGTATTTGGTTTATACTTGTAGCATCTTCAGAAACTATCTCAGCTAGTTCCTCGTTGACATTTTCTTCTGTAGTATTGGCATTATTATTATTGGGAAAATTCTCAAATGCCAATGCGTTTCCAAACTGCGCCGGTGATTTGGTGCTTTCCTTGCTGTCATTATCTTTACAATTGGTCACCTCTGATGCTAGAAGGGGCTTTGATTCACTTTCCCCTTCATCTTCAGCTTCATCAGTTTCATACTCCTGGAATATAAAAAGTAACATAAATATAGAATCAATATGTAAAAAATATTAAAATGTTCAATATCTTACAAAAGTGTGAGATGAAAGAGCTATATTTCATAGCTTGTTACCAGTACTGCACTGGGTCCATGGTGAAGAAGAGTGAAATATTACAAGTCCAGTCAATCTAATCATATGAATGCTATAAGTAAAATCAACTTACTGCTGTCTGTAAGTTATTGGAAGCACTGTGTAACTAATATTAGCTTCAAGCATTGAGTGCAAGTCCTTGCATAAGCCTAGTGCAATGTAATAATACCACTCCACTGTGCTGAGTGTAATCTTGTATTGGAGTAAGGTATATAGACACCACTCCACTGTACTGAGTGTAACGTTGTATTGGAGTAAGGTATATAGACACCACTCCAATGTGCTGAGTGTAACTTTGTATTGGAGTAAGATAGAGAGTTATCACTCCAATGTGCTGAGTGTAATGGAAGTGATGCTGAAGTCAGTAAGGTCTTTATGTGACTTTCAATGGTATTAAATCATAATGTAAAAGTATAAATTTTTCAACACATAGAAAGAAGAAAAAATGGATGCTTTATTAATTGTACTCAACCATATATATGTTAGAGATTTCAGTTAAATGCCTTGCAGTATTTGTTCTGGTTCCCTGCACTGAGTTCAAATCCCTCTGAGGCTAAATTTGTCTTTCATTTTTTTTAGTTGATAATGTATGAGTCCAAGGCTCATATGTGAATTGATGGAATTATTGGAGCATTGTAGCATTTGTTCTGGTTGCGTGTGTTCTGTGTTCAAATCCTGCCTTTTGTCACCAGAAACATCAAGACATGATATGATTGGAACCTCTATCATTGAAAAATATCTAAGAAACTTCCAATGTGATGCAACATAAGAGGTCAGCTAAACACTTATGCAGGTATATTGACGTCTGTTAGTTCCAATGATGAGTGCCCCTCCTATTTTCACAGCAGAATAGCTTGCTCATGAAACTAATGTGTAAATTGGATGAACATTCCACAGATACATGCAAAGTTAATATAATTCTCAGGGAGATTCAACATGACACAGTATGTGTGACAAGGTTGGTTTTACTTTTACCAGCTGAGTGGACAGGTGCAATGTGAAATTAAGTGTCAAAGACACAATGTACTGTCAGGAATAAAATTCCTGACCTTAAATCATATACGGATCACTTTAACCATTGAACCACACACTAGTGAATCATAGCACACAAACAACACCAAAATAGTCAAATATAAATATTTGTGTAATTCTACATAGCAAGTATGTAGTTCCCTTTAGGCAAGGATAATTAAAAACATTTCGAAGTGGGATCCAGTTAGAAAAACAAACAAACAATAAAATAACAATAAAATAACTCCAACACCTCACATAAATAAAGAAGGAAAAAATAAAGTAATGTTAGGGATAAATAAATAAATAAACCATCAGGAGACACAAGAGTAGATCAAAATGGTTGGATAACATCGATGAGCTCAGTTGCTCTCGTTTGGGGGATCACTCTGAATCAATTGGAGATGGTTCTGACAGGACACTCTGGAAAGAGTGTTTCAGGACTCAGGCTCCTGTGATTCTTCCAGGAACAAGTTGGAAAAGAAGGAGGAGGAGGAATGAGGGGGAGGAGGAAGAAGGGAAGGAGGAAGAAGAGGAGGAAGAGGGAAAAGAGGAGGAAGAGGAGGAGGAAGAAAAGGCGGAAGGGGAAGAGGAGGAGGAGGATATAAAAGAGCTGGGGGAAAGTAAAAATAAAATTGAAAATTTTATAAACTGAAAATTTTAAACGTCAATTTCGAAATTGAAGCGTCAAAGTATAATTGATTAGAAAGATTAATGATTAATGAAGTGAAAATAAAGATACCAAACATGCCAGAAGTGATCAAAATATTCTGAGCTTGACTTTGAAATCACACAATATTATTTTACTAAATCCCTAAAAATTCTCAATTATTTTCAAAATTAATGGAAAATCCTGAGCAGCATATTTCATTTGATATATGATAACAAAAGGGTTAAAGTGAGCTGTCCTTCTCTGTAAAATTAGATTAATAGCAGCCTGTCTGAGGAAGGAACTCAGCAAAGTGGGGTGGTTGTTGCAGTGTGTATTGCTGGCCATTGTCTGCGGAAATGCCTTTGCCATTTTGTCCACGGGGCACAGCCGAAACACTGCTCTGACTTAAGTGTAAAGTTTGTCCCCCTCTCCTCTTCCCCTCCTTTTCCTCGCATTTATGGCATTTATAGTCATTTCGAATGCTGCTTTCTTTTTCTGAATGTTTATATAACTTTATTTTGTTTGAGTCGATAACTTCACTTTAACCCTTTTGTCATATGTCAAAAGAAATATGCTGCTTACGATTTTCCATTAATTTTGAAAATAATCAAGAATTTTTTGGGATTTAGTAATATAATTAACTTTACCATTTTTAAACTGGTTTCCAAATCATAACAAAATCATCATCATCGTTTAACGTCCATTTTCGATGCTTGCATGGGTTAGACATGTTGTCCCGTCATGAGACAAGTCAGGTCTAGAGACCACTTTTTAAAATAAAAATTAACTTTCCTTTATAATTTTTTGTAAGAATCTTTAAGTTATGTTCCAAATATTCGTTTAATAATGAGAAAGTTCGGCATTTTACGAAATCCATCTAAACTTTTGGTTATGTTCAAAATTATATGAAACACATGAGAAGTGTTTTTCATTGGAAATATGGTAAAGAAAGGGTTAAAAGCTTATTTTGGGGTTGTTGGTTAGCTCCAAATCAAGATTGACTAAGCAGGTTTATCTTTAAAGAAATTCTGCAGTCATCTTGTACATTTAGGATTATCTAACGACTACATTATATGATGTGTTCTTTGCTTTTTTTAACTCTTTCATAAACATATTTCTAAAGAAATTCATTGCTTATGTGTTTCAATTAATTTTGAAAATAATCAAACATTTGGAAGTATTTAATAAAATAACTAAGTTTATCATTAGTAAGCTGGTGTTTAGAACATTATTTAAGAAATCTTTCTAAAATAAAATTATGATGTAAGGATTTAATATATAAGTATAAATATTTTAAAATGAATAGTTTTGTACCCTAAATGCAGGACCATTTGGATTAAGAGAGTGGATATTATTTGAGGGATGCTTGGCTGTCTTTTTAACAGGTCTAATGTTCACATAAATCCCTGACAACCAGCATTTGCTTCATTCTTTTCTTTGTTCAATAATTGTTTCTATTTTTGACACAAGGCCAGCAATTATTCCAGTATATTACTGGTAAATTATTTTATCGACCCCGTAAGGATGAAAGGCAAAGTGAAACTCGGCAGGGTTTGAACTCAGACCATAAAGGCGCGAAACACTATGCTGCAAAGAATGGCGTCACACCTTCTACAATACCCTGTTCAATAATATTGGTGTTATTGTAAATCTTTTGTTTTAGCTCTTTATGTTAATAGATCAGTCTCAAACTGACTCTTGTCTTAATAACCAAGTCCCAAAATATCTCTTGTCTTGACAGACCAGTCTCAAACTGTCTCTTGTCTTAACAGACCAGTCTCAAATTGTATCTTGTCTTAACATACCAGTCTCAAACTGTCTCCTGTCTTAATAGCCCAGTCTCAAATTGGCTCTTATCTTAAACCGGTCTCAGACTGTCTATTATCTTAATAGCCCTGTCTCAAACTGTCTCTTATCTTAACAGACCAGTTTAAAACTGTCTCTTGTCTTAATAGCCCAGTCTCAAACTGTCTCTTGTCTTAATAACTCAGTCTCAGACTGGCTCTGTCTTAATAGACCAGTCTTAAACTGTCACTTGTCTTAATAGACCAGTCTTAAACTGTCTCTTGACTTAATAGACCAGACTCTAACTGGCTCTTGTCTTAATAACTCAGTCACAAAATGTCTCTTATCTTAAGAGACCAGTCTCAGACTGTCTCTTAAATTACTAGACCAGTCTCAGACTGTCTCTTATCTTAACAGACCAGTCTCAGACTGGCTCGTATCTTAACAGACCAGTCTCATACTGTCTCTAGTCTTAATAGCCCAGTCTCAAACTGTCTTTCGTCTTAGCAGACCAGTCTCAAACTGTCTCTTGACTTAACAGACCAGTCTCAAAATATCTCTTGTCTTAACAGACAAGACTCAAACTGTCTCGTATCTTAACAGACCAGTCCCAGACAGATTCTTATCTTAATAGACCAGTCTCAGACTGTCTCTTGTCTTAATAGACCAGTCTCAAACTGACTCTCGTCTTAACAGACCAGTCTCAAACTGTTGCTTA
Organism: Eledone cirrhosa; assembly: GCA_964016885.1. Classification (NCBI taxonomy): domain Eukaryota; kingdom Metazoa; phylum Mollusca; class Cephalopoda; order Octopoda; family Eledonidae; genus Eledone; species Eledone cirrhosa. The sequence continues at coordinate 21,360,526 of OZ024753.1, read as the reverse complement.
TATTAACAGACCAGCCTGAAAACTGTCTCTTGTCTTAATAACCCAGTCTCAAACAGTCACTTGTCTGAATAACCCAGTCCCAAACTGTCTCTTATCTTAATAGCCCAGTCTGAAACTGACTCTTGTCTTAATTGCACGGTCTCAAACTGGATCTTGTCTTAATAGACCAGTCGGAAACTGTCTCTTACCTTAACAGACCAGTCTCAAACTGTCTCTTGTCCGAATATCCCAGTCCCAGACTGTCTCTTGTCTTAATAGCCCAGTCTCAAACAGTCTCAAACTGTCTCTTTATTAACAGACCAGTCTCAGACTGTCTCTTGTTTTAATAGACCAGTCGCACACTGTCTCTTGTCATAATAGACCAGTCTCAGACTGTCTCTTGTCTTAGTAGACCAGTCTCAGACTGTCTCTTGTCTTAACAGCCCAGTCTCAAACTGACTCTTATCGTAACAGACCAGTCTCAGACTGTCTCTTAAATTAATAGACAGCCTCAGACTCTCTCTTGTCTCAATAACCCAGTCTCAAACTGTGTCTTATCTTAATAGACCAGTCTCAGACTGTCTCTTAAATGAATAGACCAGCCTCAAGTTGTCTCTTGTCTTAATAACCCAGTCTCCGACTGGCTCTGTCTTAATAGACCAGTCTTAAACTGTCACTTGCCTTAATAGACCAGTCATAAACTGTCTCTTGACTTAATAGACCAGTCTTAAACTGTCTCTTGACTTAATAGACCAGACTCTAACTGGCTCTTGTCTTAACAGACCAGTCTCAGACTGTCTCTTATCTTAACAGACCAGTCTCAGACTGTCTCTTATCTTAATAGCCTAGTCTCAAACTGGCTCATATATTAACAGACCAGTCTTATACTGTCTCTAGTCTTAATAGCCCAGTCTCAAACTGTCTTTCGTCTTAGCAGACAAGTCTCAAACTGTCTCTTGACTTAAAAGACAAGTCTCAAAATATCTCTTGTCTTAACAGACAAGACTCAAACTGTCTCGTATCTTAACAAACCAGTCTCAGACTGTCTCTTGTCTTAACACCCCAGTCTCAAATAATCTCCTGTCTTAATAGAACATTCTCAAACTGGCTCTTTTCTTAATAGCCCAGTCTCAAACTAATTCTTGTCTTTATAGACGAGACACAAACTGTCTCTTGTCTTAATAACCCAATCTCAAACTGTCTCTTGTCTTAATAGCCCAGTCTCAAACAGTCTCAAACTGTCACTTTATTAACAGACAAGTCTCAGACTGTCTCTTGTTTTAATAGACCAGTCGCACACTGTCTCTTGTCTTAATAGACCAGTCTCAGACAGCCTCTTGTCTTAATAGACCAGTCTCAGACTGTCTCTTGTCTTAACAGCCCAGTCTCAAACAATCTCTTGTCTTAACAGACCAGTCTCAAACTGTCTCTTATATTAACAGACCAGTCTCAAACTGTCTCTTGTCTTAATAACCCAGTCTCAAATTATCTTTTGTCTGAATAACCCAGTCTCAAACTGTCTCTTATCTTAAAAGGCCAGTCTCAAACTGGCTCTTGTCTTAATAGACCAGTTAGAAACTGTCTCTTATCTTAACAGACCAGTCTCAAACTGTCTCTTGTTTTAAAAGACCAGTCTCATACAGTCTCTTATCTTAACAGACCAGTCTCAGTCTGTCTCTTTTGCTAACAGACCAGTCTCAAACTGGTTCTTGTCTTAATAACCCAGTCTCAGACTGTCTCTTGTTGTCATAACCCAGTCTCAGACTGTCTCTTGTCTTAATAGCCCAGTCTCAAAGTGTCTCTTGTCTTAATAGAACAGTAGCAAACTGTCTCTTGACTTAACAGACCAGTCGCAGACTGTCTCTTGTCTTAATAGCCCACTCTCAGACTGTATCTTGTCTTAACATACCAGGCTCACACTGTCTCTTATCTTAAGAGACCAGTCTCAGACTGTCTCTTAAGTTAATAGACAGCCTCAGACTCTCTCTTGTCTCAATAACCCAGTTTCAAACTGTCTCTTGTCTTAATAGCCCAGTCTCAAACTGGCTTATATCTTAACAGACAAGTCTCATACTGCTTCTTGTCTTAAAAGCCCAGACTCGAACTGTCTCTTGTCTTAATAGACCAGTCACAAACTGTCTCTTGACTTAACAGACCAGTCACAGACTGTCTGCTGTCTAAATAGCCCAGTCTCAGACTGTCTCTTGTCTCAACATACTAGACACAAACTGTCTCTTGTCTTAACATACCAATCTCAAGCTGGCTCTTGTCTTAAGAACCCAGTCTCAAACTGTCTCTTAATTTAACAGACCAATCTCAGACTGTTTCTTATCTTAATAGACCAGTCTCAAACTGGCTCTTGTCTTAATAGCCCAGTCTCAAACTGTTTCTTATCTTAACAGTCCAGTCTCAGACTGTCTCTTGTTTTAATAGCCCAGGCTCAGACAGTCTCTTGTCTTAATAACCCAGTCTCAAACTGTCTTTTGTCTTATTAGTCCAGTCTAAAACTGTCTCTTGTCTTAATAGCCCAATCTCAAACCGTCTCTTGTCTTAATAGACCAGTCTCAAAATTATCACTTGTCTTAACAGACAAGTCTCAAACTGTCTCGTATCTTAACAGACCAGTCCCAGACAGATTCTTATCTTAATAGACCAGTCTCAAACTGTCTTTTATCTTAACAAACCAGTCTCAAACTGGCTCTTTTCTTAATAGCCCAGTCTCAAACTGACTCTTGTCTTTATAGACCAGTCTCAAACTGTCTCTTGTCCGAATACCCGAGTCCCAGACTGTCTCTTGTCTTAATAGCCCAGTCTCAAACAGTCTCAAACTGTCTCTTTATTAACAGACCAGTCTCAGACTGTCTCTTGTCTTAATAATCCAGTCTCAAACTGTCACTTGTCTGAATAACCCAGTCCCAAACTGTCTCTTGTCTTAATTGCACAGTCTCAAACTGTCTGTTGTCTTAAAGGCCCAGTCTTAAATTGGCTCTTGTCTTAATAGACCAGTCGGAAACTGTCTCTAACCTTAATAGCCCAGTCTCAAACTGTCTCTTGTCATAACAAATCAGTCCAGTCAGACTCTTATCTTAGTAGACCAGTCTCATACTGGCTCCTCTCATAATAACCCAGTATCAAACTGTTTCTTATCTTAACAGACCAGTCTCAAACTGACTCTTGTCTTAACAGACCAGTCTCAAAATGTCTTTTTATATTAATAGACCAGCCTCAAACTGTCTCTTGTCTTAATAACCCGGTCTCAAACTGTCTCTTATCTTAATAGACCAGTCTCACACTGTCTCTTATCTTAATAGACCAGTCTCACACAGTCTCTTCTCTTAAAAGCCCAGTCTCAAACTGGCTCTTATCGTAACAGACCAGTCTCAAACTGGCTCTTGTCTTAATAGAATAGTCAGAAACTGTCTCTTATCTTAACAGAGCAGTCTCAAACTGTCTCTTGTTTTAACAGACCAGTCCCAGACTGTCTCTTATCTTAACAGACCCAACTTAGTCTGGGTCTTCTCTTAATAGACCAGTCTCAAACAGGCTCTTGTCTTAATAACCCAGTCTCAGACTGTCTCTTGCCTTTGCAACCCAGTCTCAGACTGTTTATTCTCTTAATAGCCCAGTCTCAAACTGTCTCTTGTCTAAATAGACCAGTCTCAAACTGTCTCTTGACTTAACAGACCAGTTGCAGACTGTCTCTTGTCTTAATAGCCCAGTCTCAGACTGTATCTTGTCTTAGCATACCAGTCTCAAGCTGGCTCTTGTCTTAATAACCCAGTCAAAACTGTCTCTTATTTTAACAGACTAGTCTCAGACTGTCTCTTATCTTAATAGACCAGTCTGTCTGAAACTGGCTCTTGTCTTAATATCCCAGTCTCAGTCTGTCTCATCTTAATAGCCCAGTCTCAAACTGCCTCTAATCTAAACAGACCAGTCTCAAACTGGCTCTTGTCTTAACAGACCAGTCTCAAACTGTCTCTTGTATTAATGTCCCAGTCTCAAACTGACTGTTGTCTAAATAGCCCAGTCTCAAACTGTCTCTTATTTTAACAGACTGTCTCTTATCTTAATAGCTCAGTCTCAAACTGTCTCTTGTCTTAATTGCACAGTCTCAAACTGTCTCTTGTCTGAAAAGCCCAGTCTCAAACTGTCTCTTGTCTTAATAGACCAGTCTCAAACTGTCTCTTGAGTTAACAGACCAGTCGCAGACTGTCTCTTGTCTTAATAGCCCAGTCTCAGATTTTATCTTGTCTTAACATTCAAGTCTCAAAGTGTCTCTTGTCCTAAAAGACCAGTCTCAGAGCTGGCTCTTGTCTTAATAACCCAGTCTCAAACTGTCTCTTATTTTAACAGACTAGTCTCAGACTGTCTCTTTTCCAGTCTCAAACTATCTCTTGTCTTAATAACCCAGTCTCAGACTGTCTCTTGTCTCAATATCCCAGTCTCAAACTGTCTCTTGTCTTAATAATCCAGTCTCACACTGTGTCTTGTCTTAATAGCCCAGTATCAAAATATCTCTCGTCTTAACAGACAAGTCTCAAACTGTCTCTTATCTTAACAGACCTGTCTCAGACAGACTGTTATCTTAATAGACCAGTCTGAAACTTTCTCTTGTCTGAATAACTCAGTCTCAAACTGTCTCTTATCTTGATAGACCAGTCTCAGACTGTCTCTTGTATTAATAGTCCAGTCTCAAACAATCTCATTTCTTAATAGTCCAGTATCAAACTGGCCAGTATCAAAGTGTCTTTATAATTCAGTCTCAAACTGTCTCCTGATTTAACAGACCAGTCGCAGACTGTCTCTTTTCTTAATAGCCCAGTCTCAGACTGTAGCTTGTCTTAATAACCCAGTCTCAAACTGTCTTTTGTCTTATTAGCCCAGTCTCAAACTGTCTCTTGTCTTAATAGCCCATATCTCACAGTCTCTTGTCTTAATAGACCAGTATCAAAATCTCTCTTGTCTTAACAGACAAATCTCAAACTGTCTCTTATTTTAACAGACCAGTCTCAGACTGTCTCTTGTTTTAATAGACCAGTCTCAGACTGTCTCTTATTTTAATAGACCAGACTCAAACTGTCTCTTGTCTTAATTGCACAGTCTCAAACTGTCTCTTGTCTTAATAACTCAGTCTCAAACACTCTCTTATTTTAACAGACTAGTCTCAGACTGTCTCTTATCTTAATAGACCAGTCTGAAACTGGCTCTTGTCTTAATAGCCCAGTCTCAACCTGTCTCATCTTAATAGCCCAGTCTCACACTGTCTCTTGTCTCAATAACCCAGTCTCAAACTGTCTTTTGTCTTATTAGCCCAGTCTCAAAGTGTCTATTGTCTTAATAGCCCAATCTCAAACTGTCGCCTGTTTTAACAGACCAGTCTCAGACTGTCTATTATCTTAACACACCTGTTTTGTCTCAGTCTGGGTCTTGTCTTAACAGACCAGTCTCAAACTGGCTCTTGTCTTAATAGCCCAGTCTCAAACTGTCTCATCTTAATATCCCAGTCTCAAACTGGCTCTAACCTTAACAGACCAGTCTCAAACTGTCTCTTGTCTTAATAACCCAGTCTCAAACTGTCTTTTGATTTAACAAACCAGTCTCAAGCCGACTCTTATTTTAACAGACCAGTCTCAGACTGTCTCTTATTTTAATAGACCAGTCTCAAACTGGCTCCTGTCTTAATAGACCAGTCTCAGACTGGCTCTTATCTTAATAGACGAGTCTCAAACTGTCTCTTATATTAACAGACCAGCCTCAAACTGTCTCTTATCATAATAGCCCATCTCAAACTGTTTCTTGTCTTAATTGCACAGTCTCAAACTGTCTCTTGTCTTAAAAGCCCAGTCTCAAACTGGCTCTTATCTTAAAAGACCAGTCTCAAACTGTCAGTCTCATACAGTCTCTTATCTTAACAGACCAGTCTGGGTCTTGTCTTAACAGACCAGTCCCAATCTGGCTCTTGTCTTAATAACCCAGTCTCAGACTGTCTCTTGCCTTCACAGCCCAGTCTCAGACTGTTTATTCACTTAATAGCCCTGTCTCTTGTCTTAATAGACCAGTCTCAAACTGTCTCTTGTCTTAATAACCCAGTCTCAAACTGTCTCTTATCTTAATAGCCCAGTCTCAAACTGTTCCTTGTCTTAATTGCACAGTCTCAAACTGTCTCTTATCTTAACAGAACAACAGTCTCAAACTGGCTCTTGTCTTAATAGAGTAGTCAGAAACTGTCTCTTGTCTTAATAACCCAGTCTCAGACTGTCTCTTATCTTAACAGACCTGTCTCAGTCTGGCTCCTGTCTTAACAGACCAGTCTCAATCTAGCTCTTGTCTTAATAACCCAGTCTCAGACTATCTTTCCTTCACAACCCAGTCTCAGACTGTTTATTCTCTTTATAGCCCAGTCTCAAACTGTCTCTTATCTTAATAGCCCAGTCTCAAACTGTTTCTTGTCTTAATGGCACAGTCTCAAACTGTCTCTTATCTTAACAGAACAGTCTCAAACTGGCTCTTGTCTTAATAGAGTAGTCAGAAACTGTCTCTTATCTTAAAAGACCAGTCTCAAACTGTCTCATGATTTAACAGACCAGTCGCAGACTGTCTCTTGTCTTAATAACCCAGTCTCAGACTGTATCTTGTCTTAACATACCAATCTCAAACTGTCTCTTGTCTTAACAGACCAGTCTCAAGCTGGCTCTTGTCTAAATAACCCAGACAAAAACTGTCTCTTATTTTAACAGACTAGTCTCAGACTGTCTCTTGTCTTAATAGACCAGTCTCAAACTGTCTCTTGAGTTAACAGACCAGTCGCAGACTGTCTCTTGTCTTAATAGCCCAGTCTCAGATTTTATCTTGTCTTAACATTCAAGTCTCAAAGTGTCTCTTGTCCTAAAAGACCAGTCTCAGAGCTGGCTCTTGTCTTAATAACCCAGTCTCAAACTGTCTCTTATTTTAACAGACTAGTCTCAGACTGTCTCTTTTCCAGTCTCAAACTATCTCTTGTCTTAATAACCCAGTCTCAGACTGTCTCTTGTCTCAATATCCCAGTCTCAAACTGTCTCTTGTCTTAATAATCCAGTCTCACACTGTGTCTTGTCTTAATAGCCCAGTATCAAAATATCTCTCGTCTTAACAGACAAGTCTCAAACTGTCTCTTATCTTAACAGACCTGTCTCAGACAGACTGTTATCTTAATAGACCAGTCTGAAACTTTCTCTTGTCTGAATAACTCAGTCTCAAACTGTCTCTTATCTTGATAGACCAGTCTCAGACTGTCTCTTGTATTAATAGTCCAGTCTCAAACAATCTCATTTCTTAATAGTCCAGTATCAAACTGGCCAGTATCAAAGTGTCTTTATAATTCAGTCTCAAACTGTCTCCTGATTTAACAGACCAGTCGCAGACTGTCTCTTTTCTTAATAGCCCAGTCTCAGACTGTAGCTTGTCTTAATAACCCAGTCTCAAACTGTCTTTTGTCTTATTAGCCCAGTCTCAAACTGTCTCTTGTCTTAATAGCCCATATCTCACAGTCTCTTGTCTTAATAGACCAGTATCAAAATCTCTCTTGTCTTAACAGACAAATCTCAAACTGTCTCTTATTTTAACAGACCAGTCTCAGACTGTCTCTTGTTTTAATAGACCAGTCTCAGACTGTCTCTTATTTTAATAGACCAGACTCAAACTGTCTCTTGTCTTAATTGCACAGTCTCAAACTGTCTCTTGTCTTAATAACTCAGTCTCAAACACTCTCTTATTTTAACAGACTAGTCTCAGACTGTCTCTTATCTTAATAGACCAGTCTGAAACTGGCTCTTGTCTTAATAGCCCAGTCTCAACCTGTCTCATCTTAATAGCCCAGTCTCACACTGTCTCTTGTCTCAATAACTCAGTCTCAAACTGTCTTTTGTCTTATTAGCCCAGTCTCAAAGTGTCTATTGTCTTAATAGCCCAATCTCAAACTGTCGCCTGTTTTAACAGACCAGTCTCAGACTGTCTATTATCTTAACACACCTGTTTTGTCTCAGTCTGGGTCTTGTCTTAACAGACCAGTCTCAAACTGGCTCTTGTCTTAATAGCCCAGTCTCAAACTGTCTCATCTTAATATCCCAGTCTCAAACTGGCTCTAACCTTAACAGACCAGTCTCAAACTGTCTCTTGTCTTAATAACCCAGTCTCAAACTGTCTTTTGATTTAACAAACCAGTCTCAAGCCGACTCTTATTTTAACAGACCAGTCTCAGACTGTCTCTTATTTTAATAGACCAGTCTCAAACTGGCTCCTGTCTTAATAGACCAGTCTCAGACTGGCTCTTATCTTAATAGACGAGTCTCAAACTGTCTCTTATATTAACAGACCAGCCTCAAACTGTCTCTTATCATAATAGCCCATCTCAAACTGTTTCTTGTCTTAATTGCACAGTCTCAAACTGTCTCTTGTCTTAAAAGCCCAGTCTCAAACTGGCTCTTATCTTAAAAGACCAGTCTCAAACTGTCAGTCTCATACAGTCTCTTATCTTAACAGACCAGTCTGGGTCTTGTCTTAACAGACCAGTCCCAATCTGGCTCTTGTCTTAATAACCCAGTCTCAGACTGTCTCTTGCCTTCACAGCCCAGTCTCAGACTGTTTATTCACTTAATAGCCCTGTCTCTTGTCTTAATAGACCAGTCTCAAACTGTCTCTTGTCTTAATAACCCAGTCTCAAACTGTCTCTTATCTTAATAGCCCAGTCTCAAACTGTTCCTTGTCTTAATTGCACAGTCTCAAACTGTCTCTTATCTTAACAGAACAACAGTCTCAAACTGGCTCTTGTCTTAATAGAGTAGTCAGAAACTGTCTCTTGTCTTAATAACCCAGTCTCAGACTGTCTCTTATCTTAACAGACCTGTCTCAGTCTGGCTCCTGTCTTAACAGACCAGTCTCAATCTGGCTCTTGTCTTAATAACCCAGTCTCAGACTATCTTTCCTTCACAACCCAGTCTCAGACTGTTTATTCTCTTTATAGCCCAGTCTCAAACTGTCTCTTATCTTAATAGCCCAGTCTCAAACTGTTTCTTGTCTTAATGGCACAGTCTCAAACTGTCTCTTATCTTAACAGAACAGTCTCAAACTGGCTCTTGTCTTAATAGAGTAGTCAGAAACTGTCTCTTATCTTAAAAGACCAGTCTCAAACTGTCTCATGACTTAACAGACCAGTCGCAGACTGTCTCTTGTCTTAATAACCCAGTCTCAGACTGTATCTTGTCTCAATATCCCAGTCTCAAACTGTCTCTCGTCTTAATAACCCAGTCTCAGACTGTATCTTGTCTTAACATACCAATTTCAAACTATCTCTTGTCTTAACAGACCAGTCTCAAGCTGGCTCTTGTCTTAAAAACCCAGACAAAAACTGTCTCTTATTTTAACAGACTAGTCTCAGACTGTCTCTTGTCTTAATAGACCAGTCTCAAACTGTCTCTTGAGTTAACAGACCAGTCGCAGACTGTCTCTTGTCTTAATAGCCCAGTCTCAGATTTTATCTTGTCTTAACATTCAAGTCTCAAAGTGTCTCTTGTCCTAAAAGACCAGTCTCAGAGCTGGCTCTTGTCTTAATAACCCAGTCTCAAACTGTCTCTTATTTTAACAGACTAGTCTCAGACTGTCTCTTTTCCAGTCTCAAACTATCTCTTGTCTTAATAACCCAGTCTCAGACTGTCTCTTGTCTCAATATCCCAGTCTCAAACTGTCTCTTGTCTTAATAATCCAGTCTCACACTGTGTCTTGTCTTAATAGCCCAGTATCAAAATATCTCTCGTCTTAACAGACAAGTCTCAAACTGTCTCTTAACTTAACAGACCTGTCTCAGACAGACTGTTATCTTAATAGACCAGTCTGAAACTTTCTCTTGTCTGAATAACCCAGTCTCAAACTGTCTCTTATCTTGATAGACCAGTCTCAGACTGTCTCTTGTATTAATAGTCCAGTCTCAAACAATCTCATTTCTTAATAGTCCAGTATCAAACTGGCCAGTATCAAAGTGTCTTTATAATTCAGTCTCAAACTGTCTCCTGATTTAACAGACCAGTCGCAGACTGTCTCTTTTCTTAATAGCCCAGTCTCAGACTGTAGCTTGTCTTAATAACCCAGTCTCAAACTGTCTTTTGTCTTATTAGCCCAGTCTCAAACTGTCTCTTGTCTTAATAGCCCATATCTCACAGTCTCTTGTCTTAATAGACCAGTATCAAAATCTCTCTTGTCTTAACAGACAAATCTCAAACTGTCTCTTATTTTAACAGACCAGTCTCAGACTGTCTCTTGTTTTAATAGACCAGTCTCAGACTGTCTCTTATTTTAATAGACCAGACTCAAACTGTCTCTTGTCTTAATTGCACAGTCTCAAACTGTCTCTTATCTTAACAGAACAGTCTCAAACTGGCTCTTGTCTTAATAGAGTAGTCAGAAACTGTCTCTTATCTTAAAAGACCAGTCTCAAACTGTCTCATGACTTAACAGACCAGTCGCAGACTGTCTCTTGTCTTAATAACCCAGTCTCAGACTGTATCTTGTCTTAACATACCAATCTCAAACTGTCTCTTGTCTTAACAGACCAGTCTCAAGCTGGCTCTTGTCTTAATAACCCAGACAAAAACTGTCTCTTATTTTAACAGACTAGTCTCAGACTGTCTCTTGTCTTAATAGACCAGTCTCAAACTGTCTCTTGAGTTAACAGACCAGTCGCAGACTGTCTCTTGTCTTAATAGCCCAGTCTCAGATTTTATCTTGTCTTAACATTCAAGTCTCAAAGTGTCTCTTGTCCTAAAAGACCAGTCTCAGAGCTGGCTCTTGTCTTAATAACCCAGTCTCAAACTGTCTCTTATTTTAACAGACTAGTCTCAGACTGTCTCTTTTCCAGTCTCAAACTATCTCTTGTCTTAATAACCCAGTCTCAGACTGTCTCTTGTCTCAATATCCCAGTCTCAAACTGTCTCTTGTCTTAATAATCCAGTCTCACACTGTGTCTTGTCTTAATAGCCCAGTATCAAAATATCTCTCGTCTTAACAGACAAGTCTCAAACTGTCTCTTATCTTAGCAGACCTGTCTCAGACAGACTGTTATCTTAATAGACCAGTCTGAAACTTTCTCTTGTCTGAATAACCCAGTCTCAAACTGTCTCTTATCTTGATAGACCAGTCTCAGACTGTCTCTTGTATTAATAGTCCAGTCTCAAACAATCTGATTTCTTAATAGTCCAGTATCAAACTGGCCAGTATCAAAGTGTCTTTATAATTCAGTCTCAAACTGTCTACTGATTTAACAGACCAGTCGCAGACTGTCTCTTTTCTTAATAGCCCAGTCTCAGACTGTAGCATGTCTTAATAACCCAGTCTCAAACTGTCTTTTGTCTTATTAGCCCAATCTCAAACTGTCTCTTGTCTTAATAGCCCATATCTCACAGTCTCTTGTCTTAATAGACCAGTATCAAAATCTCTCTTGTCTTAACAGACAAATCTCAAACTGTCTCTTATTTTAACAGACCAGTCTCAGACTGTCTCTTGTTTTAATAGACCAGTCTCAGACTGTCTCTTATTTTAATAGACCAGACTCAAACTGTCTCTTGTCTTAATTGCACAGTCTCAAACTGTCTCTTGTCTTAATAACTCAGTCTCAAACACTCTCTTATTTTAACAGACTAGTCTCAGACTGTCTCTTATCTTAATAGACCAGTCTGAAACTGGCTCTTGTCTTAATAGCCCAGTCTCAACCTGTCTCATCTTAATAGCCCAGTCTCACACTGTCTCTTGTCTTAATAACCCAGTCTCAAACTGTCTTTTGTCTTATTAGCCCAGTCTCAAAGTGTCTATTGTCTTAATAGCCCAATCTCAAACTGTCGCCTGTTTTAACAGACCAGTCTCAGACTGTCTATTATCTTAACACACCTGTTTTGTCTCAGTCTGGGTCTTGTCTTAACAGACCAGTCTCAAACTGGCTCTTGTCTTAATAGCCCAGTCTCAAACTGTCTCATCTTAATATCCCAGTCTCAAACTGGCTCTAACCTTAACAGACCAGTCTCAAACTGTCTCTTGTCTTAATAACCCAGTCTCAAACTGTCTTTTGATTTAACAAACCAGTCTCAAGCCGACTCTTATTTTAACAGACCAGTCTCAGACTGTCTCTTATTTTAATAGACCAGTCTCAAACTGGCTCCTGTCTTAATAGACCAGTCTCAGACTGGCTCTTATCTTAATAGATGAGTCTCAAACTGTCTCTTATATTAACAGACCAGCCTCAAACTGTCTCTTATCATAATAGCCCATCTCAAACTGTTTCTTGTCTTAATTGCACAGTCTCAAACTGTCTCTTGTCTTAAAAGCCCAGTCTCAAACTGGCTCTTATCTTAAAAGACCAGTCTCAAACTGTCAGTCTCATACAGTCTCTTATCTTAACAGACCAGTCTGGGTCTTGTCTTAACAGACCAGTCCCAATCTGGCTCTTGTCTTAATAACCCAGTCTCAGACTGTCTCTTGCCTTCACAGCCCAGTCTCAGACTGTTTATTCACTTAATAGCCCTGTCTCTTGTCTTAATAGACCAGTCTCAAACTGTCTCTTGTCTTAATAACCCAGTCTCAAACTGTCTCTTATCTTAATAGCCCAGTCTCAAACTGTTCCTTGTCTTAATTGCACAGTCTCAAACTGTCTCTTATCTTAACAGAACAGTCTCAAACTGGCTCTTGTCTTAATAGAGTAGTCAGAAACTGTCTCTTGTCTTAATAACCCAGTCTCAGACTGTCTCTTATCTTAACAGACCTGTCTCAGTCTGGCTCCTGTCTTAACAGACCAGTCTCAATCTGGCTCTTGTCTTAATAACCCAGTCTCAGACTATCTTTCCTTCACAACCCAGTCTCAGACTGTTTATTCTCTTTATAGCCCAGTCTCAAACTGTCTCTTATCTTAATAGCCCAGTCTCAAACTGTTTCTTGTCTTAATGGCACAGTCTCAAACTGTCTCTTATCTTAACAGAACAGTCTCAAACTGGCTCTTGTCTTAATAGAGTAGTCAGAAACTGTCTCTTATCTTAAAAGACCAGTCTCAAACTGTCTCATGACTTAACAGACCAGTCGCAGACTGTCTCTTGTCTTAATAACCCAGTCTCAGACTGTATCTTGTCTTAACATACCAATCTCAAACTGTCTCTTGTCTTAACAGACCAGTCTCAAGCTGGCTCTTGTCTTAATAACCCAGACAAAAACTGTCTCTTATTTTAACAGACTAGTCTCAGACTGTCTCTTATCTTAATAGACCAGTCTGAAACTGGCTCTTGTCTTAATAGCCCAGTCTCAAACTGCCTCATCTTAATAGCCCAGGCTCAAACTGGCTCAAATCTTAACAGACCAGTCTCAAACTGTCTCTTGTCTTAATAGCCTAGTCTCAGACTGTCTGTTGTGTTAATAACCCAGTTTCAAACTGTCTTTTGTCTTATTAGCCCAGTCTCAAACCGTCACTTGTCTTAATAGCCCAATCTTAAACTGTCTCTTGTTTTAACAGACCAGTCTCAGACTGTCTTAACAGACCTGTCTTGTCTCAGTCTGCGTCTCATCTTAACAGACCAGTCTCAAACTGGCTCTTGTCTTAATAACCCAGTCTCAGACTGTTTATTCTCTTAATAGCCCAGTCTCAAACTGTCTCTTGTCTTAATAGACCAGTCTCAAACCGGATCTTGTCTTAATAGACCAGTCTTAGACTGTCTCTTGTCTTCATAGACCAGTCTCAGACTGTCTCTTGTCTTAAAAGCCCAGTATCAAACTGGCTCTTGTCATAGTAGCCCAGTCTCAAACTGGCACTTGTCTTAATAGACCAGTCTCATAATATCTCTTGTCTTAACAGACAAGTCTCAGTCAGACTCTTACCTTAATAGATCAGTCTCGAACTGGCTGTTGTCATAATAACCCAGTCTCAAACTGTCTCTTATCTTAACAGACCAGTCTCAGCCTTTCTCTTGTTATATTAGACCAGTCTCACACTGTCTCTTGTCTTAATAGACCAGTCTCAGACTGCCTCTTGTCTTAATAGACTAATCTCAGAGTGACTCTTGTCTTAACAGCCCAGTCTCAAACAATGTCTTGTCTTAATAGACCAGTCTCAAAATGACTTGTCTTAACAGACCAGTCTCAAACTGTTTCTTATATTAACAGACCAGCCTCAAACAGTCTCTTATCTTAATACCCCATCTCAAACTGTCTCTTGTCATAATTGCACAGTCTTGAACTGTTTCTTGTCTTAAAAGCCCAGTGGCAAACTGGCTCTTATCTTAAAAGACCAGTCTCAAGCCGGCTCTTGTCTTAATAACCCAGTCGCAGACTGTCTCTTGCCTTCACAGCCCAGTCTCAGACTGTTTATTCGCTTAATAGCCCCGTCTCTTGTTATAATAGACCAGTCTCAAACTGTCTCTTATCTTAATAGCCCATCTCAAACTGTCTCTTGTCTTAATTGCACAGTCTCAAACTGGCTCTTATCTTAAAAGACCAGTCTCAAACTGTCACTTGTTTTAACAGACCAGTCTCAGACTGTCTCTTGTCTTAACAGACCAGTCCCAAACTGGCTCTTGTCTTAATAACCCAGTCTCAGACTGTCTCTTGCCTTCACAGCCCAGTCTCAGACTGTTTATTCGCTTAATAGCCCTATCTCTTGTCTTAATAGACCAGTCTCAAACTGTCTCTTGACTTAACAGACCAGTCTCAAACTGTGTCTTGTCTTAACAGCCGAGTCTCAAACAATCTCTTGTCTTAATAGACCAGTCTCAAACTGGCTCTTGTCTTAATAGCCCAGTCTCAAACTGACTCTTGTCTTAACAGACCAGTCTCAGGCTGTCTCTTATATTAACAGACCAGCCTCAAACTGTCTATTGTCTTAATAACCCAGTCTCAAACTGTCTCTTATCTTAATAGCCCAGTCTGAAACTGTTTCTTGTCTTAATTGCACAGTCTCAAACTGTCTCTTATCTTAACAGACCAGTCTCATATTGTCTCATGACTTAACAGACCAGTCGCAGACTGTCTCTTGTCTTAATAACCCAGTCTCAGACTGTATCTTGTCTTAACATACCAATCTCAAACTGTCTCTTGTCTTAACAGACCAGTCTCAAGCTGGCTCTTGTCTTAATAACCCAGACAAAAACTGTCTCTTATTTTAACAGACTATTCTCAGACTGTCTCTTATCTTAATAGACCAGTCTGAAATTGGCTCTTGTCTTAATAGCCCAGTCTCAAACTGTCTCTTGTCTTAATAGACCAGTCTCAAACTGGATCTTGTCTTAATAGACCAGTCTTAGACTGTCTCTTGTCTTCATAGACCAGTCTCAGACTGTCTCTTGTCTTAAAAGCCCAGTTTCAAACCGGCTCTTGTCATAATAGCCCAGTCTCAAACTGACTCTTGTCTTAACAGACCAGTCTCAGGCTGTCTCTTATATTAACAGACCAGCCTCAAACTGTCTCTTGTCTTAATAACCCAGTCTCAAACTGTCTCTTGTCTGAATAACCCAGTCTAAAACTGTCTCTTATCTTAACAGAACAGTCTCAAACTGGCTCTTGTCTTAATAGAGTAGTCAGAAACTGTCTCTTATCTTAACAGACCAGTCTCAAACTGTCTCATGACTTAACAGACCAGTCGTAGACTGTCTCTTGTCTTAATAACCCAGTCTCAAACTGTATCTTGTCTTAACATACCAATCTCAAACTGTCTCTTGTCTTAACAGATCAGTCTCAAGCTGGCTCTTGTCTTAATAACCAGACAAAAACTGTCTCTTATTTTAACAGACTAGTCTCAGACTATCTCTTATCTTAATAGACCAGTCTGAAACTGGCTCTAGTCTTAATAGCCCAGTCTCAAACTGTCTCATCTTAATTGCCCAGTCTCAAACTGGCTCTTGTCTTAACAGACCAGTCTGAAACTGTCTCTTGTCTTAATAGCCTAGTCTCAGACTGTCTGTTGTGCTAATAACCCAGTCTCAAACTGTCTCTTATCTTAATAGCCCAGTCTCAAACTGTTTCTTGTCTTAATTGCACAGTCTCAAAATGTCTCTTATCTTAACAGACCAGTCTCAAACTGTCTCATGACTTAACAGACCAGTCGCAGACTGTCTCTTGTCTTAATAACCCAGTCTCAGACTGTATCTTGTCTTAACATACCAATCTCAAACTGTCTCTTGTCTTAACAGACCAGTCTCAAGCTGGCTCTTGTCTTAATAACCCAGACAAAAACTGTCTCTTATTTTAACAGAGTATTCTCAGACTGTCTCTTATCTTAATAGACCAGTCTGAAACTGGCTCTTGTCTTAATAGCCCAGTCTCAAACTGTCACTTGTCTTAATAGACCAGTCTCAAACTGGATCTTGTCTTAATAGACCAGTCTTAGACTGTCTCTTGTCTTCATAGACCAGTCTCAGACTGTCTCTTGTCTTAAAAGCCCAGTTTCAAACCGGCTCTTGTCATAATAGCCCAGTCTCAAGCTGACTCTTGTCTTAACAGACCAGTCTCAGGCTGTCTCTTATATTAACAGACCAGCCTCAAACTGTCTCTTGTCTTAATAACCCAGTCTCAAACTGTCTCTTGTCTGAATAACCCAGACTCAAACTGTCTCTTATCTTAATAGCCCAGTCTGAAACTGTTTCTTGTCTTAATTGCACAGTCTCAAACTGTCTCTTATTTTAACATAACAGTCTCAAACTGGCTCTTGTCTTAATAGAGTATTCAGAAACTGTCTCTTATCTTAACAGACCAGTCTCAAACTGTCTCATGACTTAACAGACCAGTCGCAGACTGTCTCTTGTCTTAATAACCCAGTCTCAAACTGTATCTTGTCTTAACATATCAATCTCAAACTGTCTCTTGTCTTAACAGACCAGTCTCAAGCTGGCTCTTGTCTTAATAACCCAGACAAAAACTGTCTCTTATTTTAACAGACTAGTCTCAGACTGTCTCTTATCTTAATAGACCAGTCTGAAACTGGCTCTTGTCTTAATAGCCCACTCTCAAACTGTCTCATCTTAACAGACCAGTCTCAAACTGTCTTTTGTCTTATTAGCCCAGTCTCAAACCGTCTCTTGTCTTAATAGCCCAATCTTAAACTGTCTCTGGTCTTAACAGACCAGTCTCAGACTGTCTATTATCTTAACAGGCCAGTCTCAAACTGGCTCTTGTCTTAATAGACCAGTCTCAAACCGGATCTTGTCTTAATAGACCAGTCTTAGACTGTCTCTTGCCTTCATAGAGCAGTCTCAGACTGTCTCTTGTCTTAAAAGCCCAGTATCAAACTGTCTCTTGTCTTAATAGACCAGTCTCAAACCGGATCTTGTCTTAATAGACCAGTCTTAGACTGTCTCTTGTCTTCATAGACCAGCCTCAGACTGTCTCTTGTCTTAAAAGCCCAGTATCAAACTGGCTCTTGTCATAATAGCCCAGTCTCAAAATGGCTCTTGTCTTAATAGACCAGTCTCATAATATCTCTTGTCTTAACAGACAAGTCTCAGTCAGACTCTTACCTTAATAGATCAGTCTCGAACTGGCTGTTGTCATAATAACCCAGTCTCAAACTGTCTCTTATCTTAACAGACCAGTCTCAGACTGTCTCTTGTTATATTAGACCAGTCTCACACTGTCTCTTGTCTTAATAGACCAGTCTCAGACTGTCTCTTGTCTTAATAGACTAATCTCAGAGTGACGCTTGTCTTAACAGCCCAGTCTCAAACAATGTCTTGTCTTAATAGACCAGTCTCAAACTGACTCTTGTCTTAAGAGACCAGTCTCAAACTGTTTCTTATATTAACAGACCAGCCTCAAACAGTCTCTTATCTTAATAGCCCATCTCAAACTGTCTCTTGTCTTAATTGCACAGTCTCAAACTGGCTCTTATCTTAAAAGACCAGTCTCAAACTGTCACTTGTTTTAACAGACCAGTCTCAGACTGTCTCTTGTCTTAACAGACCAGTCCCAAACTGGCTCTTGTCTTAATAACCCAGTCTCAGACTGTCTCTTGCCTTCACAGCCCAGTCTCAGACTGTTTATTCGCATAATAGCCCTATCTCTTGTCTTAATAGACCAGTCTCAAACTGTCTCTTGACATAACAGACCAGTCTCAAACTGTCTCTTGTCTTAACAGCCCAGTCTCAAATAATGTCTTGTCTTAATAGACCAGTCTCAAACTGTTTCTTATATTAACAGACCAGCCTCAAACAGTCTCTTATCTTAATAGCCCATCTCAAACTGCCTCTTGTCTTAATAACCCAGTCTCAAACTGTCTCTTGTCTTAATAGACCAGTCTCAAACTGTCTCTTGACTTAACAGCCCAGTCTCAAACAATCTCTTGTCTTAATAGACCAGTCTCAAACTGGCTCTTGTCTTAATAGCCCAGTCTCAAGCTGACTCTTGTCTTAACAGACCAGTCTCAGGCTGTCTCTTATATTAATAGACCATCCTCAAACTGTCTCTTGTCTTCATAACCCAGTCTCAAACTGTCTCTTGTCTGAATAACCCAGTCTCAAACTGTCTCTTATCTTAATAGCCCAGTCTCAAACTGTTTCTTGTCTTAATTGCACAGTCTCAAACTGTCTCTTATCTTAACAGAAGAGTCTCAAACTGTCTCATGAATTAACAGACCAGTCGCAGACTGTCTCTTGTCTTAATAACTCAGTCTCAGATTGTATCTTGTCTTTACATACCAATCTCAAGCTGTCTCTTGTCTTAACAGACCAGTCTCAAGCTGGCTCTTGTCTTAATAACCCAGACAAAAACTGTCTCTTATTTTAACAGACTAGTCTCAGACTGTCTCTTATCTTAATAGACCAGTCTGAAACTGGCTCTTGTCTTAATAGCCCAGTCTCAAACTGTCTCATCTTATTAGCCCAGTCTCAAACTGGCTCAAATATTAACAGACCAGTCTCAAACTGTCTCTTGTCTTAATAGACTAGTCTCAGATTGTCTGTTGTGCTAATAACCCAGTTTCAAACTGTCTTTTGTCTTATCACCCCGTCTCAAACCCTCACTGGTCTTAATAGCCCAATCTCAAACTGTCTCTTGTTTTACCAGAACAGTCCCAGACTGTCTATTATCTTAACAGACCTGTCTTGTCTCAGTCTGTGTCTTGTCTTAACAGACCAGTCTCAAACCGGCTCTTGTCTTAATAACTCAGTCTCAGACTGTTTATTCTCTTAATAGCCCAGTCTCAAACTGTCTCTTGTCTTAATAGACCAGTCTCAAGTTGGCTCTTGTCTTAATAGACCAGTCTCAGACTGTCTCTTGTTTTCATAGACCAGTCTCAGACTGTCTTTTGTCTTAAAAGCCCAGTTTCAAAGTGGCACTTGTCTTAATAGCCCAGTCTCAAACTGGCTCTTGTCTTAATAAACCAGTCTAATAATATCTCTTGTCTTAACAGACAAGTCTCAGCCAGTCTCAGTCAGACTCTTATCTTAATAGATCAGTCTCGAAATGGCTTTTGTCATAACAACCCAGTCTCAAACTGTCTCTTATCTTAACAGACCAGTCTCAGACTGTCTCTTGTTATATTAGACCAGTCTCAAACTGTCTCTTATCTTAATAGCCCATCTCAAACTGTCTCTTGTCTTAATTGCACAGTCTCAAACTGGCTCTTATCTTAAAAAACCAGTCTCAAACTGTCACTTGTTTTAACAGACCAGTCTCAGACTGTCTCTTGTCTTAACAGACCAGTCCCAAACTGGCTCTTGTCTTAATAACCCAGTCTCAGACTGTCTCTTGCCTTCACAGCCCAGTCTCAGACTGTTTATTCGCTTAATAGCCCTGTCTCTTGTCTTAATAGATCAGTCTCAAACTGTCTCTTGACTTAACAGACCAGTCTCAAACTGTCTCTTGTCTTAACAGCCCAGTCTCAAACAATCTCTTGTCTTAATAGACCAGTCTCAAACTGGCTCTTGTCTTAATAGCCCAGTCTCAACCTGACTCTTGTCTTAACAGACCAGTCTCAGGCTGTCTCTTATATTAACAGACCAGCCTCAAACTGTCTATTGTCTTAATAACCCAGTCTCAAACTGTCTCTTGTCTGAATAACCCAGTCTCAAACTGTCTCTTATCTTAATAGCCCAGTCTCAAACTGTTTCTTGTCTTAATTGCACAGTCTCAAACTGTCTCTTATCTTAACAGACCAGTCTCAAACTGTCTCATGACTTAACAGACCAGTCGCAGACTGTCTCTTGTCTTAATAACCCAGTCTCAGACTGTATCTTGTCTTAACATACCAATCTCAAACTGTCTCTTGTCTTAACAGACCAGTCTCAAGCTGGCTCTTGTCTTAATAACCCAGACAAAAACTGTCTCTTATTTTAACAGACTATTCTCAGACTGTCTCTTATCTTAATAGACCAGTCTGAAATTGGCTCTTGTCTTAATAGCCCAGTCTCAAACTGTCTCTTGTCTTAATAGACCAGTCTCAAACTGGATCTTGTCTTAATAGACCAGTCTTAGACTGTCTCTTGTCTTCATAGACCAGTCTCAGACTGTCTCTTGTCTTAAAAGCCCAGTTTCAAACCGGCTCTTGTCATAATAGCCCAGTCTCAAACTGACTCTTGTCTTAACAGACCAGTCTCAGGCTGTCTCTTATATTAACAGACCAGCCTCAAACTGTCTCTTGTCTTAATAACCCAGTCTCAAACTGTCTCTTGTCTGAATAACCCAGTCTAAAACTGTCTCTTATCTTAACAGAACAGTCTCAAACTGGCTCTTGTCTTAATAGAGTAGTCAGAAACTGTCTCTTATCTTAACAGACCAGTCTCAAACTGTCTCATGACTTAACAGACCAGTCGTAGACTGTCTCTTGTCTTAATAACCCAGTCTCAAACTGTATCTTGTCTTAACATACCAATCTCAAACTGTCTCTTGTCTTAACAGATCAGTCTCAAGCTGGCTCTTGTCTTAATAACCCAGACAAAAACTGTCTCTTATTTTAACAGACTAGTCTCAGACTATCTCTTATCTTAATAGACCAGTCTGAAACTGGCTCTAGTCTTAATAGCCCAGTCTCAAACTGTCTCATCTTAATTGCCCAGTCTCAAACTGGCTCTTGTCTTAACAGACCAGTCTGAAACTGTCTCTTGTCTTAATAGCCTAGTCTCAGACTGTCTGTTGTGCTAATAACCCAGTTTCAAACTGTCTTTTGTCTTAATAGCCTAGTCTCAGACTGTCTGTTGTGCTAATAACCCAGTTTCAAACTGTCTTTTGTCTTATCACCCAGTCTCAAACCGTCACTTGTCTTAATAGCCCAATCTAAAACTGTCTCTTGTTTTACCAGACCAGTCTCAGACTGTCTATTATCTTAACAGACCTGTCTTGTCTCAGTCTGGGTCTTATCTTAACAGACCAATCTCAAACCGGCTCTTGTCTTAATAACCCAGTCTCAGACTGTTTATTCTCTTAATAGCCCAGTCTCAAACTGTCTCTTGTCTTAATAGACCAGTCTCAAGTTGGCTTGTGTCTTAATAGACCAGTCTCAGACTGTCTCTTGTCTTCATAGACCAGACTCAGGCTGTCTCTTGTCTTAAAAGCCCAGTTTCAAACTGGCACATGTCTTAATAGCCCAGTCTCAAACTGGCTCTTGTCTTAATAGACCAGTCTCATAATATCTCTTGTCTTAACAGACAAGTCTCAGCCAGTCTCAGTCAGACTCTCATCTTAATAGATCAGTCTCGAAATGGCTTTTGTCATAATAACCCAGTCTCAAACTGTCTCTTATCTTAACAGACCAGTCTCAGACTGTCTCTTGTTATAATAGACCAGTCTCAAACTGTCTCTTGTCTTAATAGACCAATCTCAGACTGTCTCATGTCTTAACAGCCCAGTCTCAAACAATCTCTTGTCTTAATAGACCAGTCTCAAACTGACTCTTATATTAACATACCAGCCTCAAACTGTCTCTTATCTTAATAGCCCATCTCAAAATGTCTCTTGTCTTAATTGCACAGTCTCAAACTGGCTCTTATCTTAAAAGACCAGTCTCAACCTGTCACTTGTTTTAACAGACCAGTCTCATACAGTCATTATCTTAACAGACCAGTCTCAGACTTTCTCTTGTCTTAACAGACCAGTCCCAAACTGGCTCTTGTCTTAATAACCCAGTCTCAGACTGTCTCTTGCCTTCACAGCCCAGTCTCAGACTGTTTATTCGCTTAATAGCCCTGTCTCTTGTCTTAATAGACCAGTCTGAAACTGTCTCTTGACTTAGCAGATCAGTCTCAAACTGTCTCTTGTCTTAACAGCCCAGTCTCAAACAATCTCTTGTCTTAATAAACAAGTCTCAAACTGGCTCTTGTCTTAATAGCCCAGTCTCAAACTGACTCTTGTCTTAACAGACCAGTCTCAGGCTGTCTCTTATATTAACAGACCAGCCTCAAACTGTCTCTTGTCTTAATAACCCAGTCTCAAACTGTCTCTTGTCTGAATAACCCAGTCTCAAACTGTCTCTTATCTTAATAGCCCAGTCTCAACCTGTTTCTTGTCTTAATTGCACAGTCTCAAACTGTCTCTTATCTTAACAGAACAGTCTCAAACTGGCTCTAGTCTTAATAGCCCAGTCTCAAACTGTCTCATCTTAATAGCCCAGTCTCAAACTGGCTCTAATCTTAACAGACCAGTCTCAAACTGTCTCTTGTCTTAATAGCCTAGTCTCAGATTGTCTATTGTGCTCATAACCCAGTTTCAAAATGTCTTTTGTCTTATCACCCAGTCTCAAACCGTCACTTGTCTTAATAGCCCAATCTCAAACTGTCTCTTGTTTTACCAAACCAGTCTTAGACTGTCTATTATCTTAACAAACCTGTCTTGTCTCAGTCTGGGTCTTATCTTAACAGACCAGTCTCAAACCGGCTCTTGTCTTAATAACCCAGTCTCAGACTGTTTATTCTCTTAATAGCCCAGTCTCAAACTGTCTCTTGTCTTAATAGACCACTCTCAAGTTGGCTCTTGTCTTCATAGACCAGTCTCAGACTGTCTCTTGTCTTAAAAGCCCAGTTTCAAACTGGCACTTGTCTTAATAGCCCAGTCTCAAACTGGCTCTTGTCTTAATAGACCAGTCTCATAATATCTCTTGTCTTAACAGACAAGTCTCAGCCAGTCTCAGTCAGACTCTTATCTTAACAGACCAGTCTCAAACCGGCACTTGTCTTAATAACCCAGTCTCAGACTGTTTATTCGCTTAATAGCCCTGTCTCTTGTCTTAATAGACCAGTCTCAAACTGTCTCTTGACTTAACAGACCAGTCTCAAACTGTCTCTTGTCTTAACAGCCCAGTCTCAAACAATCTCTTGTCTTAATAGACCAGTCTCAAACTGGCTCTTGTCTTAATAGCCCAGTCTCAACCTGACTCTTGTCTTAACAGACCAGTCTCAGGCTGTCTCTTATATTAACAGACCAGCCTCAAACTGTCTATTGTCTTAATAACCCAGTCTCAAACTGTCTCTTGTCTGAATAACCCAGTCTCAAACTGTCTCTTATCTTAATTGCACAGTCTCAAACTGTCTCTTATCTTAATAGACCAGTCTCAAACTGTCTCATGACTTAACAGACCAGTCGCAGACTGTCTCTTGTCTTAATAACCCAGTCTCAGACTGTATCTTGTCTTAACATACCAATCTCAAACTGTCTCTTGTCTTAACAGACCAGTCTCAAGCTGGCTCTTGTCTTAATAACCCAGACAAAAACTGTCTCTTATTTTAACAGACTATTCTCAGACTGTCTCTTATCTTAATAGACCAGTCTGAAATTGGCTCTTGTCTTAATAGCCCAGTCTCAAACTGTCTCTTGTCTTAATAGACCAGTCTCAAACTGGATCTTGTCTTCATAGACCAGTCTCAGACTGTCTCTTGTCTTAAAAGCCCAGTTTCAAACCGGCTCTTGTCATAATAGCCCAGTCTCAAACTGACTCTTGTCTTAACAGACCAGTCTCAGGCTGTCTCTTATATTAACAGACCAGCCTCAAACTGTCTCTTGTCTTAATAACCCAGTCTCAAACTGTCTCTTGTCAGAATAACCCAGTCTAAAACTGTCTCTTATCTTAACAGAACAGTCTCAAACTGGCTCTTGTCTTAATAGAGTAGTCAGAAACTGTCTCTTATCTTAACAGACCAGTCTCAAACTGTCTCATGACTTAACAGACCAGTCGCAGACTGTCTCTTGTCTTAATAACCCAGTCTCAAACTGTATCTTGTCTTAACATACCAATCTCAAACTGTCTCTTGTCTTAACAGACCAGTCTCAAGCTGGCTCTTGTCTTAATAAACCAGACAAAAACTGTCTCTTATTTTAACAGACTAGTCTCAGACTGTCTCTTATCTTAATAGACCAGTCTGAAATTGGCTCTTGTCTTAATAGCCCAGTCTCAAACTGTCTCTTGTCTTAATAGACCAGTCTCAAGTTGGCTCTTGTCTTAATAGACCAGTCTCAGACTGTCTCTTGTTTTCATAGACCAGTCTCAGACTGTCTTTTGTCTTAAAAGCCCAGTTTCAAACTGGCACTTGTCTTAATAGCCCAGTCTCAAACTGGCTCTTGTCTTAATAAACCAGTCTAATAATATCTCTTGTCTTAACAGACAAGTCTCAGCCAGTCTCAGTCAGACTCTTATCTTAATAGATCAGTCTCGAAATGGCTTTTGTCATAACAACCCAGTCTCAAACTGTCTCTTATCTTAACAGACCAGTCTCAGACTGTCTCTTGTTATATTAGACCAGTCTCAAACTGTCTCTTATCTTAATAGCCCATCTCAAACTGTCTCTTGTCTTAATTGCACAGTCTCAAACTGGCTCTTATCTTAAAAAACCAGTCTCAAACTGTCACTTGTTTTAACAGACCAGTCTCAGACTGTCTCTTGTCTTAACAGACCAGTCCCAAACTGGCTCTTGTCTTAATAACCCAGTCTCAGACTGTCTCTTGCCTTCACAGCCCAGTCTCAGACTGTTTATTCGCTTAATAGCCCTGTCTCTTGTCTTAATAGATCAGTCTCAAACTGTCTCTTGACTTAACAGACCAGTCTCAAACTGTCTCTTGTCTTAACAGCCCAGTCTCAAACAATCTCTTTTCTTAATAGACCAGTCTCAAACTGGCTCTTGTCTTAATAGCCCAGTCTCAACCTGACTCTTGTCTTAACAGACCAGTCTCAGGCTGTCTCTTATATTAACAGACCAGCCTCAAACTGTCTATTGTCTTAATAACCCAGTCTCAAACTGTCTCTTGTCTGAATAACCCAGTCTCAAACTGTCTCTTATCTTAATAGCCCAGTCTCAAACTGTTTCTTGTCTTAATTGCACAGTCTCAAACTGTCTCTTATCTTAAAAGACCAGTCTCAAACTGTCTCATGACTTAACAGACCAGTCGCAGACTGTCTCTTGTCTTAATAACCCAGTCTCAGACTGTATCTTGTCTTAACATACCAATCTCAAACTGTCTCTTGTCTTAACAGACCAGTCTCAAGCTGGCTCTTGTCTTAATAACCCAGACAAAAACTGTCTCTTATTTTAACAGACTATTCTCAGACTGTCTCTTATCTTAATAGACCAGTCTGAAATTGGCTCTTGTCTTAATAGCCCAGTCTCAAACTGTCTCTTGTCTTAATAGACCAGTCTCAAACTGGATCTTGTCTTAATAGACCAGTCTTAGACTGTCTCTTGTCTTCATAGACCAGTCTCAGACTGTCTCTTGTCTTAAAAGCCCAGTTTCAAACCGGCTCTTGTCATAATAGCCCAGTCTCAAACTGACTCTTGTCTTAACAGACCAGTCTCAGGCTGTCTCTTATATTAACAGACCAGCCTCAAACTGTCTCTTGTCTTAATAACCCAGTCTCAAACTGTCTCTTGTCTGAATAACCCAGTCTAAAACTGTCTCTTATCTTAACAGAACAGTCTCAAACTGGCTCTTGTCTTAATAGAGTAGTCAGAAACTGTCTCTTATCTTAACAGACCAGTCTCAAACTGTCTCATGACTTAACAGACCAGTCGTAGACTGTCTCTTGTCTTAATAACCCAGTCTCAAACTGTATCTTGTCTTAACATACCAATCTCAAACTGTCTCTTGTCTTAACAGATCAGTCTCAAGCTGGCTCTTGTCTTAATAACCCAGACAAAAACTGTCTCTTATTTTAACAGACTAGTCTCAGACTATCTCTTATCTTAATAGACCAGTCTGAAACTGGCTCTAGTCTTAATAGCCCAGTCTCAAACTGTCTCATCTTAATTGCCCAGTCTCAAACTGGCTCTTGTCTTAACAGACCAGTCTGAAACTGTCTCTTGTCTTAATAGCCTAGTCTCAGACTGTCTGTTGTGCTAATAACCCAGTTTCAAACTGTCTTTTGTCTTAATAGCCTAGTCTCAGACTGTCTGTTGTGCTAATAACCCAGTTTCAAACTGTCTTTTGTCTTATCACCCAGTCTCAAACCGTCACTTGTCTTAATAGCCCAATCTAAAACTGTCTCTTGTTTTACTAGACCAGTCTCAGACTGTCTATTATCTTAACAGACCTGTCTTGTCTCAGTCTGGGTCTTATCTTAACAGACCAATCTCAAACCGGCTCTTGTCTTAATAACCCAGTCTCAGACTGTTTATTCTCTTAATAGCCCAGTCTCAAACTGTCTCTTGTCTTAATAGACCAGTCTCAAGTTGGCTTGTGTCTTAATAGACCAGTCTCAGACTGTCTCTTGTCTTCATAGACCAGACTCAGGCTGTCTCTTGTCTTAAAAGCCCAGTTTCAAACTGGCACATGTCTTAATAGCCCAGTCTCAAACTGGCTCTTGTCTTAATAACCCAGTCTCAGACTGTCTCTTGCCTTCACAGCCCAGTCTCAGACTGTTTATTCGCTTAATAGCCCTGTCTCTTGTCTTAATAGACCAGTCTGAAACTGTCTCTTGACTTAGCAGATCAGTCTCAAACTGTCTCTTGTCTTAACAGCCCAGTCTCAAACAATCTCTTGTCTTAATAAACAAGTCTCAAACTGGCTCTTGTCTTAATAGCCCAGTCTCAAACTGACTCTTGTCTTAACAGACCAGTCTCAGGCTGTCTCTTATATTAACAGACCAGCCTCAAACTGTCTCTTGTCTTAATAACCCAGACTCAAACTGTCTCTTGTCTGAATAACCCAGTCTCAAACTGTCTCTTATCTTAATAGCCCAGTCTCAACCTGTTTCTTGTCTCAATTGCACAGTCTCAAACTGTCTCTTATCTTAACAGAACAGTCTCAAACTGGCTCTAGTCTTAATAGCCCAGTCTCAAACTGTCTCATCTTAATAGCCCAGTCTCAAACTGGCTCTAATCTTAACAGACCAGTCTCAAACTGTCTCTTGTCTTAATAGCCTAGTCTCAGACTGTCTATTGTGCTCATAACCCAGTTTCAAACTGTCTTTTGTCTTATCACCCAGTCTCAAACCGTCACTTGTCTTAATAGCCCAATCTCAAACTGTCTCTTGTTTTACCAAACCAGTCTTAGACTGTCTATTATCTTAACAAACCTGTCTTGTCTCAGTCTGGGTCTTATCTTAACAGACCAGTCCCAAACCGGCTCTTGTCTTAATAACCCAGTCTCAGACTGTTTATTCTCTTAATAGCCCAGTCTCAAACTGTCTCTTGTCTTAATAGACCACTCTCAAGTTGGCTCTTGTCTTCATAGACCAGTCTCAGACTGTCTCTTGTCTTAAAAGCCCAGTTTCAAACTGGCACTTGTCTTAATAGCCCAGTCTCAAACTGGCTCTTGTCTTAATAGACCAGTCTCATAATATCTCTTGTCTTAACAGACAAGTCTCAGCCAGTCTCAGTGAGACACTTATCTTAACAGACCAGTCTCAAACCGGCACTTGTCTTAATAACCCAGTCTCAGACTGTTTATTCGCTTAATAGCCCTGTCTCTTGTCTTAATAGACCAGTCTCAAACTGTCTCTTGACTTAACAGACCAGTCTCAAACTGTCTCTTGTCTTAACAGCCCAGTCTCAAACAATCTCTTGTCTTAATAGACCAGTCTCAAACTGGCTCTTGTCTTAATAGCCCAGTCTCAACCTGACTCTTGTCTTAACAGACCAGTCTCAGGCTGTCTCTTATATTAACAGACCAGCCTCAAACTGTCTATTGTCTTAATAACCCAGTCTCAAACTGTCTCTTGTCTGAATAACCCAGTCTCAAACTGTCTCTTATCTTAATTGCACAGTCTCAAACTGTCTCTTATCTTAATAGACCAGTCTCAAACTGTCTCATGACTTAACAGACAAGTCGCAGACTGTCTCTTGTCTTAATAACCCAGTCTCAGACTGTATCTTGTCTTAACATACCAATCTCAAACTGTCTCTTGTCTTAACAGACCAGTCTCAAGCTGGCTCTTGTCTTAATAACCCAGACAAAAACTGTCTCTTATTTTAACAGACTATTCTCAGACTGTCTCTTATCTTAATAGACCAGTCTGAAATTGGCTCTTGTCTTAATAGCCCAGTCTCAAACTGTCTCTTGTCTTAATAGACCAGTCTCAAACTGGATCTTGTCTTAATAGACCAGTCTTAGACTGTCTCTTGTCTTCATAGACCAGTCTCAGACTGTCTCTTGTCTTAAAAGCCCAGTTTCAAACCGGCTCTTGTCATAATAGCCCAGTCTCAAACTGACTCTTGTCTTAACAGACCAGTCTCAGGCTGTCTCTTATATTAACAGACCAGCCTCAAACTGTCTCTTGTCTTAATAACCCAGTCTCAAACTGTCTCTTGTCAGAATAACCCAGTCTAAAACTGTCTCTTATCTTAACAGAACAGTCTCAAACTGGCTCTTGTCTTAATAGAGTAGTCAGAAACTGTCTCTTATCTTAACAGACCAGTCTCAAACTGTCTCATGACTTAACAGACCAGTCGCAGACTGTCTCTTGTCTTAATAACCCAGTCTCAAACTGTATCTTGTCTTAACATACCAATCTCAAACTGTCTCTTGTCTTAACAGACCAGTCTCAAGCTGGCTCTTGTCTTAATAAACCAGACAAAAACTGTCTCTTATTTTAACAGACTAGTCTCAGACTATCTCTTATCTTAATAGACCAGTCTGAAACTGGCTCTAGTCTTAATAGCCCAGTCTCAAACTGTCTCATCTTAATTGCCCAGCCTCAAACTGGCTCTTGTCTTAACAGACCAGTCTCAAACTGTCTCTTGTCTTAATAGCCTAGTCTCAGACTGTCTGTTGTGCTAATAACCCAGTTTCAAACTGTCTTTTGTCTTATCACCCAGTCTCAAACCGTCACTTGTCTTAATAGCCCAATCTCAAACTGTCTCTTGTTTTACCAAACCAGTCTTAGACTGTCTATTATCTTAACAAACCTTTCTTGTCTCAGTCTAGGTCTTATCTTAACAGACCAATCTCAAACCGGCTCTTGTCTTAATAACCCAGTCTCAGACTGTTTATTCTTTTAATAGCCCAGTCTCAAACTGTCTCTTGTCTTAATAGACCAGTCTCAAGTTGGCTCATGTGTTAATAGACCAGTCTAAGACTGTCTCTTGTCTTCATAGACCAGACTCAGACTGTCTCTTGTCTTAAAAGCCCAGTTTCAAACTGGCACATGTCTTAATAGCCCAGTCTCAAACTGGCTCTTGTCTTAATAGACCAGTCTCATAATATCTCTTGTCTTAACAGACAAGTCTCAGCCAGTCTCAGTCAGACTCTCATCTTAATAGATCAGTCTCGAAATGGCTTTTGTCATAATAACCCAGTCTCAAACTGTCTCATATCTTAACAGACCAGTCTCAGACTGTCTCTTGTTATAATAGACCAGTCTCAAACTGTCTCTTGTCTTAATAGACCAATCTCAGACTGTCTCATGTCTTAACAGCCCAGTCTCAAACAATCTCTTGTCTTAATAGACCAGTCTCAAACTGACTCTTGTCTTAACAGACGAGTCTCAAACTGTCTCTTATATTAACAGACCAGCCTCAAACTGTCTCTTATCTTAATAGCCCATCTCAAAATGTCTCTTGTCTTAATTGCACAGTCTCAAACTGGCTCTTATCTTAAAAGACCAGTCTCAAACTGTCACTTGTTTTAACAGACCAGTCTCATACAGTCTCTTATCTTAACAGACCAGTCTCAGACTTTCTCTTGTCTTAACAGACCAGTCCCAAACTGGCTCTTGTCTTAATAACCCAGTCTCAGACTGTCTCTTGCCTTCACAGCCCAGTCTCAGACTGTTTATTCGCTTAATACCCCTGTCTCTTGTCTTAATAGACCAGTCTGAAACTGTCTCTTGACTTAACAGACCAGTCTCAAACTGTCTCTAGTCTTAACAGCCCAGTCTCAAACAATCTCTTGTCTTAATAAACAAGTCTCAAACTGGCTCTTGTCTTAATAGCCCAGTCTCAAACTGACTCTTGTCTTAACAGACCAGTCTCAGGCTGTCTCTTATATTAACAGACCAGCCTCAAACTGTCTCTTGTCTTAATAACCCAGTCTCAAACTGTCTCTTGTCTGAATAACCCAGTCTCAAACTGTCTCTTATCTTAATAGCCCAGTCTCAACCTGTTTCTTGTCTTACTTGCACAGTCTGAAACTGTCTCTTATCTTAACAGAACAGTCTCAAACTGGCTCTAGTCTTAATAGCCCAGTCTCAAACTGTCTCATGTTAATAGCCCAGTCTCAAACTGGCTCTAATCTTAACAGACCAGTCTCAAACTGTCTCTTGTCTTAATAGCCTAGTCTCAGACTGTCTATTGTGCTCATAACCCAGTTTCAAACTGTCTTTTGTCTTATCACCCAGTCTCAAACCGTCACTTGTCTTAATAGCCCAATCTCAAACTGTCTCTTGTTTTACCAAACCAGTCTTAGACTGTCTATTATCTTAACAAACCTGTCTTGTCTCAGTCTGGGTCTTATCTTAACAGACCAGTCTCAAACCGGCTCTTGTCTTAATAACCCAGTCTCAGACTGTTTATTCTCTTAATAGCCCAGTCTCAAACTGTCTCTTGTCTTAATAGACCACTCTCAAGTTGGCTATTGTCTTCATAGACCAGTCTCAGACTGTCTCGTGTCTTAAAAGCCCAGTTTCAAACTGGCTCTTGTCTTAATAGACCAGTCTCATAATATCTCTTGTCTTAACAGACAAGTCTCAGCCAGTCTCAGTCAGACTCTTATCTTAACAGACCAGTCTCAAACCGGCACTTGTCTTAATAACCCAGTCTCAGACTGTTTATTCGCTTAATAGCCCTGTCTCTTGTCTTAATAGACCAGTCTGAAACTGTCTCTTGACTTAACAGACCAGTCTCAAACTGTCTTTTGTCTTAACAGCCCAGTCTCAAACAATCTCTTGTCTTAATAGACCAGTCTCAAACTGGCTCTTGTCTTAATAGCCCAGTCTCAAACTGACTCTTGTCTTAACAGACCAGTCTCAGGCTGTCTCTTATATTAACAGACCAGCCTCAAACTGTCTGTTGTCTTAATAACCCAGTCTCAAACTGTCTCTTGTCTGAATAACCCAGTCTCAAACTGTCTCTTATCATAATAGCCCAGTCTCAAACTGTGTCTTGTCTTAATTGCACAGTCTCAAACTGTCTCTTATCTTAACAGAAGAGTCTCAAACTGTCTCATGACTTAACAGACCAGTCGCAGACTGTCTCTTTTCTTAATAACCCAGTCTCAGACTGTATCTTGTCTTAACATACCAATCTCAAACTGTCTCTTGTCTTAAAAGACCAGTCTCAAGCTGGCTCTTGTCTTAATAACCCAAATAAAAACTGTCTCTTATTTTAACAGACTAGTCTCAGACTGTCTCTTATCTTAATAGACCAGTCTGAAACTGGCTCTTGTCTTAATAGCCCAGTCTCAAACTGTCTCATCTTAATAGCCCAGTCTCAAACTGGCTCAAAACTTAACAGACCAGTCTCAAACTGTCTCTTGTCTTAATAGCCTAGTCTCAGACTGACTGTTGTGTTAATAACCCAGTCTCAAACCGTCACTTGTCTTAATAGCCCAATCTTAAACTGTCTCTTGTTTTAACAGACCAGTCTCAGACTGTCTATTATCTTAACAGACCTGTCTTGTCTCAGTCTGGGTCTTATCTTAACAGACCAGTCTCAAACTGGCTCTTGTCTTAATAACCCAGTCTCACACTTTTTATTCTCTTAATAGCCCAGTCTCAGACTGTCTCTTGTCTTAAAAGCCCAGTTTCAAACTGGCTCTTGTCATAATAGCCCAGTCTCAAACTGGCTCTTGTCTTAATATACCAGTCTCATAATATCTCTTGTCTTAACAGACAAGTCTCAGTCAGACTCTTACCTTTATAGATAAGTCTCGAACTGGATGTTGTCACAATAACCCAGTCTCAAACTGTCTCTTATCTTAACAGACCAGTCTCAGACTGTCTCTTGTTATATTAGACCAGTCTCACACTGTCTCTTGTCTTAATAGACAAGGCTCAGACTGTCTCTTGTCTTAATAGACTAATCTCAGAGTGACTCTTGTCTTAACAGCCCAGTCTCAAACAATGTCTTGTCTTAATAGACCAGTGTCAAACTGACTCTTGTCTTAACAGACCAGTCTCAAACTGTTTCTTATATTAACAGACCAGCCTCAAACAGTCTCTTATCTTAATAGCCCATCTCAAACTGTCTCTTGTCTTAATTGCACAGTCTTGAACTGTCTCTTGTCTTAAAAGCCCAGTCTCAAACTGGCTCTTATCTTAAAAGACCAGTCTCAAACTGTCTCTTGTTGTAACAGACCAGTCTCAGACTGTCTCTTGTTATAATAGACCAGTCTCACACTGTCTCTTGTCTTAATAGACCAATCTCAAACAATCTCTTATCTTAATAGACCAGTCTCAAACTGACTCTTGTCTTAACAGACGAGTCTCAAACTGTCTCTTATATTAACAGACCAGCCTCAAACTGTCTCTTATCTTAATAGCCCATCTCAAACCGTCTCTTGCCTTAATTGCACAGTCTCAAACTGTCGCTTGTCTCAAAAGCCCAGTCTCAAACTGGCTCTTATCTTAAAAGACCAGTCTCAAACTGGCTCTTATCTTAAAAGACCAGTCTCAAACTGTCACTTGTTTTAACAAACCAGTCTCATACAGTCTCTTATCTTAACAGACCAGTCTCAGACTGTCTCTTGTCTTAACAGACCAGTCCCAAACTGGCTCTTGTCTTAATAACCCAGTCTCAGACTGTCTCTTGCCTTCACAGCCCAGTCTCAGACTGTTTATTCGCTTAATAGCCCTGTCTCTTGTCTTAATAGACCAGTCTCAAACTGTCTCTTGACTTAACAGACCAGTCTCAAACTGTCTCTTGTCTTAACAGCCCAGTCTCAAACAATCACTTGTCTTAATAGTCCAGTCTCAAACTGGCTCTTGTCTTAATAGTCCAGTCTCAAACTGACTCTTGTCTTAACAGACCAGTCTGAGGCTGTCTCTTATATTAACAGACCAGCCTCAAACTGTCTCTTGTCTTAATAACCCAGTCTCAAACTGTCTCTTGTCTGAATAACCCAGTCTCAAACTGTCTCTTATCTTAATAGCCCAGTCTCAAACTGTTTCTTGTCTTAATTGCACAGTCTCAAACTGTCTCTTATCTTAACAGAAGAGTCTCAAACTGTCTCATGACTTAACAGACCAGTCGCAGACTGTCTCTTGTCTTAATAACCCAGTCTCAGACTGTATCTTGTCTTAACATACCAATCTCAAACTGTCTCTTGTCTTAACAGACCAGTCTCAAGCTGGCTCTTGTCTTAACAACCCAGACAAAAACTGTCTCTTATTTTAACAGACTAGTCTCAGATTGTCTCTTATCTTAATAGACCA
This sequence comes from Eledone cirrhosa, assembly GCA_964016885.1. NCBI lineage: Eukaryota > Metazoa > Mollusca > Cephalopoda > Octopoda > Eledonidae > Eledone > Eledone cirrhosa. The sequence continues at coordinate 21,326,772 of OZ024753.1, read as the reverse complement.
GTCTGAAACTGGCTCTTGTCTTAATAGCCCAGTCTCAAACTGACTCTTGTCTTAACAGACCAGTCTCAGGCTGTCTCTTATATTAACAGACCAGCCTCAAACTGTCTATTGTCTTAATAACCCAGTCTCAAACTGTCTCTTATCTTAATAGCCCAGTCTGAAACTGTTTCTTGTCTTAATTGCACAGTCTCAAACTGTCTCTTATCTTAACAGACCAGTCTCATATTGTCTCATGACTTAACAGACCAGTCGCAGACTGTCTCTTGTCTTAATAACCCAGTCTCAGACTGTATCTTGTCTTAACATACCAATCTCAAACTGTCTCTTGTCTTAACAGACCAGTCTCAAGCTGGCTCTTGTCTTAATAACCCAGACAAAAACTGTCTCTTATTTTAACAGACTATTCTCAGACTGTCTCTTATCTTAATAGACCAGTCTGAAACTGGCTCTTGTCTTAATAGCCCAGTCTCAAACTGTCTCATCTTAATAGCCCAGTCTCAAACTGGCTCAAATATTAACAGACCAGTCTCAAACTGTCTCTTGTGATACTAGCCTAGTCTCAGACTGTCTCTCGTGTTAATAACCCAGTTTCAAACTGTCTTTTGTCTTATTAGCCCAGTCTCAAACCGTCACTTGTCTCAATAGCCCAATCTTAAACTGTCTCTTGTTTTAACAGACCAGTCTCAGACTGTCTATTATCTTAACAGACCTGTCTTGTCTCAGTCTGGGTCTTATCTTAACAGACCAGTCTCAAACTTGTTCTTGTCTTAATAACCCAGTCTCAGACTGTTTATTCTCTTAATAGCCCAGTCTCAAACTGTCTCTTGTCTTAATAGACCAGTCTCAAACTGGCTCTTGTCTTAATAGCCCAGTCTCAACCTGACTCTTGTCTTAACAGACCAGTCTCAGGCTGTCTCTTATATTAACAGACCAGCCTCAAACTGTCTATTGTCTTAATAACCCAGTCTCAAACTGTCTCTTGTCTGAATAACCCAGTCTCAAACTGTCTCTTATCTTAATAGCCCAGTCTCAAACTGTTTCTTGTCTTAATTGCACAGTCTCAAACTGTCTCTTGTCTTAACAGACCAGTCTCAAACTGTCTCATGACTTAACAGACCAGTCGCAGACTGTCTCTTGTCTTAATAACCCAGTCTCAGACTGTATCTTGTCTTAACATACCAATCTCAAACTGTCTCTTGTCTTAATAACCCAGACAAAAACTGTCTCTTATTTTAACAGACTATTCTCAGACTGTCTCTTATCTTAATAGACCAGTCTGAAATTGGCTCTTGTCTTAATAGCCCAGTCTCAAACTGTCTCTTGTCTTAATAGACCAGTCTCAAACTGGATCTTGTCTTAATAGACCAGTCTTAGACTGTCTCTTGTCTTCATAGACCAGTCTCAGACTGTCTCTTGTCTTAAAAGCCCAGTTTCAAACCGGCTCTTGTCATAATAGCCCAGTCTCAAACTGACTCTTGTCTTAACAGACCAGTCTCAGGCTGTCTCCTATATTAACAGACCAGCCTCAAACTGTCTCTTGTCTTAATAACCCAGTCTCAAACTGTCTCTTGTCTGAATAACCCAGTCTAAAACTGTCTCTTATCTTAACAGAACAGTCTCAAACTGGCTCTTGTCTTAATAGAGTAGTCAGAAACTATCTCTTATCTTAACAGACCAGTCTCAAACTGTCTCATGACTTAACAGACCAGTCGTAGACTGTCTCTTGTCTTAATAACCCAGTCTCAAACTGTATCTTGTCTTAACATACCAATCTCAAACTGTCTCTTGTCTTAACAGACCAGTCTCAAGCTGGCTCTTGTCTTAATAACCCAGACAAAAACTGTCTCTTATTTTAACAGACTAGTCTCAGACTATCTCTTATCTTAATAGACCAGTCTGAAACTGGCTCTAGTCTTAATAGCCCAGTCTCAAACTGTCTCATCTTAATTGCCCAGTCTCAAACTGGCTCTTGTCTTAACAGACCAGTCTCAAACTGTCTCTTGTCTTAATAGCCTAGTCTCAGACTGTCTGTTGTGCTAATAACCCAGTTTCAAACTGTCTTTTGTCTTATCACCCAGTCTCAAACCGTCACTTGTCTTAATAGCCCAATCTAAAACTGTCTCTTGTTTTACCAGACCAGTCTCAGACTGTCTATTATCTTAACAGACCTGTCTTGTCTCAGTCTGGGTCTTATCTTAACAGACCAATCTCAAACCGGCTCTTGTCTTAATAACCCAGTCTCAGACTGTTTATTCTCTTAATAGCCCAGTCTCAAACTGTCTCTTGTCTTAATAGACCAGTCTCAAGTTGGCTCATGTCTTAATAGACCAGTCTCAGACTGTCTCTTGTCTTCATAGACCAGACTCAGACTGTCTCTTGTCTTAAAAGCCCAGTTTCAAACTGGCACATGTCTTAATAGCCCAGTCTCAAACTGGCTCTTGTCTTAATAGACCAGTCTCATAATATCTCTTGTCTTAACAGACAAGTCTCAGCCAGTCTCAGTCAGACTCTGATCTTAATAGATCAGTCTCGAAATGGCTTTTGTCATAATAACCCAGTCTCAAACTGTCTCTTATCTTAACAGACCAGTCTCAGACTGTCTCTTGTTATAATAGACCAGTCTCAAACTGTCTCTTGTCTTAATAGACCAATCTCAGACTGTCTCATGTCTTAACAGCCCAGTCTCAAACAATCTCTTGTCTTAATAGACCAGTCTCAAACTGACTCTTGTCTTAACAGACGAGTCTCAAACTGTCTCTTATATTAACATACCAGCCTCAAACTGTCTCTTATCTTAATAGCCCATCTCAAATGTCTCTTGTCTTAATTGCACAGTCTCAAACTGGCTCTTATCTTAAAAGACCAGTCTCAAACTGTCACTTGTTTTAACAGACCAGTCTCATACAGTCATTATCTTAACAGACCAGTCTCAGACTTTCTCTTGTCTTAACAGACCAGTCCCAAACTGGCTCTTGTCTTAATAACCCAGTCTTAGACTGTCTCTTGCCTTCACAGCCCAGTCTCAGACTGTTTATTCGCTTAATAGCCCTGTCTCTTGTCTTAATAGACCAGTCTGAAACTGTCTCTTGACTTAGCAGATCAGTCTCAAACTGTCTCTTGTCTTAACAGCCCAGTCTCAAACAATCTCTTGTCTTAATAAACAAGTCTCAAACTGGCTCTTGTCTTAATAGCCCAGTCTCAAACTGACTCTTGTCTTAACAGACCAGTCTCAGGCTGTCTCTTATATTATCAGACCAGCCTCAAACTGTCTCTTGTCTTAATAACCCAGTCTCAAACTGTCTCTTGTCTGAATAACCCAGTCTCAAACTGTCTCTTATCTTAATAGCCCAGTCTCAACCTGTTTCTTGTCTTAATTGCACAGTCTCAAACTGTCTCTTATCTTAACAGAACAGTCTCAAACTGGCTCTAGTCTTAATAGCCCAGTCTCAAACTGTCTCATCTTAATAGCCCAGTCTCAAACTGGCTCTAATCTTAACAGACCAGTCTCAAACTGTCTCTTGTCTTAATAGCCTAGTCTCAGACTGTCTATTGTGCTCATAACCCAGTTTCAAACTGTCTTTTGTCTTATCACCCAGTCTCAAACCGTCACTTGTCTTAATAGCCCAATCTCAAACTGTCTCTTGTTTTACCAAACCAGTCTTAGACTGTCTATTATCTTAACAAACCTGTCTTGTCTCAGTCTGGGTCTTATCTTAACAGACCAGTCTCAAACCGGCTCTTGTCTTAATAACCCAGTCTCAGACTGTTTATTCTCCTAATAGCCCTGTCTCAAACTGTCTCTTGTCTTAATAGACCACTCTCAAGTTGGCTATTGTCTTCATAGACCAGTCTCAGACTGTCTCTTGTCTTAAAAGCCCAGTTTCAAACTGGCACTTGTCTTAATAGCCCAGTCTCAAACTGGCTCTTGTCTTAATAGACCAGTCTCATAATATCTCTTGTCTTAACAGACAAGTCTCAGCCAGTCTCAGTCAGACTCTTATCTTAACAGACCAGTCTCAAACCGGCACTTGTCTTAATAACCCAGTCTCAGACTGTTTATTCGCTTAATAGCCCTGTCTCTTGTCTTAATAGACCAGTCTGAAACTGTCTCTTGACTTAACAGACCAGTCTCAAACTGTCTTTTGTCTTAACAGCCCAGTCTCAAACAATCTCTTGTCTTAATAGCCCAGTCTCAAACTGACTCTTGTCTTAATAGCCCAGTCTCAAACTGTCTCATCTTAATAGCCCAGTCTCAAACTGGCTCAAAACTTAACAGACCAGTCTCAAACTGTCTCTTGTCTTAATAGCCTAGTCTCAGACTGTCTGTTGTGTTAATAACCCAGTCTCAAACCGTCACTTGTCTTAATAGCCCAATCTTAAACTGTCTCTTGTTTTAACAGAGCAGTCTCAGACTGTCTATTATCTTAACAGACCTGTCTTGTCTCAGTCTGGGTCTTATCTTAACAGACCAGTCTCAAACTGGCTCTTGTCTTAATAACCCAGTCTCACACTTTTTATTCTCTTAATAGCCCAGTCTCAGACTGTCTCTTGTCTTAAAAGCCCAGTTTCAAACTGGCTCTTGTCATAATAGCCCAGTCTCAAACTGGCTCTTGTCTTAATATACCAGTCTCATAATATCTCTTGTCTTAACAGACAAGTCTCAGTCAGACTCTTACCTTTATAGATAAGTCTCGAACTGGATGTTGTCACAATAACCCAGTCCCAAACTGTCTCTTATCTTAACAGACCAGTCTCAGACTGTCTCTTGTTATATTAGACCAGTCTCACACTGTCTCTTGTCTTAATAGACAAGGCTCAGACTGTCTCTTGTCTTAATAGACTAATCTCAGAGTGACTCTTGTCTTAACAGCCCAGTCTCAAACAATGTCTTGTCTTAATAGACCAGTGTCAAACTGACTCTTGTCTTAACAGACCAGTCTCAAACTGTTTCTTATATTAACAGACCAGCCTCAAACAGTCTCTTATCTTAATAGCCCATCTCAAACTGTCTCTTGTCTTAATTGCACAGTCTTGAACTGTCTCTTGTCTTAAAAGCCCAGTCTCAAACTGGCTCTTATCTTAAAAGACCAGTCTCAAACTGTCTCTTGTTGTAACAGACCAGTCTCAGACTGTCTCTTGTTATAATAGACCAGTCTCACACTGTCTCTTGTCTTAATAGACCAATCTCAAACAATCTCTTATCTTAATAGACCAGTCTCAAACTGACTCTTGTCTTAACAGACGAGTCTCAAACTGTCTCTTATATTAACAGACCAGCCTCAAACTGTCTCTTATCTTAATAGCCCATCTCAAACCGTCTCTTGTCTTAATTGCACAGTCTCAAACTGTCGCTTGTCTCAAAAGCCCAGTCTCAAACTGGCTCTTATCTTAAAAGACCAGTCTCAAACAGGCTCTTATCTTAAAAGACCAGTCTCAAACTGTCACTTGTTTTAAACAACCAGTCTCATACAGTCTCTTATCTTAACAGACCAGTCTCAGACTGTCTCTTGTCTTAACAGACCAGTCCCAAACTGGCTCTTGTCTTAATAACCCAGTCTCAGACTGTCTCTTGCCTTCACAGCCCAGTCTCAGACTGTTTATTCGCTTAATAGCCCTGTCTCTTGTCTTAATAGACCAGTCTCAAACTGTCTCTTGACTTAACAGACCAGTCTCAAACTGTCTCTTGTCTTAACAGCCCAGTCTCAAACAATCACTTGTCTTAATAGTCCAGTCTCAAACTGGCTCTTGTCTTAATAGTCCAGTCTCAAACTGACTCTTGTCTTAACAGACCAGTCTGAGGCTGTCTCTTATATTAACAGACCAGCCTCAAACTGTCTCTTGTCTTAATAACCCAGTCTCAAACTGTCTCTTGTCTGAATAACCCAGTCTCAAACTGTCTCTTATCTTAATAGCCCAGTCTCAAACTGTTTCTTGTCTTAAATGCACAGTCTCAAACTGTCTCTTATCTTAACAGAAGAGTCTCAAACTGTCTCATGACTTAACAGACCAGTCGCAGACTGTCTCTTGTCTTAATAACCCAGTCTCAGACTGTATCTTGTCTTAACATACCAATCTCAAACTGTCTCTTGTCTTAACAGACCAGTCTCAAGCTGGCTCTTGTCTTAACAACCCAGACAAAAACTGTCTCTTATTTTAACAGACTAGTCTCAGATTGTCTCTTATATTAATAGACCAGTCTGAAACTGACTCTTGTCTTAATAGCCCAGTCTCAAACTGTCTCATCTTAATAGCCCAGTCTCAAACTGGCTCAAATATTAACAGACCAGTCTCAAACTGTCTCTTGTGATACTAGCCTAGTCTCAGACTGTCTCTCGTGTTAATAACCCAGTTTCAAACTGTCTTTTGTCTTATTAGCCCAGTCTCAAACCGTCACTTGTCTCAATAGCCCAATCTTAAACTGTCTCTTGTTTTAACAGACCAGTCTCAGACTGTCTATTATCTTAACAGACCTGTCTTGTCTCAGTCTGGGTCTTATCTTAACAGACCAGTCTCAAACTTGTTCTTGTCTTAATAACCCAGTCTCAGACTGTTTATTCTCTTAATAGCCCAGTCTCAAACTGTCTCTTGTCTTAATAGACCACTCTCAAGTTGGCTCTTGTCTTCATAGACCAGTCTCAGACTGTCTCTTGTCTTAAAAGCCCAGTTTCAAACTGGCACTTGTCTTTATAGACCAGTCTCATAATATCTCTTGTCTTAACAGACAAGTCTCAGCCAGTCTCAGTCAGACTCTTATCTTAACAGACCAGTCTCAAACCGGCACTTGTCTTAATAACCCAGTCTCAGACTGTTTATTCGCTTAATAGCCCTGTCTCTTGTCTTAATAGACCAGTCTGAAACTGTCTCTTGACTTAACAGACCAGTCTCAAACTGTCTTTTGTCTTAACAGCCCAGTCTCAAACAATCTCTTGTCTTAATAGCCCACTCTCAAGTTGGCTCTTGTCTTCATAGACCAGTCTCAGACTGTCTCTTGTCTTAAAAGCCCAGTTTCAAACTGGCACTTGTCTTAATAGCCCAGTCTCAAACTGGCTCTTGTCTTAATAGACCAGTCTCATAATATATCTTGTCTTAACAGACAAGTCTGAGTCAGACTCTTACCTTAATAGATCAGTCTCGAACTGGCTGTTGTCATAATAACCCAGTCTCAAACTGTCTCTTATCTTAACAGACCAGTCTCAGACTGTCTCTTGTTATAATAGACCAGTCTCACACTGTCTCTTGTCTTAATAGACCAATTTCAGACTGTTGTCTTGTCTTAACAGCCCAGTCTCAAACAATCTCTTGTCTTATTAGACCAGTCTCAAACTGACTCTTGTCTTAACAGATGAGTCTCAAACTGTCTCTTATATTAACAGACCAGCCTCAAACTGTCTCTTATATTAATAGCCCATCTCAAACTGTCTCTTGTCTTAATTGCACAGTCTCAAACTGGCTCTTATCTTAAAAGACCAGTCTCAAACTGTCACTTGTTTTAACAGACCAGTCTCATACAGTCTCTCATCTTAACAGACCAGTCTCAGACTGTCTCTTGTCTTAACAGACCAGTCCCAAACTGGCTCTTGTCTTAATAACCCAGTCTCAGACTGTCTCTTGCCTTCACAGCCCAGTCTCAGACTGGGTTATTCGCTTAATAGCCCTGTCTCTTGTCTTAATAGACCAGTCTCAAACTGTCTCTTGACTTAACAGACCAGTCTCAAACTGTCTCTTGTCTTAACAGCCCAGTCTCAAACAATCTCTTGTCTTAATAGACCAGTCTCAAACTGGCTCTTGTCTTAATAGCCCAGTCTCAAACTGTTTCTTGTCTTAATTGCACAGTCTCAAACTGTCTCTTATCTTAACAGAAGAGTCTCAAACTGTCTCATGACTTAACAGACCAGTCGCAGACTGTCTCTTGTCTTAATAACCCAGTCTCAGACTGTTTCTTATCTTAATAGACCAGTCTGAAACTGGCTCTTGTCTTAATATCCCAGTCTCAAACTGTCTCTTGTTTTAACAGACCAGTATCAGACTGTCTATTATCTTAACAGACCTGTCTTGACTCAGTATGGGTCTTATCTTAACAGACCAGTCTCAAACTGTCTTAATAACCCAGTCTCAGACTGTTTATTCTCTTAATAGCCCAGTCTCAAAATGTCTCTTGTCTTAAAAGCCCAGATTCAAACTGGCTCTTGTCATAATAGCCCAGTCTCAAACTGGCTCTTGTCTTAATAGACCAGTCTCATAATATCTCTTGTCTTAACAGACAAGTCTCAGTCAGACTCTTACCTTAATAGATCAGTCTCGAACTGGCTGTTGTCATAATAACCCAGTGTCAAACTGTCTCTTATCTTAACAGACCAGTCTCAGAGTGACTCTTGTCTTAACAGCCCAGTCTCAAACAATGTCTTGTCTTAATAGACCAGTCTCAAACTAACTCTTGTCTTAACAGACCAGTCTCAAACTGTTTCTTATATTAACAGACCAGCCTCAAACAGTCAATTGTCTTAATAGCCCATCTCAAACTGTCTCTTGTCTTAATCGCACAGTCTTGAACTGTCTCTTGTCTTAAAAGCCCAGTCTCAAACTGGCTCTTATATTAACAGACCAGCCTCAAACTGTCTCTTATCTTAATAGCCCATCTCAACCTGTCTCTTGTCTTAATTGCACAGTCTCAAATTGTCTATTGTCTTAAAAGCCCAGTCTCAAACTGTCACTTGTTTTAACAGACCAGTCTCATACAGTCTCTTATCTTAACATGCCAGTCTCAGTCTGGGTCTTGTCTTAATAGACCAGTCCCAAACTGGCTCTTGTCTTAATAACCCAGTCTCAGAATGTCTCTTGGCTTCACAGCCCAGTCTCAGACTGTTTATTCGCTTAATAGCCCTGTCTCTTGTCTTAATAGACCAGTCTCAAACTGTCTCTTGACTTAACAGACCAGTCTCAAATTGTCTCTTGTCTTAACAGCCCAGTCTCAAACAATCTCTTGTCTTAATAGACCAGTTTCAAACTGGCTCTTGTCTTAATAGCCCAGTCTCAAACTGTCTCTTGTCTTAATAACCCAGTCTCAAACTGTCTCTTGTCTGAATAACACCAGTCTTAAACTGTCTCTTATCTTAATAGCCCAGTCTCAAACTGTTTCTTGTCTTAATTGCACAGTCTCAAACTGTCTCTTATCTTAACAGAAGTCTCAAACTGGCTCTTGTCTTAATGGAGTAGTCAGAAACTGTCTGTTATCTTAACAGACCAGTATCAAACTGTCTCTTGTTTTAACAGACCAGTCTCAGATAGTCTCTTATCTGAACAGACCAGTCTCAGACTGTCTCTTATCTTAACAGACCTGTCTCAGTGTGGCTCCTGTCTTAACAGACCAGTCTCAAACTGGCTCTTGTCTTAATAACCCAGTCTCAGACTGTCTCTTGCCTTCACAACCCAGTCTCAGACTGTCTCTTGTCTTAATAGACTAATCTCAGAGTGACTCTTGTCTTAACAGCCCAGTCTCAAACAATGTCTTGTCTTAATAGACCAGTCTCAAACTGACTCTTATCTTAATTGCACAGTCTCTAACTGTCTCATCTTAATAGCCCAGTCTCAAACTGGCACTAATCTTAACAGACCAGTCTCAAACTGTCTCTTGTCTTAATAGCCTAGTCTCAGACTGTCTGTTGTGTTAATAACCCAGTTTCAAACTGTCTTTTGTCTTATTAGCCCAGTCCCAAACCGTCACTTGTCTTAATAGCCCAATCTTAAACTGTCTCTTGTTTTAACAGACCAGTCTCAGACTGTCTATTATCTTAACAGACCTGTCTTGTCTCAGTCTGGGTCTTATCTTAACAGACCAGTCTCAAACTGGCTCTTGTCTTAATAACCCAGTCTCACACTGTTTATTCTCTTAATAGCCCATTCTCAAACTGTCTCTTGTCTTAATAGACCAGTCTCTGACTGTCTCTTGTCTTAAAAGCCCAGTTTCAAAATGGCTCTTGTCATAATAGCCCAGTCTCAAACTTGCTCTTGTCTAAATAGACCAGTCTCATAATATCTCTTGTCTTAACAGACAAGTCTCAGTCAGACTCTTACCTTTATAGATCAGTCTCGAACTGGCTGTTGTCATAATAACCCAGTCTCAAACTGTCTCTTATCTTAACAGACCAGTCTCAGACTTTCTCTTGTTATATTAGACCAGTCTCACACTGTCTCTTGTCTTAATAGACAAGGCTCAGACTGTCTCTTGTCTTAATAGACTAATCTCAGAGTGACTCTTGTCTTAACAACCCAGTCTCAAACAATGTCTTGTCTTAATAGACCAGTCTCAAACTGACTCTTGTCTTAACAGACCAGTCTCAAACTGTTTCTTATATTAACAGACCAGCCTCAAACAGTCTCTTATCTTAATAGCCCATCTCAAACTGTCTCTTGTCTTAATTGCACAGTCTTGAACTGTCTCTTGTCTTAAAAGCCCAGTCTCAAACTGGCTCTTATCTTAAAAGACCAGTTTCAAGCTGTCTCTTGTTGTAACAGACCAGTCTCAGACTGTCTCTTGTTATAATAGACCAGTCTCACACTGTCTCTTGTCTTAATAGAACAATCTCAGACTGTCTCGTGTCTTAGCAGCCCAGTCTCAAACAATCTCTTATCTTAATAGACCAATCTCAAACTGTCTCTTGTCTTAAAAGCCCAGTCTCAAACTGGCTCTTATCTTAAAGGACCAGTCTCAAACTGTCACTTGTTTTAACAGACCAGTCTCATACAGTCTCTTATCTTAACAGACCAGTCTCAGACTGGGTCTTGTCTTAACAGACCAGTCCCAAACTGGCTCTTGTCTTAATAACCCAGTCTCAGACTGTCTCTTGTCTTAACAGCCCAGTCTCAAACAATCTCTTGTCTTAATAGACCAGTCTCAAACTGGCTCTTGTCTGAAAAGCCCAGCCTCAAACTGCCTCTTGTCTTAATAACCCAGTCTCAAACTGTCTCTTGTCTGAATAACCCAGTCTCAAACTGTCTCTTATCTTAATAGCCCAGTCTAAAACTGTTTCTTGTCTTAATTGCACAGTCTCAAACTGTCTCTTATCTTAACACAACAGTCTCAAACTGGCGCTTGTCTTAATGGAGTAGTCAGAAACTGTCTGTTATCTTAACAGACCAGTCTCAAACTGTCTCTTGTTTTAACAGACCAGTTTCAAACTGGCTCTTGTTTTAATAACCCAGTCTCAGACTGTCTCTTGCCTTCACAACCCAGCCTCAGACTGTTTATTCTCTTTATAGCCTAGTCTCAAACTGTCTCTTGTCTTAATAGACCAGTCTCATACTGGCTCTTGTATTAATAGACCAGTCTCAGACTGTCTCTTGTCTTCATAGACCAGTCTCAGACTGTCTCTTGCTTTCATAGACCAGTCTCAGACTGTCTCTTGTCTTAAAAGCCCAGTTTCAAACTGGCTCTTGTCTTAATAGAACAGTCTCATAATATCTCTTGTCTTAACAGACAAGTCACAGCCAGTCTTTATCTTAACAGACCAGTCTCAGTCAGACTCATATCTTAATAGATCAGTCTTGAACTGGCTTTTGTCATAATAACCCAGTCTCAAACTGTCTCTTATCTTAACAGACCAGTCTCAGACTGTCTCTTGTTATAATAGACCAGTCTCACACTGTCTCTTGTCTTAATAGACCAGTCTCAGACTGTCTCTTGTCTTAATAGACCAATCTCAGACTGTCTCTTGTCTTAACAGCCGAGACTCAAACAATCGCTTGTCTTAATAGACCAGTCTCAAACTGACTCTTGTCTTAACAGACGAGTCTCAAACTGTCTCTTATATTAACAGACCAGCCTCAAACTGTATCTTATCTTAATAGCCCATCTCAAACTGTCTCTTGTCTTAATTGCACAGTCTCAAACTGTCTATTGTCTTAAAAGCCCAGTCTCAAACTGGCTCTTATCTTAAAGGACCAGTCTCAAACTGTCACTTGTTTTAACAGACCAGTCTCATACAGTCTCTTATCTTAACAGACCAGTCTCAAACTGTCTCTTATGTTAACAGACCTGTCTCAGTCTGGGTCTTGTCTTAACAGACCAGTCCCAAACTGGCTCTTGTCTTAATAACCCCGTCTCAGACTGTCTCTTGCCTTCACAGCCCAGTTTCAGATTGTTTATTCGCTTAATAGCCCTGTCTCTTGTCTTAATAGACCAGTCTCAAACTGTCTCTTGACTTAACAGACCAGTCACAGACTGTCTCTTGTCTTAATAGCCCAGTCTCAAACAATCTCTTGTCTTAATAGACCAGTCTCAAACTGGCTCTTGTCTTAATAGCCCAGTCTCAAACTGACTCTTGTCTTAACAGACCAGTCTCAAACTGTCTCTTATATTAACAGACCAGCCTCAAACTGTCTCTTGTCTGAATAACCCACTCTCAAACTGTTTCTTGTCTTAATTGCACAGTCTCAAACTGTCTCTTGTCTTAAAAGCCCAGTCTCAAACTGGCTCTTATCTTAACAGACCAGTGTCAAACTGGCTCTTTTCGTTAATAGAGTAGCCAGAAACTGTCTCTTATCTTAACAGACCAGTCTCAAAATGTCTCTTGTTTTAACAAACCAGTCTGAGACAGTCTCCTATCTTAACAGACCAGACTCTGACTGTCTTTTATCTTAACAGACTTGTCTCAGTCTGGCTCCTGTCTTAACAGACCAGTCTCAAACTGGCTCTTGTCTTAATAACCCAGTCTCAGACTATCTCTTGCCTTCACAACCCAATCTCAGACTGTTTATTCTCTTTATAGCCCAGTCTCAAACTGTCTCTTGTCCTAATAGATCAGTCTCATACTGTCTCATGACTTAACAGACCAGTCGCAGACAGACTCTTGTCTTAATAACCCACTCTCAGACTGTATCTTAATAGCCTAGTCTCAGACTGTCTGTTGTTTTAATAACCCACTTTCAAACTGTCTTTTGTCTTGTTAGCCCAGTCTCAAACCGTCACTTGTCTCAATAGCCCAATCTCAAACTGTCTCTTGTTTTAACAAACCAGTCTCAGACCTATCTTATCTTAAAAAAACCAGGTCTTATCTTAAAAAAACCAGTCTCAAACTGTCTCTTGTCTTAATAGACCAGTCTCAGACTGTCTCTTGTCTTAAAAGCCCAGTCTCAACCTGGCTCTTATCTTAAAAGACCAGTCTCAAACTGTCTCTTGTTTTAACAGACCAGTCTCATACAATCTCTTATCTTAACAGACCAGTCTCAGACTGTCTCTTATGTTAACATACCTGTCCCAGTCTGGGTCTTGTCTTAACAGACCTGTCCCAAACTGGCTCTTGTCTTAATAACCCAGACTAAAACTGTATTTTGTCTTAACAAACCAGTCTCAAGCTGTCTCTTATTTTAACAGACCAGTCTCAGACTGTCTCTTATTATAACAGACCAGTCTCAAACTGTCTCTTATCTTAATAGCTCAGTCTTAAAGTGACTCTTGTCTTAAAAGCCCAGTCTCAAACTGGCTCTTATCTGAATAGACCAGTTTCAAACTGTCTCTTGTCTAAACATACCAGTCTCGAACTGTCTCTTGTCTTAAAAGACCAGTCTGAAGCTGGCTCTTGTCTTAATAACCGAGTCTCAAACTGTCTCTTATTTTAACAGCCCAGTCTCAGACTATCTATTTTCTTAATATAACCGACTGTTGTCTTAATTGCACAGTCTCAAACTGTCTCTTGTCTTAACAGCCCAGTCTCAAACAATCTCTTGTCTTAATAGACCAGTCTCAAACTGGCTCTTGTCTTAATAGCCCAGTCTCAAACTGTTTCTTGTCTTAATTGCACAGTCTCAAACTGTCTCTTATCTTAACAGAAGAGTCTCAAACTGTCTCATGACTTAACAGACCAGTCGCAGACTGTCTCTTGTCTTAATAACCCAGTCTCAGACTGTTTCTTATCTTAATAGACCAGTCTGAAACTGGCTCTTGTCTTAATATCCCAGTCTCAAACTGTCTCTTGTTTTAACAGACCAGTCTCAGACTGTCTATTATCTTAACAGACCTGTCTTGACTCAGTATGGGTCTTATCTTAACAGACCAGTCTCAAACTGTCTTAATAACCCAGTCTCAGACTGTTTATTCTCTTAATAGCCCAGTCTCAAACTGTCTCTTGTCTTAAAAGCCCAGATTCAAACTGGCTCTTGTCATAATAGCCCAGTCTCAAACTGGCTCTTGTCTTAATAGACCAGTCTCATAATATCTCTTGTCTTAACAGACAAGTCTCAGTCAGACTCTTACCTTAATAGATCAGTCTCGAACTGGCTGTTGTCATAATAACCCAGTGTCAAACTGTCTCTTATCTTAACAGACCAGTCTCAGAGTGACTCTTGTCTTAACAGCCCAGTCTCAAACAATGTCTTGTCTTAATAGACCAGTCTCAAACTAACTCTTGTCTTAACAGACCAGTCTCAAACTGTTTCTTATATTAACAGACCAGCCTCAAACAGTCACTTGTCTTAATAGCCCATCTCAAACTGTCTCTTGTCTTAATCGCACAGTCTTGAACTGTCTCTTGTCTTAAAAGCCCAGTCTCAAACTGGCTCTTATATTAACAGACCAGCCTCAAACTGTCTCTTATCTTAATAGCCCATCTCAACCTGTCTCTTGTCTTAATTGCACAGTCTCAAATTGTCTATTGTCTTAAAAGCCCAGTCTCAAACTGTCACTTGTTTTAACAGACCAGTCTCATACAGTCTCTTATCTTAACATGCCAGTCTCAGTCTGGGTCTTGTCTTAATAGACCAGTCCCAAACTGGCTCTTGTCTTAATAACCCAGTCTCAGAATGTCTCTTGGCTTCACAGCCCAGTCTCAGACTGTTTATTCGCTTAATAGCCCTGTCTCTTGTCTTAATAGACCAGTCTCAAACTGTCTCTTGACTTAACAGACCAGTCTCAAATTGTCTCTTGTCTTAACAGCCCAGTCTCAAACAATCTCTTGTCTTAATAGACCAGTTTCAAACTGGCTCTTGTCTTAATAGCCCAGTCTCAAACTGTCTCTTGTCTTAATAACCCAGTCTCAAACTGTCTCTTGTCTGAATAACCCAGTCTTAAACTGTCTCTTATCTTAATAGCCCAGTCTCAAACTGTTTCTTGTCTTAATTGCACAGTCTCAAACTGTCTCTTATCTTAACAGAAGTCTCAAACTGGCTCTTGTCTTAATGGAGTAGTCAGAAACTGTCTGTTATCTTAACAGACCAGTATCAAACTGTCTCTTGTTTTAACAGACCAGTCTCAGACAGTCTCTTATCTGAACAGACCAGTCTCAGACTGTCTCTTATCTTAACAGACCTGTCTCAGTGTGGCTCCTGTCCTAACAGACCAGTCTCAAACTGGCTCTTGTCTTAATAACCCAGTCTCAGACTGTCTCTTGCCTTCACAACCCAGTCTCAGACTGTCTCTTGTCTTAATAGACTAATCTCAGAGTGACTCTTGTCTTAACAGCCCAGTCTCAAACAATGTCTTGTCTTAATAGACCAGTCTCAAACTGACTCTTATCTTAATTGCACAGTCTCTAACTGTCTCATCTTAATAGCCCAGTCTCAAACTGGCACTAATCTTAACAGACCAGTCTCAAACTGTCTCTTGTCTTAATAGCCTAGTCTCAGACTGTCTGTTGTGTTAATAACCCAGTTTCAAACTGTCTTTTGTCTTATTAGCCCAGTCCCAAACCGTCACTTGTCTTAATAGCCCAATCTTAAACTGTCTCTTGTTTTAACAGACCAGTCTCAGACTGTCTATTATCTTAACAGACCTGTCTTGTCTCAGTCTGGGTCTTATCTTAACAGACCAGTCTCAAACTGGCTCTTGTCTTAATAACCCAGTCTCACACTGTTTATTCTCTTAATAGCCCATTCTCAAACTGTCTCTTGTCTTAATAGACCAGTCTCTGACTGTCTCTTGTCTTAAAAGCCCAGTTTCAAACTGGCTCTTGTCATAATAGCCCAGTCTCAAACTTGCTCTTGTCTAAATAGACCAGTCTCATAATATCTCTTGTCTTAACAGACAAGTCTCAGTCAGACTCTTACCTTTATAGATCAGTCTCGAACTGGCTGTTGTCATAATAACCCAGTCTCAAACTGTCTCTTATCTTAACAGACCAGTCTCAGACTTTCTCTTGTTATATTAGACCAGTCTCACACTGTCTCTTGTCTTAATAGACAAGGCTCAGACTGTCTCTTGTCTTAATAGACTAATCTCAGAGTGACTCTTGTCTTAACAACCCAGTCTCAAACAATGTCTTGTCTTAATAGACCAGTCTCAAACTGACTCTTGTCTTAACAGACCAGTCTCAAACTGTTTCTTATATTAACAGACCAGCCTCAAACAGTCTCTTATCTTAATAGCCCATCTCAAACTGTCTCTTGTCTTAATTGCACAGTCTTGAACTGTCTCTTGTCTTAAAAGCCCAGTCTCAAACTGGCTCTTATCTTAAAAGACCAGTTTCAAGCTGTCTCTTGTTGTAACAGACCAGTCTCAGACTGTCTCTTGTTATAATAGACCAGTCTCACACTGTCTCTTGTCTTAATAGAACAATCTCAGACTGTCTCGTGTCTTAGCAGCCCAGTCTCAAACAATCTCTTATCTTAATAGACCAATCTCAAACTGTCTCTTGTCTTAAAAGCCCAGTCTCAAACTGGCTCTTATCTTAAAGGACAAGTCTCAAACTGTCACTTGTTTTAACAGACCAGTCTCATACAGTCTCTTATCTTAACAGACCAGTCTCAGACTGGGTCTTGTCTTAACAGACCAGTCCCAAACTGGCTCTTGTCTTAATAACCCAGTCTCAGACTGTCTCTTGTCTTAACAGCCCAGTCTCAAACAATCTCTTGTCTTAATAGACCAGTCTCAAACTGGCTCTTGTCTGAAAAGCCCAGCCTCAAACTGCCTCTTGTCTTAATAACCCAGTCTCAAACTGTCTCTTGTCTGAATAACCCAGTCTCAAACTGTCTCTTATCTTAATAGCCCAGTCTAAAACTGTTTCTTGTCTTAATTGCACAGTCTCAAACTGTCTCTTATCTTAACACAACAGTCTCAAACTGGCGCTTGTCTTAATGGAGTAGTCAGAAACTGTCTGTTATCTTAACAGACCAGTCTCAAACTGTCTCTTGTTTTAACAGACCAGTCTCAAACTGGCTCTTGTTTTAATAACCCAGTCTCAGACTGTCTCTTGCCTTCACAACCCAGCCTCAGACTGTTTATTCTCTTTATAGCCTAGTCTCAAACTGTCTCTTGTCTTAATAGACCAGTCTCATACTGGCTCTTGTATTAATAGACCAGTCTCAGACTGTCTCTTGTCTTCATAGACCAGTCTCAGACTGTCTCTTGCTTTCATAGACCAGTCTCAGACTGTCTCTTGTCTTAAAAGCCCAGTTTCAAACTGGCTCTTGTCTTAATAGAACAGTCTCATAATATCTCTTGTCTTAACAGACAAGTCACAGCCAGTCTTTATCTTAACAGACCAGTCTCAGTCAGACTCATATCTTAATAGATCAGTCTTGAACTGG
Source organism: Eledone cirrhosa (assembly GCA_964016885.1). NCBI lineage: Eukaryota > Metazoa > Mollusca > Cephalopoda > Octopoda > Eledonidae > Eledone > Eledone cirrhosa. Next base: position 21,309,258 of record OZ024753.1, on the reverse strand, counting down.
CTTTTGTCATAATAACCCAGTCTCAAACTGTCTCTTATCTTAACAGACCAGTCTCAGACTGTCTCTTGTTATAATAGACCAGTCTCACACTGTCTCTTGTCTTAATAGACCAGTCTCAGACTGTCTCTTGTCTTAATAGGCCAATCTCAGACTGTCTCTTGTCTTAACAGCCGAGACTCAAACAATCGCTTGTCTTAATAGACCAGTCTCAAACTGACTCTTGTCTTAACAGACGAGTCTCAAACTGTCTCTTATATTAACAGACCAGCCTCAAACTGTATCTTATCTTAATAGCCCATCTCAAACTGTCTCTTGTCTTAATTGCACAGTCTCAAACTGTCTATTGTCTTAAAAGCCCAGTCTCAAACTGGCTCTTATCTTAAAGGACCAGTCTCAAACTGTCACTTGTTTTAACAGACCAGTCTCATACAGTCTCTTATCTTAACAGACCAGTCTCAAACTGTCTCTTATGTTAACAGACCTGTCTCAGTCTGGGTCTTGTCTTAACAGACCAGTCCCAAACTGGCTCTTGTCTTAATAACCCCGTCTCAGACTGTCTCTTGCCTTCACAGCCCAGTTTCAGATTGTTTATTCGCTTAATAGCCCTGTCTCTTGTCTTAATAGACCAGTCTCAAACTGTCTCTTGACTTAACAGACCAGTCACAGACTATCTCTTGTCTTAATAGCCCAGTCTCAAACAATCTCTTGTCTTAATAGACCAGTCTCAAACTGGCTCTTGTCTTAATAGCCCAGTCTCAAACTGACTCTTGTCTTAACAGACCAGTCTCAAACTGTCTCTTATATTAACAGACCAGCCTCAAACTGTCTCTTGTCTGAATAACCCACTCTCAAACTGTTTCTTGTCTTAATTGCACAGTCTCAAACTGTCTCTTGTCTTAAAAGCCCAGTCTCAAACTGGCTCTTATCTTAACAGACCAGTGTCAAACTGGCTCTTTTCCTTAATAGAGTAGCCAGAAACTGTCTCTTATCTTAACAGACCAGTCTCAAAATGTCTCTTGTTTTAACAAACCAGTCTGAGACAGTCTCCTATCTTAACAGACCAGACTCTGACTGTCTTTTATCTTAACAGACTTGTCTCAGTCTGGCTCCTGTCTTAACAGACCAGTCTCAAACTGGCTCTTGTCTTAATAACCCAGTCTCAGACTATCTCTTGCCTTCACAACCCAATCTCAGACTGTTTATTCTCTTTATAGCCCAGTCTCAAACTGTCTCTTGTTCTAATAGATCAGTCTCATACTGTCTCATGACTTAACAGACGAGTCGCAGACAGACTCTTGTCTTAATAACCCACTCTCAGACTGTATCTTAATAGCCTAGTCTCAGACTGTCTGTTGTTTTAATAACCCACTTTCAAACTGTCTTTTGTCTTGTTAGCCCAGTCTCAAACCGTCACTTGTCTCAATAGCCCAATCTCAAATTGTCTCTTGTTTTAACAAACCAGTCTCAGACCTATCTTATCTTAAAAAAACCAGGTCTTATCTTAAAAAAACCAGTCTCAAACTGTCTCTTGTCTTAATAGACCAGTCTCAGACTGTCTCTTGTCTTAAAAGCCCAGTCTCAACCTGGCTCTTATCTTAAAAGACCAGTCTCAAACTGTCTCTTGTTTTAACAGACCAGTCTCATACAATCTCTTATCTTAACAGACCAGTCTCAGACTGTCTCTTATGTTAACATACCTGTCCCAGTCTGGGTCTTGTCTTAACAGACCTGTCCCAAACTGGCTCTTGTCTTAATAACCCAGACTAAAACTGTATTTTGTCTTAACAAACCAGTCTCAAGCTGTCTCTTATTTTAACAGACCAGTCTCAGACTGTCTCTTATTATAACAGACCAGTCTCAAACTGTCTCTTATCTTAATAGCTCAGTCTTAAAGTGTCTCTTGTCTTAAAAGCCCAGTCTCAAACTGGCTCTTATCTGAATAGACCAGTTTCAAACAGTCTCTTGTCTAAACATACCAGTCTCGAACTGTCTCTTGTCTTAAAAGACCAGTCTGAAGCTGGCTCTTGTCTTAATAACCGAGTCTCAAACTGTCTCTTATTTTAACACCCCAGTCTCAGACTATCTATTTTCTTAATATAACCGACTGTTGTCTTAATTGCACAGTCTCAAGCTGTCTTTTGTCTTATTAGCCCAGTCTCAAACTGCCTCTTGTCTTAATAGCCCATATCTCAAAGTCTCTTGTCTTAATAGACCAGTATCAAAATATCTCATGTCTTAACAGACAAGTCTCAAACTGTCTCTTATCTTAACAGACCAGTCTCAGTCAGGCTCTTATCTTAATAGACCAGTCTCAAACTGGCTCTTATCTTAACAGACCAGTCTCAGACTGTCTCTTGTTTTAATAGACCAGTCTCAGACTGTCTCTTGTCTTAATAGACCAGTGTCAGACTGTCTGTTATTTTCATAGACTAGTCTCAGCCTGTCTCTTCTCTTCACAGCCCCGTCTCAAACAATCTCTTGTCTTAATATACCAGTCTCAAACTGGCTCTTGTCTTAATAGCCCAGTCTCAAACTGATTCTTATCTTCACATACCAGTCTCAAACTGTCTTTTATATTAACAGACCAGCCTCAAACTGTCTTTTGTCTCAATAACCCAGCCTCAAACTGTCTCTTATCTGAATAACCCAGTCTCAAACTCTCTCTTATTTTAACTAACTAGTCTCAGACTGTCTCTAATCTTAATAGACCAGTCTGAAACTGGCTCTTGTTTTAATAGCCCAGTCTCAACCTGTCTCATCTTAATAGCCCAGTCTCAAACTGGATCTTATCTTAACAGACCAGTCTCAAACTGTCTCTTGTCTTAATAGCCTGGTCTCAAAGTGTCTCTAGTCTTAATAGCCCAGTCTCAAAGTATCTCTTGTCTTAATAGAACAGTCGCAGAGTGTCTCTTGCCTTAATAGCCCAGTCTCAGACTGTATCTTGTCTTAACATACCAGTCTCAAACTGTATCTTGTCTTAACAGCCCAGTCTCAAACAATCTCTTATCTTAACAGACCTGTCTTAGTCTCTTGTCTTAATATACCAGTCTCAAACTGGCTCTTGTCTTAATAGCCCAGTCTCAAACTGATTCTTATCTTAAAAGACATGTCTTGTCTATATCTGGCTCTTGTCTTAACAGACCAGTCTCAAACTGTCTCTTGTCTTAACAGACCAGTCTCAAACTGTCTCTTGTTTTAATAGTCCAGTCTCAGACTATCTCTTATCTTAATAGCCCAGTCTCAAACTGGCTCTTGTCTTAATAAGCCAGACTCAAACTGTCCCATACCTTAATAGACCCAGTCTTAGACTGTCTCTTGTTCTCATAGCCCAGTCTCAGACTGTCTCTTGTCTTAATAGCCCAGTCTCAAGGTGTCTCTTGTCTTAATAGAACAGTTGCAAACTGTCTCTTGTCTTAATAGCCCAGTCTCAGATTGTCTCTTTTCTTACTAACCCGATCTCAAACTGTCTGTTATCTTAACAGACCAGTCTCAGACTGGCTCTTATTTTAATAACCCAGTCTCAAACTGTCTCTTGTCTTAACAGACCAGTCTGAAACTCGCTCTTGTCTTAATAGCCCAGTCTCAAACTGTCTCATCTTAATAGCCCAGTCTCAAACTGGCTCTAATCTTCACAGACCAGTCTCAGATAGTCTCTTGTTTTAACAGACCAGTCAAAGATTGTCTATTATCTTAACAGACCTGTCTTGTCTCACTCTGGGACTTGCCTTAACAGACCAGTCTCAAACTGGCTCTTGTCTTAATAACCCACTCTCTGACTTTCTCTTGTTTTCATAGCCCAGTCTCAAAGTGTCTCTTTTCTTAATAGCCCAGTCCCAATGTGTCTCTTGTCTTAATAGAACAGTCGCAAACTGTCTCTTGACTTAACAGACCAGTCGCAGACTGTCTCCTGTCTTAATAGCCCAGTGTCAGGCTGTATCTCGTCCTAACATACCAGGCTCAAACTGCCTCTTGTCTTAACAGATCAGTCTCAAGCTGGCTCTTGTCTTAATAGACCAGTGGCAAACTGTCTCTTGACTTAACAGACCAGTCTCATACTGTCTCTTGTCTTAATATACCAGTCTCAAACTGTCTCTTGTCTTAATAGACCAGTCTCAAACTGTCTCTTGTCTTAACAGACTAGTCTCAATCTGGCTCTCATCTTAATAAGCCAGTCGCAAGCTGTCTCTCACCTTAATAGACCAGTCTCAGACTGTCTCTTGTCCTTAATAACCCAGTGTCAAACTGTCTCTTATCTTAATAGACCAATCAAAACACTCTCTTGTCTTAAAAGACCAGTCTCAAACTGACTCTTGTATTAATAGCCCAGTCTCAGACTGTTCCTTGTCTTAATGGACCAGTCTCAAACTGTCTCTTATTTGAAAAGCCCAGTCTCAAACTGGCTCATACTTTAACAGACCAGTCTCAGACTGTCTATTGTCTTAATATCCCAGTCTCAGACTGTCTCTTGTTTTCATAGCCTAGTCGCAGACTGTCTCTTGTCTTTATAACCCAGTCTCAGACTATCTCTTGTCTTAATAGACCAGTCTGAAACTATCTTTTTTCTGAAGATCCCAGTCCCCAGACTGTCTCTTGTGTTAAAAGCCCAGTCTCAAACTGTCACTTATGTTAACAGACCAGTCTCAAACCGGCTCTTATCTAAACAGATCAGTCTCAAACTGGCTCTTAACTTAACAGACCAGTCTCAAACTGACTCTTGTCTTAATAGTCCAGCCTCAAATGTCTCTTGTCTTAATAGCCCAGTCTGAAAGTGTCTCTTGTCTTAATAGCCCAGTCTCAACTGTGACTTATTTTAACATACCAGTCTCAGACGGCCTCCTGCCTTAATAAACCAGTTTCAAACTCTCTACTGTCTTATCAGACCAGTCTCAAACTGGCTCTTGTCTTAATAGACCAGTCAGAAACTGTCTCTTGTCTTAATAGCCCAGTCTCAAATTGGCTCTTGTCTTAATAAGCCAGTCTCAAACTGTCTCCTACCTTAATAGACCAGTCTCAGAGTGTCTCTTGTCTTAATAACCCGGTATCAAACTGTCTCTTATCTTAACAGACCAGTCTCAGACTGGCTCTTATGTTAATAACTCAGTCTCAAACTGTCTCTTGTGTTAATAGCCCAGTCTCAAACTGTCACTTATCTTAATAGCCCAGTCTCAAACAGGCTCTCATCTTAACAGACCAGTTTCAAACTGTCTCTTGTATTAATAGCACAGTCACAGACTGTCTCTCATCTTAATGTGCCAGTCTCAAACTGACTGTTGTCTTAATGGACCAGTCTCAATTGTCTTTTGTCTATAGATCCCAGTCATAGACTGTCTCTTGTTTTAAAAGACCGGTCTCAAACTGTCTCTTATCTTAATAGACCAGTCTCAAACTGGCTCTTATCTAAACAGATCAGTCTCAAACTGGCTCTGATATTAACAGACCAGTCTCAGACTGTCTCTTGTCTTAATAGCCCGGTCTCAAACTGTCTCTTGTCATAATAGCCCAGTCTCAAATGGCTCTTGTCTTAATAGCCCAGTCTCAACTGTGACTTATCTTAACAGACCAGCCTCAGACGGTCTCCTGCCTTAATAGACCAGTTTCAAACGGTCTCTTGTCTTAACAGACCAGTCGCAAACTGACTCTTGTCTTAATAGACCAGTCAGAAACTGTCTCCTGTCTTAATAGCCCAGTCTCAAACTGTCTCTCATCTTAATAACCCGGTCTCAAACTGTCTCTTATCTTAGCAGACCAGTCTCAGACTGGCTCTTATGTTAATAACCCAGACTCAAAGTCTCAAACTGTCTCTTATCTTAAAAGACCAGTATCAGACTGTCTCTTATCTTAACAGACCTGTCTCAGTCAGGGTCTTGTCTTAACAGACCAGTCTCAAACTGGCTCTTGTCTAAATAACCCAGTCTCAGAGTGTCTCTTGTCTTAATATCACAGTCTCATACTGAATGTTGTCTTAATAGCCCAGTCTCAAACTGTCTCTTGTCTTAACAGACCAGTCTCAGACGGTCTCTTGTTTTAATAGCCCAGGCTCAGACTGTCTTTTGTCTTAATAACCCAGTCTCAAACTGTCTCTTGTCTTCATAGCCCAGTCTCAGATTGTCTCATGTCTTAATAGACCAGTCTCAAACTGTCCCTTGACTTAACAGACCAGTCGCAGACCAGTCGCAGACTGTTTCTTGTCTTAATAGCCCAGCCTGAGACTGTACCTTGTCTTAACATACCAGTCTCAAACTGTCTCTTGTCTCAACCGACCAGTCTCAAGCTGGCTCTTGTCTTTTATCTTAATAGACCAGTCTCATACTGTCTCTTATCTTAACAGACCAGTCTCAAACTGTCTCTTATTTTAACAGACCTGTCTCAGTCTAGGTCTTGTCTTAACAGACCAGTCTCAAACTGGCTCTTGTCTTAACACACCAATCTCAAATTATCTCTTTTTTTAATAACTCATTCTCAACGTGACTCATATCGTAACAGACCAGACTGAAACTGTCTCTTGTCTTTATAAGCCAGTCCCAAACTGGCTCTTATCTTAACAGAGCAGTCTCAAACAGTCTATTGTCTTAACAGCCCAGTCTCAGTCTGTATCTTGTCTTAACACACCAGTCTCAAACTGCCTCTTGTCTTAACAGACAAGTCTCAAGTTGGCTCTAATCTCAAACCATCTCTTATTTTCACAGACCAGTCTCAGACTGTCTCTTATCTTAATAGACCAGTCTCAAACTGTCTCTTGTCTTAATAGCCAAGTCTAAAACTGTCTATCGTTTTAACAGACCAGCCTCAGAATGTATGTTATCTTAATAATTCAGTCGCAAAATATTTCTTGTCTTAATAGTATCAAACTATTTCTTGTCTTAATAGTATCAAACTGGAACTTGCCTTAAAAACCGAGTCACAGACTGTCTCTTGTCTTAATAGAACAGTCTTAAACTGTCTCTGGTCTTAAAAGACCAGTCTCAAACTGGCTCTTGTCTTAAGAACCCAGTCTCAAACTGACCCTTGTTTTAACAGACCAGTCTCAAACTGTCCCTTATCTTAACAGACCAGTCTCAAACTGACTCTTATCCTAACAGACCTGTCTCAGTCTGGGTCTTGTCCTAACAGACCAGTCTCAAACTGGCTCTTTTCTTATTAGACCAGTCTCAAACTCTCTCTTGCCTTAACAGACCAGTCGCAGACTGTCTCTTGTTTTAATAGCCCAGTCTCAGACTGTCTCTTGTCTTAACATACCAGTCTCAAACTGTCTCTTATCTTTATAGACCAGTCTCAAACTATCCCTTGTCTTAACAGACCAGTCGCAAAACTTCTCCTGTCTTAATAGCCCAGTCTCAGACTGTCTCTTGACTTAATAGCCCAGTCGCAAACTCGCATTTGTCATAATAGACCAGTCTCAAACTCTCTCTTGTCTTAAGAGACCAGTCTCAGACTGTTTCTTGTCTTAATGGACCAGTTTCAATATCTCTTATCTTAATAACCGAGTCTCAAACTGACTCTTATCTTAACAGACTAGTCTCAAACTGTCTCTTGTCTTAATAGATCAGTCTCAAACTGGCTATTGTCTTAATAGACCAGTCTCAGACTGTCTCCTATCTTAATAGCCCAGAGACAAACTGTCTCTTATCTTAAGAGACCAGTCTCAAACTTGATCTTATCTTAAAAAACCTGTCTCAAGCTGTCTCTTACATTAATAGACTAGTCTCAGACTGTGTCTAGTCTTAATAACCCGGTCTCAAACTGTCTCTTATCTTAACAGACCAGTCTCAAAATGGCTCTTCTCTTAATAGCCCAGTCTCAAACTGTCTCTTGTCTTAATAGACCAGTCTCAAACTGTCTCTTGTCTGAATATCCCTGTCCCAGACTGGCTCTTGTATTAATAGCATATTCTCAACATGTCTCTTATGTTAACAGACCAGTCTCAAACTGGATCTTATCTAAACAGATCAGGCTCAAACTGTCTAGTATCTTAACAGACCAGCCTGAAACTGTCTCTTGTCTTAATAACGCAGTCTCGAACTGGCTCTTATCTTATCAGACCAGTCTCAATCTGTCTCACTTCTTAATAGACCAGTCTCAAACTGTCTCTTATCTTAATAGCCCAGTCTCAAACTGGCTCTTGTCTTAATAATCCAGTCTCAAACTGTCTCCTATTTTAAAAGACCAGTCTCAAACTGTCTCTTATCTTAACAGACCTGTCTCAGTGTGGCTCTTGTCTTAAAGACCAGTCTCAAACTGGCTCTTCTCTTAATAACCCTGTCTCAAACTGTCTCTTGTCTTAACAGACCAGTCTTAAGCTGGCTCTTGTCTTAATAACCCAGTCTCACACTGGCTCTTATCTTATCAGACCAGTCGCAATCTGTCTCTCTTCTTAATAGGCCAGTCTTAGACTGACTCTTATCTTAACACACCTGTCTCAGTCTGGGTCTTGTCTTAACAGACCAGTCTCAAAATGGCTCTTGTCTTAATAATCCTGTCTCAGACTCTCTCATGTCTTAATAGCCCAGTCTCAAACTTTCTTTTGTCTTAACAGACTAGTCTCACACTGTCTCCTGTCTTAATAGCCTAGTCTGAGACTGTCTTTTGTCTTAACAGACCAGTCTCAATCTCTCTCGTCTCTTAAGAGACCAGTCTCAAACTGTCTCCTATCTTAATAGACCAGTCTCAAACTGGCTCTTACCTTAATAGGCCAGTCCCAAACTGTCTCTTGTCTTAATAACCCAGTCTCAAACTGGCTCTTGGCTTAATAGAGCAGTCTTAAACTGTCTCTTGTCTTAACAGACCAGTCTGAAACTGTCTCTTGTCTTAATAGCTCAGTCTCAAACTGGCTCTTGTCTTAATAGCCCAGTCTCAATCTGTCTCTTACCCTAATAGACCGGTCTCAGACTGTCTCTTGTCCTAATAACCCGGTCTCAAACTGTCTCTTATCTTAACATACCAGTCTCAGACTGGCTCTTCTCTTAATAACCCAGTCTCAAACTGTCTCTTGTCTTAATGGACCTGTCTCAAACTTTCTCGTATCTTAATGGCCCAGTCTCAAACTGTCTCTTGTCTTAATAGCCCAGTCTTAGACTGTCACATGCCTTAATAGACCCATCTCAAACTGTCTCTCGTCTGAATATCCCTCTCCCAGAGTGTGTTTTGTGTTAATAGACCAGTCTCAAACTGTCTCTTATCTTAATAGACCAGTCTCAAACTGTCTCTTAACTGTCTCTTATCTAAATGGATCAGTCTCACACCGCCTCTTATCTTAACAGACCAGTCTCCAACTGCTGCTTGTCTTAATAGCCCAGTCTCAAACTGTCTCTTCTCTTAATAACCCAGTCTCAAACTGACTCTTATCTTAACAGACTAGTCTCAAACTGTCTCTTATCTTAATAACCCAGTCTCAAACTGGTTTTTATCTTAACAGACCAGTTTCAAACTGTCTCTTGTCTTAATAGATCAGTGTCAAACTGGCTCTTGTCTTAATAGACCAGTCTCAAACCATCTCTTGTCTGAATGTCCCTGTCCCAGACTAGCTCCTGTGTTAATAGCACATTCTAAACCTGTCTCTTATGGTAACAGACCAGTCTCAAACTAGATCTTATCTAAACAGATCAGGCTCAAACTGTCTCGTATCTTAACAGACCAGTCTCAAACTGTCTCTTGTCTTAATAGCCCACTCTCAAACTGGCTCTTATCTTATCAGACCAGTGTCAATCTGTCTCACTTCTTAATAGACCAGTCTCAAACTGTCTCTTATCTTAATAGCCCAGTCTCAAACTGGCTCTTGTTTAAATAATCCAGTCTCAAACTGTCTCTTATCTTAACAGACCTGTCTCAGTGTGGGTCTTGTCTTAACAGACCAGTCTCAAACTGGCTCTTCTCTTAATAACCCTGTCTCAAACTGTCACTTGTTTTAACAGACCAGTCTTAAGCTGGCCCTTGTCTTAATAACCCAGTCTCACACTGGCTCTTATCTAAACAGATCAGACTCAAACTGTCTAGTATCTTAACAGACCAGTCTCAAACTGTCTCATGTCTTAATAACCCAGTCTCAATCTCTTTCACTTCATAATAGACCAGTCTCAAACTGTCTCTTATCTTAATAGCTCAGTCTCAAACTGGCTCTTGTCTTAATAATCCAGTCTCAATCTGTCTCTTGTCCTAATAATCCGGTCTCAAACTGTCTCTTATCTTAACAGACCAGTCTAGTCTCAAACAGTCTCAAACTGTCTCTTATCTTAAAAGTCTCAAACAGTCTCAAACTGTCGCTTATCTTAAAAGACCAGTCTCAAACTGTCTCTTATCTTAACAGACCTGTCTCAGTGTGGGTTTTATCTTAACAGACCAGTCTCAAACTGTCTCTTGTTTTAATAGACCAGTCTTATACTGTTTCCTTTCTTAATAGACCAGTCTCAGAATGTCTGTTATCTTAATAACCCAGTCGCAAACTGACTCATATCTTAACAGACCAGTCTTAAACTGTCCCGTGTCTTAATAACCCTGTGTCAACCTGGCTCTTATTTTAACAGACCCGTCACAATCTTTCTCTCCTCTTAATATACCAGTCTCAAACTGTCTCCTATCTTAATCACCCAGTCTCAAACTTGCTCTTGTCATAATAAACCAGTCTCACTCAGACTGACTCTTATCTTAATAATCCTGTCTCAAACTGTCTCTTGTCTTAATAGCCCAGTCTCAAACTGTCTCTCATCTTAACAGACCAGTCTTAAATTGTCTCTTGTTTTAAAAGACCTGTCTCAGTCTGGGTCTTGTCTTAACAGACCAGTCTCAAGTTGACTCCTACTTTAACAGACCAGTCTAAAACTGGCTCTTGTCTTAATAACCCAGTCTCACACTGGCTCTTATCCTATTAGACCAGTCTCAATTTGTCTCTCTACTTAATAGACCAGTCTCACACTGGCTCTTGTCTTAATAAGCCAGTCTCACTGAGACTGACTCTTGTCTTAATAACCCAGTCTCAAACTGACTCTTATCTTAACAGACTAGTCTCAAACTGTCTCTTATCTTAATAACCCAGTCTCAAACTGGCTTTAATTTTAACAGACCAGTTTCAAACTGTCTCTTGTCTTAATAGATCAGTCTCAAACTGGTTATTGTCTTAATAGACCGGTCTTAAACTGTCTCTTGTCTTAACAGAACAGTCTCAGACTGTCTCCTATCTTAATAGCCCAGAGTCAAACTGTCTCTTATCTTAATAGACCAGTCTCAGACTGTGTCTAGTCTTAATAACCCGGTCTCAAACCGTCTCTCATCTTAACAGACCAGTCTCAAACTGGCTCTTCTCTTAATAGCCCAGTCTCAAACTGTCTCTTGTCTCAATAGACCAGTCTCAAACTGTCTCTTGTCTGAATATCCCTGTCCCAGGCTGGCTCCTGTGTTAATAGCACATTCTCAACCTCTCTCTTATGTTAACAGACCAGTCTCAAACTGGATCTTATCTAAACAGATCAGGCTCAAACTGTCTAGTATCATGACAGATCAGTCTGAAACTGTCTCTTGTCTTAATATACCAGTCTCAAACTGGCTCTTAACTTATCAGACCAGTCTCAATCTGTCTCACTACTTAATAGACCAGTCTCAAACTGTCTCTTATCTTAATAGCCCAGTCTCAAACTGGCTCTTGTCTTAATAATCCAGTCTCAATCTGTCTCTTACCTTAATAGCCCAGTCTCAAACTGTCTCTTATCTTAAAAGACCAGTCTCAAACTGTCTCTTATCTTAACAGACCTGTCTCAGTGTGGGTCTTGTCTTAACAGACCAGTCTCAAATTGGCTCTTCTCTTAATAACCCTGTCTCAAACTGTCTCTTGTCTTAACAGACCAGTCTTAAGCTGGCTCTTGTCTTAATAACCCAGTCTCACACTGGCTCTTATCTTATCAGACCAGTCGCAATCTGTCTCTCTTCTTAATAGACCAGTCTCAGACTGACGCTTATCTTGACACACCTGTCTCAGTCTGGGTCTTGTCTTAACAGACCAGTCTTAAAATGGCTCTTGTCTTAATAACCCTGTCTCGGACTCTCTCATGTCTTAATAGCCCAGTCTCAAACTGTCTCTTAACTGTCTCTTATCTAAACGGATCAGTCTCAAACTGCCTCTTATCTTAACAGACCAGTCTCCAACTGCTGCTTGTCTTAATAGCCCAGTCTCAAACTGACTCTTATCTTAACAGACTAGTCTCAAACTGTCTCTATCTTAATAACCCAGTCTCAATCTGGCTTTTATCTTAACAGACCAGATACAAACTGTCTCTTGTCTTAATAGATCAGTCTCAAACTGGCTCTTGTCTTAATAGACCGGTCTTAAACTGTCTCTCGTCTTAACAGACAAGTCTCAAACTCTCGTCTCTTAAGAGACCAGTCTCAAACTGTCTCTTATCTTAATAGGCCAGTCCCAAACTGTCCCTTGTCTTAATAACCCAGTCTCAAACTGGCTCTTGGCTTAATAGACCAGTCTGAAACTGTCTCTTCTCTTAACAGACCAGTCTCAGACTGTTTCTTGACTTAATAGACCAGACTCAAACTCTCTCTTATCTTAATAGCCCAGTCTCGAACTGTCTGTTCTTCTAATAGACCAGTCTCAAAAAGGCTCTTGTCTTAATAAACCAGTCTCAAGCTGTCTCTTACATTAATAGACCTGTCTCAGACTGTCTCTTGTCTTAATAACCCAGTCTCAAACTGTCTCTTGTCTTAATGGACCAGTCTCGAACTTTCTCGTATCTTAATGGCTCAGTCTCAAACTGGATCTTATCTAAACAGACCAGTCTCAAACTGTCTCTTGTCTTAATAACCCAGTCTCAATCTGTCTCACTTCTTAATAGACCAGTCTCAAATTGTCTCATAACTGTCTCTTATCTAAACAGATCAGTCTCAAACTGCCTCTTATCTTAACAGACAAGTCTACAACTGCTGCTTGTCTTAATAGCCCAGTCTCAGTCTGTCTCTTCTCTTTATAACCCAGTCTCAAACTGACTCTTATCTTAACAGACTAGTCTCAAACTGTCTCTTGTCTTAATAACCCAGTCTCAAACTGGCTTTTGTCTTAACAGACCAGTTTCAAACTGTCTCTTGTCTTAATAGATCAGTCTCAAACTGGCTCTTGTCTTAATAGACCGGTCTTAAACTGTCTCTTGTCTAAACAGAACAGTCTCAGACTGCCTGCTATCTTAATAGCCCAGAGTCAAACTGTCTCTTATCTTAATAGACCAGTCTCAAACTGGCTCTTATCTTAATAAACCAGTCTAAAGCTGTCTCTTACATTAATAGACCAGTCTCAGACTGTGTCTAGTCTTAATGACCCGGTCTCAAACTGTCTCTTATCTTAACAGACAAGTCTCAAACTGGCTCTTCTCTTAATAGCCCAGTCTCAAACTTTCTCTTGTCTTAATAGACCAGTCTCAAACTGTCCCTTGTCTGAATATCCCTGTTCCAGACTGGCTATTGTGTTAATAGCACATTCTCAACCTGTCTCTTATGTTAACAGACCAGTCTCAAACTGGATCTTATCTATAAAGATCAGGCTCAAACTGGCTAGTATCTTAACAGACCAGCCTGAAACTGTCTCTTGTCTTAATAACCCAGTCTCAAACTGGCTCTTATAATATCAGACCAGTCTCAATCTGTCTAACTTCTTAATAGACCAGTCCACAACTGTCTCTTATCTTAATAGCCCAGTCTCAAACTGGCTCTTGTCTTAATAATCCAGTCTCAATCTGTCGCTTACCTTAATAGACCAGTCTCAGCCTGTCTCTTGTCCTAATAACCCGGTTTCAAACTGTCTCTTATCTTAACAGACCAGTCTCAGATTGGCTCATATGTTAATAACCCAGTTTCAAACTGTCTCTTGTCTTCATAGCCCAGTCTCAAACTGTCTCTTGTCTTAACAGACCAGTCTTAAGCTGGCTCTTGTCTTAATAACCCAGTCTCACACTGGCTCTTATCTTATCAGACCAGTATCAATCTGCCTCTATCCTTAATAGACCGGTCTCAGACTGACTCTTATCTTAAAAGACCTGTCTCAGTCTGGGTCTTGTCTTAAGAGACCAGTCTCAAAATGGCTCTTGTCTTCATAGCCCAGTCTCAGACTGACTCTTGTCTTAATAGCCCAGTCTGAGACTGTCATTTGTCTTAACATAACAGTCTCAAACTCTCTCTTGTCTTAAGAGACCAGTCTCACACTGTCTCTTATCTTAATAGACCAGTCTCATAAAGGCTCCTGTCTTATTAAACCAGTCTCAAGCTGTCTCTTACATTAATTGACCAGACTCAGACTGTCTCTTGTCTTGATAACCCGGACTCAAATCTTAACAGACCAGTCGCAGACTGGCTCTTCTCTTAATAACCCAGTCTCAAACTGTCTCTTGTCTTAATGGACCAGTCTCAAACTGTCTCGTATCTTAGTAGCCCTGTCTCAAACTGGCTCTTATCTTAACAGACCAGTCTCAAACTGTCTCTTATCTTAACAGACCTGTCTCAGTGTGGGTTTTGTCTTAACAGACCAGTCTCAAACTGGCTCTTCTCTTACTAACACAGTCTCAAACTGTCTCTTGTCTTAACAGACCAGTCTTAAGCTGGCTCTTGTTTTAATAATCCAGTCTTACACTGGCTCTTATCTTATCAGACCAGTCGCAATCTGTCTCTCTTCTTAATAGACCAGTCTCAGACTGACTCTTATCTTAACACAACTGTCTCAGTCTGAGTCTTGTCTTAACAGACCAGTCTCAAAATGGCTCTTGTCTTAATAACCCTCTCTCAGACTCTCTCATGTCTTAATAGCCCAGTCTCAAACTGTCTTTTGTCTTAACGGACCAGTATCACACTGCCTCTTGTCTTAATAGCCTAGTCTGAGACTGTCTTTTGTCTTAACAGACAAGTCTCAAACTCTCTCTCGTCTCTTAAGAGACCAGTCTCAAACTGTCTCTTATCTTAATAGACCAGTCTCAAACTGGCTCTTACCTTAATAGGCTAGTCCCAAACTGTCTCTTGTCTTAATATACCAGTCTTAGACTGTTTCTTTTCTTAATAGACCAGTTTCAGAATGTCTGTTATCTTAATAACCCAGTCCAAACTGACTCCTATCTCAACAGACCAGTCTTTAACTGTCTCGTGTCTTAATAACCCAGTCTCAAACTGACTCTTATTTTAACAGACGCGTCACAATCTTTCTCTCTTCTTAATAGACCAGTCTCAAACTGTCTCCTATCTTAATAGCCCAGTCTCAAACTTGCTCTTGTCATAATAAGCCAGTCTCACTCAGACTGACTCTTGACTTAATAACCCTGTCTCAGACTGTCTCTTGTCTTAATAGCCCAGTCTCAAACTGGCTCTTGTCTTAACAGACCAGTCTCAAATTGTCTCTTGTTTTAAAAGACCTGTCTCTACTGGGTCTTGTCTTAACAGACCTGTCTCAAACTGACTCCTACCTTAACAGACCAGTCTAAAAATGGCTCTTGTCTTAATAACCCATTCTCACACTGGGTCTCATCCTATCAGACCAGTCTCAATTTGTCTCTCTACTTAATAGACCAGTTTGAAACTGGCTCTTATCTTAATAGCACAGTCTCTCACTAGGCTCCTATCTTAATAATCCAGTCTCACACAGACTGACTCTTGTCTTAATTACCCAGTCTCAAACTGTCTCTTATCTGAACAGATCAGTTTCAGACTGTCTCTTATCTTAACAGACCTGTCTCAGTCTGGGACATGTTTTAACAGACCAGTCTCAAACTTGCTCTTATCTAAATATCCCTGTCTCAGACTGTCTATTTTTTTAATAGCCCAGTCTCAAATTGTCTCTTATCTAAACAGATCAGTCACAAACTGGATCTTATCTTAACCGAGCAGTCTCAAGCTATCTCTTGTCTTAAAAGCCCGGTCTCAAACTGTCTCTTGTCTTACTAGTCCAGTCTCAAACTGTCTCATGTCTTAATAGACCAGTCTCAACTGTCACTTAACAGAACAGTCTCAGATGGTCTCCCGTCTTAATAGACAAGTTTCAAACTGTCTCTTGTATTAATAGACCAGCCTCAAATTGTCTCTTGTCTTAATACACCAGTCTCAAACTGTTTCTTATCTTAATAGCCCAGTCACAAACTGTCTCCTGTCTTAATAGCCCAGTCTGAAACTTTCTCTTATCTTAACAGACGAGTCTCAAATTGTCTCTTGTTTTAACAGACCAGTCTCAAACTGTCTCTTATCTTAACAGACCTGTCTTAGTCTGGGTCTTGTCTTAACAAACCAGTCTCAGACTGTCTCTTGTCATCATAGCCCAGTCTCAGACTGTATCTTGTCTTAACATACCAGTCTCAAACTGTCTCTTGTCTTTACAGACCAGTCTCAAGCTGGCTCTTGTCTTAATAACCCAGACTCAAACTGTCTCTCATCTTAACAGACCAGTCTCATACTGTCTCTTATCTTAACAGACCTGTCTTAGACTGTCTCTTATCTTAACAGACCTGTCTTAGACTGTCTCTTATCTTAACAAACGATTATCAGACTGTCTCTTATCTTAACAGACCTGTCTTAGACTGTCTCTTATCTTAACAAACGATTATCAGACTGTCTCTTATCTTAACAAACCATTCTGATTGGCTCTTATCTTATCAGACCAGTCTATATGTGTCTTTATTCTTAATAGACCAGTCTCAAACTGTCCCTTATTTTAATAGCCCAATCTCACACTGGCTCTTGTCTTAATAATCCAGTCTCAATCTGTCTCTTACTTAAATAAATCAGTCCCAGACTGTCTCTTGTCCTAATAACTTGGTCTCAAACTGTCTCTTATCTTAATAGCCCAGTCTCAGACTGGCTCTTATGTTAATAACCCAGTCTCAGAATGTCTGTTATCTTAATAATCCAGTCGCAAACTTACTCATATCTTAACAGACCAGTCTTAAACTGTCTCGTGTTTTAATAACCCAGTCTCAATCTGGCTCTTATTTTAACAGACCCGTAACAATCTTACTCTCTTCTTAATAGACCAGTCTCAAACTGTCCCTTGTCTTAATAGCCCAGTCTCAAACTGGCTCTTGTCTTAACAGACCAGTCTCAAATTGTCTCTTGTTTTAAAAGACTTGTCTCAATCTGGGTCTTGTTTTAACAGACCAGTCTCAAACTGACTCCTACCTTAACAGACCAGTCTCAAACTGACTCTTGTCATAATAACCCAGTCTCACACTGGCTCTTATCCTATCAGACCAGTCTCAATTTTTCTCTCTACTTAATAGACCAGTTTGAAACTGGCTCTTATCTTAATAGCACAGTCTCACACTGGCTCATGTCTTAATAATCCAGTCTCACTCAGACTGACTCTTGTCTTAATTACCCGGTCTCGAACTGTCTCTTATCTGAACAGATCAGTCTCAGACTGTCTCTTATCTTAACAGACCTGTCTCAGTCTGGGACATGTTTTAACAGACCAGTCTCAAACTGGCTCTTATCTAAATATCCCTGTCTCAGACTGTCTCTTATCTTAATAACCCAGTCTCAAACTGGCTCTTGTCTTAATAGCCTAGTCTCAAACAGTCTCTTATCTGAATAGCCCAGTCTGAAACTGGCTCTAATCTTAACAGACCAGTCTCAAACTGTCTCTTGTCTTAATAGACCAGTCTCAGAATGTCTGTTATCTTAATAACCCAGTCGCAAACAATCTCTTGTTTTAAAAGCCTGTCTCAAACTGTCTCTTGTCTTAATAACCCAGTCTCAGACTGTCTCTTGTCTTAATAGCCCAGTCTCAAACTGTCTCTTATCTAAACAGATCAGTCACAAACTGGATCTTATCTGAAGAGACCAGTCTCAAGCTGTCTCTTGTCTTACTAGTCCAGTCTCAAACTGTCTCTTGTATTAATAGACCAGTCTCAACTGTCACTTAACTTAACAGACCAGTCTCAGGCGGTCTCCTGTCTTAATAGACCAGTTTCAAACTGTCTCTTGTATTAATAGACCAGCCTCAAATTGTCTCTTGTCTTAATAGCCAAGTCTCAAACTGTCTCTTTTCTTAATAAACCAGTCTCAGACTGTCACTTGTCTTAATAGACCAGTCTCAGAATGTCTGTTATCTTAATAGACCAGTCTCAAACTGTTTCTTATCTTAATAGCCCAGTCTCAAACTGTCTCCTGTCTTAATAGCCCAGTCTGAAACTGTCTCTTATCTTAACAGACTAGTCTCAAATTGTCCCTTGCTTTAACAGACCAGTCTCAAACTGTCTCTTATCTTGACAGACCTGTCTTAGTCTGATCTTGTCTTAACAAACCAGTCTCAGACTGTCTCTTGTCATCATAGCCCAGTCTCAAACTGTATCTTGTCTTAACATACCAGTCTCAAACTGTCTCTTGTCTTTACAGACCAGTCTCAAGCTGGCTCTTGTCTTAATAACCCAGTCTCAAACTGTCTCTCATCTTAACAGACCAGTCTCATACTGTCTGTTATCTTAACAGACCTGTCTTAGACTGTCTCTTATCTTAACAGACCTGTCTTAGACTGTCTCTTATCTTAACAGACCTGTCTTAGACTGTCTCTTATCTTAACAAACGATTCTCAGACTGTCTCTTATCTTAACAAACCATTCTCAGATTGGCTCTTATCTTATCAGACCAGTCTCTATTTGTCTCTCTTCTTAATAGACCAGTCTAAAAGTGTCTCTTACCTTAACAGACCAGTCTCAAACTGTCTCTTGTCTTAATAGCCCAGTCTCACACTGTCTCTTGACCTAAAAGACCAGTCGCAGACTGTCTCTTGTCTTAGAAGCCCCGTCTGAGACTGTATCCTGTCTGAATAACCCAGTCTCAAACTATCTCTTATTTTAACAGACCAGTCTCAGACTGTCTCTTATCTTAATAGACCAGTTTCAAACTGGCTCTTATCTTAATAGCCCAGTCTCAAACTGGCTCTAATCTTAACAGACCAGTCTCAAACTGACTCTTGTCTTAATAGACCAGTCTCAGACAGTCTCTTGTCTTAATAGACCAGTCTCAGAATGTCTGTTATCTAAATAGACCAGACTCAAATTGTCTCTTGACTTAACAGACCAGTCACAGACTGTCTCTTGCCTTAATAGCCCGGTCTCAGACTGTATCTTGTCTTAACATACCAGTCTCAAACTGTCTCTTGTCTTAACATAGGAGTCTCCAGCTGGCTCTTGTCTTAATAACCCAGTCTCAAGCTGTCTCTTATCTTGAAAAACCAGTCTCATACTGTCTCTTGTTTTAACATACCTGTCTCAGACTGTCTCCTATCTTAACAGACCAGTCTCAAACTGTCTCTTATCTTAATAGCCCAGTGTCACACTGGCTCTTGTGTTAATAATCCAGTCTCAATCTGTCTCTTACTTAAATAAACCAGTCCCAGACTGCCTCTTGTCCTAATAACCCTGTCTCA
Source organism: Eledone cirrhosa (assembly GCA_964016885.1). NCBI lineage: Eukaryota > Metazoa > Mollusca > Cephalopoda > Octopoda > Eledonidae > Eledone > Eledone cirrhosa. The sequence goes on along the minus strand of OZ024753.1, from coordinate 21,289,877 downwards.
AACTGTCTCTTATCTTAACCGACCATTCTCAGAATGTCTCTTATCTTAAACAGACTTGTCTCAGTCTGGGTCTTGTCTTAAGAGACCAGTCTCATATTGGCTCTTGTCTTAACAGACCAGTCTCAAGCTGGCTCTTGACTTAACAGACCAATCTCAAACAGACTCTTGTTTTAATAACCCAGTCTCAAACTGTCTCTTATCTTAATAGCTCAGTCTGACACTGGCTCTTGTCTGAATAGCCCGGTCTCAAACTGTCTCTTGTCTTACTAGTCCAGTATGAAACTGTCTCTTGTCTTAATAGACCAGTCTCAACTGTCACTTAACTTAACAGACCAGTCTCAGGCGGTCTCCTGTCTTAATAGACCAGTTTCAAACTGTCTCTTGTATTAATAGACCAGCCTCAAATTGTCTCTTGTCTTAATAGCCAAGTCTCAAACTGTCTCTTTTCTTAATAGACCTGTCTCAGACTGTCGCTTGTCTTAATAGACCAGTCTCAGAATGTCTGTTATCTTAATAGACCAGTCTCAAACTGTCTCTTGTCTTAATAAGCCAGTCTCAAACTGTTTCTTATCTTAATAGCCCAGTCTCAAACTGTCTCCTGTCTTAATAGCCCAGTCTGAAACTGTCTCTTATCTTAACAGACTAGTCTCAAACTGTCTCTTGTTTTAACAGACCAGTCTCAAACTGTCTCTTATCTTAACAGACCTGTCTTAGTCTGGGTCTTGTCTTAACAAACCAGTCTCAGACTGTCTCTTGTCATCATAGCCCACTCTCAGACTGTATCTTGTCTTAACATACCAGTCAGAAACTGTCTCTTGTCTTTACAGACCAGTCTCAAGCTGGCTCTTGTCTTAATAACCCAGTCTCAAACTGTCTCTCATCTTAACAGACCAGTCTCATACTGTCTGTTATCTTAACAGACCTGACTTAGACTCTCTCTTATCTTAACAGACCTGTCAGAGACTGTCTCTTATGTTAATAAGCCAGTCGCAAACCGTCTCGTCTTAATAGCCCAGACGCAAACTGTCACTTATCATAACAGACCAGTCTCAGAAGGTATCCTGTCTTAATAGACCAGCCTCAAACAGGCTCTTATCTTAACAGACCAGTCTCAAACTGGCTCTAGTCTTAAAAACACTGTCTCAGACTCTCTCTTGTCTTAACAGCCCAGGCTCAGACTGTATCGTGTCTTAACATACCAGTCTAAAAACTGTCTCTTATCTGAACAGACCAGTCTCAAGCTGGCTCTTGTTTTAACATACCAGTCTCAGAATGTCTGTTAAATTAATAACCCAGCCGCAAACTATCTCTTGTCTTAATAGCCCAGTCTCAAACTGCCTCTTTTCTTAATAACCCAGTCTCAACCTGTCTCTTATCTTAACAGAGCAGTCTGAAACTGACTCTTATCCAAACAGATCAGTCTCAAACTGTATCCTATCTTAACAGACCAATCTCAAACTGGCTCTTGTCCTAATAGCACAGTCTCAGACTGTCTCTTGTATTAATATCCCAGTCTCAAACTGTCTCTTGTCTTAATAACCCAGTCTCACACTGGCTCTTATCTTATCAGACCAGTCAAAAGCTCTCTTATCTTAATAGACCATCCTCAAACTGTCTCTTGTCTGAATAACCCAGTCTCAAACTGACTCTTATCGTAATAGCCCAGTCTCAAACTGTTTCTTTTCTTAACTGCACAGTCTCAAACTGTCTCTTGTCTTAAAGCCCAGTCTCAAACTGTCTCTTGTCTTAATAATCCAGTCTCAAACTCTCTCTTAAGTTTATAGACCAGTCCCAGACTGTCTCTTGTCCTAATAACCCGGTCTCAAACTGTCTTTTATCTTAACAGCACAGTCTCAGACTGGCTCTTATCTTAATAAACCAGTCTCAGACTGTCTCTTATCTTAACAGAGCTGTCTCAGTCTGGGTCATGCCTTAACAGACCAATCTCAAACTGGCTCTTGTCCTAATAGCATACTCACAGACTGTCTCTTGTCTTAATATCCCAGTTTCAAAATGTCTCTTGTCTTAATAGACCAGTCTCAAACTGTCACTTGACTTAACAGACTAGTCGCAGACTGTCCCTTGTTTTTATAGCCCAGTATCAGACTGTAACTTGTCTTAACATATCAGTCTCAATCTGTCTCTTGTCTTAACAGACCAGTCTCAAGCTGGTTCTTGTCTTAATAGACCAATCCCAGACTGTCTCTTATTTTAACAGACCTGTCTCAAACAATCTCTTGTCTTAATAGACAAGGCTCAAACTGGCTCTTGTCTTCATAGCCAAGTCTCAACCTGTCCCTTATCTTAATAGCCCGGTCTCAAACTGAATCTAATCATAAACGACCATTCTGAAACTGTCTCTTGTCTTAATAGCCCAGTCTCAAACTGTCTCATATCTTAACATACCAGTCTCATACTGTCTCTTATTTTAACAGACATGTCTCAGACTGTCTCTTATCTTAACAGACCAACCTCAAATTGTCTCTTATCTTAATAGCCCAGTCTCAAGCTGTCTCTTACCTTAATAGACCAGTCTCAGACTGACTCTTGTCTTAATAACCTGGTCTCAAACTGTCTCTTATCTTAAGAGACCAGTCTCAGACTGGCTCTTATCTTAATAACCCAGTCGCACACTGTCTCTTCTCTTAATGGACCAGTCTCAAACTGTCTCTTATCTTAACAGACCAGTCTCAGACTATGTCTTGTCTTTATAGAGCAGTCTCAGAATGTCTGTTATCTTAATAACCCAGTCGCAAACTATATCTTTTCTTAATAGCCCAGTCTCAAACTGTCACTTTGCTTAATAGCCCAGTCTTAGACTGTCTCTTGTCTTATTAGATCAGTCTCAAACTGTCTCTTGTCTGAATATCCCAGTCCTAGACTGGCTCTTGTGTTAATAGCAGAGTCTCAACCCGTCTCTTATCTTAACAGACCAGTCTCAAACTGTCTCTTATCTTAACAGACCAGTCTCAGAGGGTCTCCTGTATTAATAGACCAGTTTCAAACTGTCTCTTATCTTAATAGCCCAGTCTCAAACTGTCTCTTATCTTAATAGCACAGTCTCAAACTGCTCTTGTCTTAAGAGACCAGTCTCAAACTGGCTCTTGTCTTAATAACCCTGTCTCAGACTGTCTCTTGACTTAACAGCCCAGTCTCAGACTGTATCTTGCCTTAACATACCAGTCTCAAACTGTCTCTTGTCTTAACAGACCAGTCTCAAGCTGGCTCTTGTCTTAACAGACCAGTCTCAAACTGTCGCTTTGCTTAATAACCCAGTCTCAAACTGGCTCATATCTTAACAGACCAGGCTCAAACTGTCTCTTGTCTTAATAACCCAGTCTCAAACTGAATCTTGTCTTAATAGCCCAGTCTCAAAGTGTCTTTTGTCTTAATAACCCAGTCTCAAACTATCTCTTGTCTTAATAGGCCACTCTCAAACTGTCCCCTGTCTTAATAACCCAGTCTCAGACTGTCCCTTGCGTTAATAATCCAGTCTCAAACTTCCTCTTATTTTAACCGACCAGTCTCAAAATGGTTCATGTCTTAATAGACCAGTCAGAAACTGTCTCTTGTCTTAACAGACCAGTCTCAAACTGTCTCTTGTCTTAATAACCCATTCTCAAACTGTCTCTCATCTTAACAGGCCAGTCTCCAACTGGCTCTTGTCTTAATATCCCAGTCCCAAACTGAATCTTGTCTTAATATCCCAGTCTCAAACTGACTCTTGTCTTAATATCCCTGTCTCAAACTGACTCTTGTATTAATAAATCCTTCTTTAACTGTCTCTTATCTTAACAGACCAGTGTTAATCTGTATATTGACTTAATAGACCAGTCTTAAAGTGTCTCTTATCTTAACAGACTTGTGTCAGACTATCTCTTGTCTTAATAACCCAGTCTCAAACTGTCTCTTGTCTCAATAGCCTAGTCTCAAACTGTCTCCTGTCTTAGCAGACCAGTCTCAAACTGTCTCTTATCTTATCTGACCAGTCTCAGACTGACTCTTGTCTTAATAGTCCAGTCTCAAACTGGCTCTTGTCTTAATAACCCAGTCTCAAACTGTCTCTTATCCTAACAGACCTGTCTCAGACTGTCTCTTGTCTTAACAGACCAGTCTCAAACTGTCTCTTGTCTTAATAGACCAGTTTAACACTGTCGTTTGTCTTAATAGACAAGTTTCAGACTGTCTCTTGTCTTAATAGCCCAGTCTCAGACTGTCTCTTGTCTTAATAGACCTATCTTTACCTGTCTCTTATCTTAACAGACCAGTCGTAATCTGTCTCTTGTCTTAATATACCAGTTTCAAACTGGCTCTTGTCTTTATAGCCCAGTCTCAAACTGAGTCTTGTCTTAATAGACCAGTCTCAAACTGTCTCTTGCCTTAATAGTCCAGTCTCAAACTGTCTCTTGTCTTAATAGCCCACTCTCAAACTGGCTTTTATCTTAACAGACCAGTTTCAAACAGTCTCTTGTCTTAACAGACAAGTCTGAAACTATTTCTTGTCCTAATAACCTAGTCTCAAACTGGCTCTTATCTTAACTGTCCACTCTCACACCGGCTCTTGTCTTAATAGAACAGTCTCAATCTGTCCCTTGTCTTAATAGACCAGTCTTAAACTGTCTCTTGTCTTAACAGACCAGTCTCATACTGTCTGTTATCTTAACAGACCTGACTTAGACTCTCTCTTATCTTAACAGACCTGTCAGAGACTGTCTCTTATGTTAATAAGCCAGTCGCAAACCGTCTCGTCTTAATAGCCCAGACGCAAACTGTCACTTATCATAACAGACCAGTCTCAGAAGGTATCCTGTCTTAATAGACCAGCCTCAAACAGGCTCTTATCTTAACAGACCAGTCTCAAACTGGCTCTAGTCTTAAAAACACTGTCTCAGACTCTCTCTTGTCTTAACAGCCCAGGCTCAGACTGTATCGTGTCTTAACATACCAGTCTAAAAACTGTCTCTTATCTGAACAGACCAGTCTCAAGCTGGCTCTTGTTTTAACATACCAGTCTCAGAATGTCTGTTAAATTAATAACCCAGCCGCAAACTATCTCTTGTCTTAATAGCCCAGTCTCAAACTGCCTCTTTTCTTAATAACCCAGTCTCAACCTGTCTCTTATCTTAACAGAGCAGTCTGAAACTGACTCTTATCCAAACAGATCAGTCTCAAACTGTATCCTATCTTAACAGACCAATCTCAAACTGGCTCTTGTCCTAATAGCACAGTCTCAGACTGTCTCTTGTATTAATATCCCAGTCTCAAACTGTCTCTTGTCTTAATAACCCAGTCTCACACTGGCTCTTATCTTATCAGACCAGTCAAAAGCTCTCTTATCTTAATAGACCATCCTCAAACTGTCTCTTGTCTGAATAACCCAGTCTCAAACTGACTCTTATCGTAATAGCCCAGTCTCAAACTGTTTCTTTTCTTAACTGCACAGTCTCAAACTGTCTCTTGTCTTAAAGCCCAGTCTCAAACTGTCTCTTGTCTTAATAATCCAGTCTCAAACTCTCTCTTAAGTTTATAGACCAGTCCCAGACTGTCTCTTGTCCTAATAACCCGGTCTCAAACTGTCTTTTATCTTAACAGCACAGTCTCAGACTGGCTCTTATCTTAATAAACCAGTCTCAGACTGTCTCTTATCTTAACAGAGCTGTCTCAGTCTGGGTCATGCCTTAACAGACCAATCTCAAACTGGCTCTTGTCCTAATAGCATACTCACAGACTGTCTCTTGTCTTAATATCCCAGTTTCAAAATGTCTCTTGTCTTAATAGACCAGTCTCAAACTGTCACTTGACTTAACAGACTAGTCGCAGACTGTCCCTTGTTTTTATAGCCCAGTATCAGACTGTAACTTGTCTTAACATATCAGTCTCAATCTGTCTCTTGTCTTAACAGACCAGTCTCAAGCTGGTTCTTGTCTTAATAGACCAATCCCAGACTGTCTCTTATTTTAACAGACCTGTCTCAAACAATCTCTTGTCTTAATAGACAAGGCTCAAACTGGCTCTTGTCTTCATAGCCAAGTCTCAACCTGTCCCTTATCTTAATAGCCCGGTCTCAAACTGAATCTAATCATAAACGACCATTCTGAAACTGTCTCTTGTCTTAATAGCCCAGTCTCAAACTGTCTCATATCTTAACATACCAGTCTCATACTGTCTCTTATTTTAACAGACATGTCTCAGACTGTCTCTTATCTTAACAGACCAACCTCAAATTGTCTCTTATCTTAATAGCCCAGTCTCAAGCTGTCTCTTACCTTAATAGACCAGTCTCAGACTGACTCTTGTCTTAATAACCTGGTCTCAAACTGTCTCTTATCTTAAGAGACCAGTCTCAGACTGGCTCTTATCTTAATAACCCAGTCGCACACTGTCTCTTCTCTTAATGGACCAGTCTCAAACTGTCTCTTATCTTAACAGACCAGTCTCAGACTATGTCTTGTCTTTATAGAGCAGTCTCAGAATGTCTGTTATCTTAATAACCCAGTCGCAAACTATATCTTTTCTTAATAGCCCAGTCTCAAACTGTCACTTTGCTTAATAGCCCAGTCTTAGACTGTCTCTTGTCTTATTAGATCAGTCTCAAACTGTCTCTTGTCTGAATATCCCAGTCCTAGACTGGCTCTTGTGTTAATAGCAGAGTCTCAACCCGTCTCTTATCTTAACAGACCAGTCTCAAACTGTCTCTTATCTTAACAGACCAGTCTCAGAGGGTCTCCTGTATTAATAGACCAGTTTCAAACTGTCTCTTATCTTAATAGCCCAGTCTCAAACTGTCTCTTATCTTAATAGCACAGTCTCAAACTGCTCTTGTCTTAAGAGACCAGTCTCAAACTGGCTCTTGTCTTAATAACCCTGTCTCAGACTGTCTCTTGACTTAACAGCCCAGTCTCAGACTGTATCTTGCCTTAACATACCAGTCTCAAACTGTCTCTTGTCTTAACAGACCAGTCTCAAGCTGGCTCTTGTCTTAACAGACCAGTCTCAAACTGTCGCTTTGCTTAATAACCCAGTCTCAAACTGGCTCATATCTTAACAGACCAGGCTCAAACTGTCTCTTGTCTTAATAACCCAGTCTCAAACTGAATCTTGTCTTAATAGCCCAGTCTCAAAGTGTCTTTTGTCTTAATAACCCAGTCTCAAACTATCTCTTGTCTTAATAGGCCACTCTCAAACTGTCCCCTGTCTTAATAACCCAGTCTCAGACTGTCCCTTGCGTTAATAATCCAGTCTCAAACTTCCTCTTATTTTAACCGACCAGTCTCAAAATGGTTCATGTCTTAATAGACCAGTCAGAAACTGTCTCTTGTCTTAACAGACCAGTCTCAAACTGTCTCTTGTCTTAATAACCCATTCTCAAACTGTCTCTCATCTTAACAGGCCAGTCTCCAACTGGCTCTTGTCTTAATATCCCAGTCCCAAACTGAATCTTGTCTTAATATCCCAGTCTCAAACTGACTCTTGTCTTAATATCCCTGTCTCAAACTGACTCTTGTATTAATAAATCCTTCTTTAACTGTCTCTTATCTTAACAGACCAGTGTTAATCTGTATATTGACTTAATAGACCAGTCTTAAAGTGTCTCTTATCTTAACAGACTTGTGTCAGACTATCTCTTGTCTTAATAACCCAGTCTCAAACTGTCTCTTGTCTCAATAGCCTAGTCTCAAACTGTCTCCTGTCTTAGCAGACCAGTCTCAAACTGTCTCTTATCTTATCTGACCAGTCTCAGACTGACTCTTGTCTTAATAGTCCAGTCTCAAACTGGCTCTTGTCTTAATAACCCAGTCTCAAACTGTCTCTTATCCTAACAGACCTGTCTCAGACTGTCTCTTGTCTTAACAGACCAGTCTCAAACTGTCTCTTGTCTTAATAGACCAGTTTAACACTGTCGTTTGTCTTAATAGACAAGTTTCAGACTGTCTCTTGTCTTAATAGCCCAGTCTCAGACTGTCTCTTGTCTTAATAGACCTATCTTTACCTGTCTCTTATCTTAACAGACCAGTCGTAATCTGTCTCTTGTCTTAATATACCAGTTTCAAACTGGCTCTTGTCTTTATAGCCCAGTCTCAAACTGAGTCTTGTCTTAATAGACCAGTCTCAAACTGTCTCTTGCCTTAATAGTCCAGTCTCAAACTGTCTCTTGTCTTAATAGCCCACTCTCAAACTGGCTTTTATCTTAACAGACCAGTTTCAAACAGTCTCTTGTCTTAACAGACAAGTCTGAAACTATTTCTTGTCCTAATAACCTAGTCTCAAACTGGCTCTTATCTTAACTGTCCACTCTCACACCGGCTCTTGTCTTAATAGAACAGTCTCAATCTGTCCCTTGTCTTAATAGACCAGTCTTAAACTGTCTCTTGTCTTAACAGACCAGTCTCAACTGTCGTTTGACTTAACAGACCATTTTCAAACTCTCTCTTGTCTTAATAGACTAGTCTCAAACTGTCTCTTCTCTTAATAGCCCAGTATCAAACTGTCTCTTGTCTTCATAGCCCAGTCTCAAAATGTCTCTTGTCTTCATAGCCCAGTCTCAGACTGTCTCTTGTTTTCATAACCCAGTCTAAGACTGTGTCTTGTCTTAATAGCCCAGTTTCAAACTGGGTCTTATCTTAACAGTCCAGTCTCAGAGGGTCTCCTGTATTAATAGACCAGTTTCAAACTGTCTCTTATCTTAATAACCCAGTCGCACACTGTCTCTTCTCTTAATGGACCAGTCTCAAACTGTCTCTTATCTTAACAGACCAGTCTCAGACTATGTCTTGTCTTTATAGAGCAGTCTCAGAATGTCTGTTATCTTAATAACCCAGTCGCAAACTATATCTTTTCTTAATAGCCCAGTCTCAAACTGTCACTTTGCTTAATAGCCCAGTCTTAGACTGTCTCTTGTCTTATTAGATCAGTCTCAAACTGTCTCTTGTCTGAATATCCCAGTCCTAGACTGGCTCTTGTGTTAATAGCAGAGTCTCAACCCGTCTCTTATCTTAACAGACCAGTCTCAAACTGTCTCTTATCTTAACAGACCAGTCTCAGAGGGTCTCCTGTATTAATAGACCAGTTTCAAACTGTCTCTTATCTTAATAGCCCAGTCTCAAACTGTCTCTTATCTTAATAGCACAGTCTCAAACTGCTCTTGTCTTAAGAGACCAGTCTCAAACTGGCTCTTGTCTTAATAACCCTGTCTCAGACTGTCTCTTGACTTAACAGCCCAGTCTCAGACTGTATCTTGCCTTAACATACCAGTCTCAAACTGTCTCTTGTCTTAACAGACCAGTCTCAAGCTGGCTCTTGTCTTAACAGACCAGTCTCAAACTGTCGCTTTGCTTAATAACCCAGTCTCAAACTGGCTCATATCTTAACAGACCAGGCTCAAACTGTCTCTTGTCTTAATAACCCAGTCTCAAACTGAATCTTGTCTTAATAGCCCAGTCTCAAAGTGTCTTTTGTCTTAATAACCCAGTCTCAAACTATCTCTTGTCTTAATAGGCCACTCTCAAACTGTCCCCTGTCTTAATAACCCAGTCTCAGACTGTCCCTTGCGTTAATAATCCAGTCTCAAACTTCCTCTTATTTTAACCGACCAGTCTCAAAATGGTTCATGTCTTAATAGACCAGTCAGAAACTGTCTCTTGTCTTAACAGACCAGTCTCAAACTGTCTCTTGTCTTAATAACCCATTCTCAAACTGTCTCTCATCTTAACAGGCCAGTCTCCAACTGGCTCTTGTCTTAATATCCCAGTCCCAAACTGAATCTTGTCTTAATATCCCAGTCTCAAACTGACTCTTGTCTTAATATCCCTGTCTCAAACTGACTCTTGTATTAATAAATCCTTCTTTAACTGTCTCTTATCTTAACAGACCAGTGTTAATCTGTATATTGACTTAATAGACCAGTCTTAAAGTGTCTCTTATCTTAACAGACTTGTGTCAGACTATCTCTTGTCTTAATAACCCAGTCTCAAACTGTCTCTTGTCTCAATAGCCTAGTCTCAAACTGTCTCCTGTCTTAGCAGACCAGTCTCAAACTGTCTCTTATCTTATCTGACCAGTCTCAGACTGACTCTTGTCTTAATAGTCCAGTCTCAAACTGGCTCTTGTCTTAATAACCCAGTCTCAAACTGTCTCTTATCCTAACAGACCTGTCTCAGACTGTCTCTTGTCTTAACAGACCAGTCTCAAACTGTCTCTTGTCTTAATAGACCAGTTTAACACTGTCGTTTGTCTTAATAGACAAGTTTCAGACTGTCTCTTGTCTTAATAGCCCAGTCTCAGACTGTCTCTTGTCTTAATAGACCTATCTTTACCTGTCTCTTATCTTAACAGACCAGTCGTAATCTGTCTCTTGTCTTAATATACCAGTTTCAAACTGGCTCTTGTCTTTATAGCCCAGTCTCAAACTGAGTCTTGTCTTAATAGACCAGTCTCAAACTGTCTCTTGCCTTAATAGTCCAGTCTCAAACTGTCTCTTGTCTTAATAGCCCACTCTCAAACTGGCTTTTATCTTAACAGACCAGTTTCAAACAGTCTCTTGTCTTAACAGACAAGTCTGAAACTATTTCTTGTCCTAATAACCTAGTCTCAAACTGGCTCTTATCTTAACTGTCCACTCTCACACCGGCTCTTGTCTTAATAGAACAGTCTCAATCTGTCCCTTGTCTTAATAGACCAGTCTTAAACTGTCTCTTGTCTTAACAGACCAGTCTCAACTGTCGTTTGACTTAACAGACCATTTTCAAACTCTCTCTTGTCTTAATAGACTAGTCTCAAACTGTCTCTTCTCTTAATAGCCCAGTATCAAACTGTCTCTTGTCTTCATAGCCCAGTCTCAAAATGTCTCTTGTCTTCATAGCCCAGTCTCAGACTGTCTCTTGTCTTCATAACCCAGTCTAAGACTGTGTCTTGTCTTAATAGCCCAGTTTCAAACTGGGTCTTATCTTAACAGTCCAGTCTCAGAGGGTCTCCTGTATTAATAGACCAGTTTCAAACTGTCTCTTATCTTAATAGCCCAGTCTCAAACTGTCTCTTATCTTAATAGCACAGTCTCAAACTGCTCTTGTCTTAAGAGACCAGTCTCAAACTGGCTCTTGTCTTAATAACCCTGTCTCAGACTGTCTCTTGACTTAACAGCCCAGTCTCAGACTGTATCTTGCCTTAACATACCAGTCTCAAACTGTCTCTTGTCTTAACAGACCAGTCTCAAGCTGGCTCTTGTCTTAACAGACCAGTCTCAAACTGTCGCTTTGCTTAATAACCCAGTCTCAAACTGGCTCATATCTTAACAGACCAGGCTCAAACTGTCTCTTGTCTTAATAACCCAGTCTCAAACTGAATCTTGTCTTAATAGCCCAGTCTCAAAGTGTCTTTTGTCTTAATAACCCAGTCTCAAACTATCTCTTGTCTTAATAGGCCACTCTCAAACTGTCCCCTGTCTTAATAACCCAGTCTCAGACTGTCCCTTGCGTTAATAATCCAGTCTCAAACTTCCTCTTATTTTAACCGACCAGTCTCAAAATGGTTCATGTCTTAATAGACCAGTCAGAAACTGTCTCTTGTCTTAACAGACCAGTCTCAAACTGTCTCTTGTCTTAATAACCCATTCTCAAACTGTCTCTCATCTTAACAGGCCAGTCTCCAACTGGCTCTTGTCTTAATATCCCAGTCCCAAACTGAATCTTGTCTTAATATCCCAGTCTCAAACTGACTCTTGTCTTAATATCCCTGTCTCAAACTGACTCTTGTATTAATAAATCCTTCTTTAACTGTCTCTTATCTTAACAGACCAGTGTTAATCTGTATATTGACTTAATAGACTAGTCTTAAAGTGTCTCTTATCTTAACAGACTTGTGTCAGACTATCTCTTGTCTTAATAACCCAGTCTCAAACTGTCTCTTGTCTCAATAGCCTAGTCTCAAACTGTCTCCTGTCTTAGCAGACCAGTCTCAAACTGTCTCTTATCTTATCTGACCAGTCTCAGACTGACTCTTGTCTTAATAGTCCAGTCTCAAACTGGCTCTTGTCTTAATAACCCAGTCTCAAACTGTCTCTTATCCTAACAGACCTGTCTCAGACTGTCTCTTGTCTTAACAGACCAGTCTCAAACTGTCTCTTGTCTTAATAGACCAGTTTAACACTGTCGTTTGTCTTAATAGACAAGTTTCAGACTGTCTCTTGTCTTAATAGCCCAGTCTCAGACTGTCTCTTGTCTTAATAGACCTATCTTTACCTGTCTTTTATCTTAACAGACCAGTCGTAATCTGTCTCTTGTCTTAATAGACCAGTTTCAAACTGGCTCTTGTCTTTATAGCCCAGTCTCAAACTGAGTCTTGTCTTAATAGACCAGTCTCAAACTGTCTCTTGCCTTAATAGTCCAGTCTCAAACTGTCTCTTGTCTTAATAGCCCACTCTCAAACTGGCTTTTATCTTAACAGACCAGTTTCAAACAGTCTCTTGTCTTAACAGACAAGTCTGAAACTATTTCTTGTCCTAATAACCTAGTCTCAAACTGGCTCTTATCTTAACTGTCCACTCTCACACCGGCTCTTGTCTTAATAGAACAGTCTCAATCTGTCCCTTGTCTTAATAGACCAGTCTTAAACTGTCTCTTGTCTTAACAGACCAGTCTCAACTGTCGTTTGACTTAACAGACCATTTTCAAACTCTCTCTTGTCTTAATAGACTAGTCTCAAACTGTCTCTTCTCTTAATAGCCCAGTATCAAACTGTCTCTTGTCTTCATAGCCCAGTCTCAAAATGTCTCTTGTCTTCATAGCCCAGTCTCAGACTGTCTCTTGTCTTCATAACCCAGTCTAAGACTGTGTCTTGTCTTAATAGCCCAGTTTCAAACTGGGTCTTATCTTAACAGTCCAGTCTCAAACTGACTCCTGTCTTAATAGACCAGGCTCAGGTTTGTTAATAGGTAGCCCATGCTTAGAATATTTGAGATCACACCTCGTACAGACCACAAACAAAACACAAATAGCGGAACCTTCCAAATAAGATTTAAAAAAAACATAAAAACATTAACCAAAATAAAATTTCCCAAAATCGAAAGGAAAAGGAAAAGGAAAAGGAAATGATATAAATTTTTTTTTTTACATGATTTCATAAAATTGATTAATTAAAGATGATTAAACATAAAGGATTTAATAAATAAACGAAATTATAACTTGGGAAATTATTTTAGAAAAAAATTGATTAAAAAATCTAAAATGATTTTGTAGAATGATTTAGTAAAAAAATTGACTTATTTAATGAAAAATAAATTAACAAAATGATTTTAAAAAGATATAGAAATAAATTCAAAATAAGGAAATGATTGAAAAAAAATAAAAGCAACACTCAGACTTAACTGAAAATAAGGAAGAAACCAATATTGCTTCTATGAAAGCTAGTTGAGAAAGCGAACCTGTTGAAGTAACAAATAATTAAAACAGAAGAAAAATAAAAAAAAATAATAAAAACAAAAACAAAAATTTAAAATAAATGAAAATTTCGTTAGAAAGCAATATATGTATGTATGTATATATATATATATATATATATATATATATATATATATATATATGCCAACAGGAAAAACGAAAACGTAACCTAATACAAGAAATAAGTAAGATCACTACACCAAGAATACATAAACATTATACAGGAAGAAGAAAAATACATCATCCAGAAATGCAACAAACATTTTAGCAAGAAATGATCCTGACAAACTGTCTGTACTACAGTTACTTCCTAAATATGCCACAACAACAACACACACACATACAGAACACATACTATGCCTCCTACCACAATACACACCCCAACAACAAGACACATGGACACAGAAAACAGGTTAGAAAACGACAGTGACACAGAGGTAAGTGACAATAATAACAATGAGAGAGGTAGAGAAACTAGGACCAATGGCAATGACATGGGAAACAATCAGAGAGACAAGATCAAGGTATATAAAGGAGCCAGGACCAAATGAGCAAAGATTGTAGAAAATGATGTATGGGGACTTGCCCCATGTTTAGGAGCACATTTTAGAATAAAATAGAAAGGATTAAGAAAAGGACAAATAAAATCAACTCATGATATGATAGCAATAAATATCAGAGTGTAACTTTCATCAATGCAAGCCGCAGAGGTGCACTACCTTACAGATTTAGAAGGTCTCGAGACAAACTAAAATTAAATATTAAGATAGTTGAAAAACCCTAATTAGTAAAAGCTATCCATTTCAAAGAACCCCCTGCACTGATAGGAAATGCATAGCCTGCAAGTTAAACCCACAAACTAACTCCAAAACTAGAAAAGTAGTATATAGTATAAGATGTACTGAAGGACAGTATAGGAATATGTACATAACATATATAGCTGAAACAGCCCGTAACATAGGAGAAAGGATAAGTGAACACTGGCGAGAACTCCAGGATGGAAAACACTCATGAGTCCTCCATCAACATGCCAAAATAGAACATAGGGGCACACTAGAGAACACTGAGATAAAAATTATATCCACACACAGAAAAGATGCAATGCTCAGACAAATCACAGAGGCAACAAACATAAACAAACTCCAACCAAAATTAAACAGAAAACATGAGTAAAATAGCAACACCACAACTAGTAATTAAGGACAAAATGAAATCATACAGAGACACACAAAAACCAAACTAACAAAACAAATCAGACACACACAGATAGAACAAACAACCAACTAGTGACAAGTAAATAAACATATAAATAAACACACACACACACAGATGTAATGCATGTGCTAATCAAGCACTCAACACATAACACAAAACCAAGATGGTGTAGGACAGAACAAAGGAGAGACACAAAGTAAAACCCAGTCACTGAGGAGGTCACAGAATGTGTGACAAAAGAGCTTCGACAATATATAAACAATCATCCAGTTTATTGAACCAATCAACCTACTAGAAGTTTATAATAAATTGAAGTGAAAACCAACAGGTGCATATTGGCAACATGATCCTCTCAAAGTATAACATATATATATCATCATCATGATCATCATTTTACATCCGCTTGTCTCTGCTTGCAAGGGTGGGACTGGAACTGATTCTGGCTTCATTTCTACAGCTGGATACCCTTCCTAACACCAATCTCATTTACAGTGAGTGCTGGGTGCTTTTTTGCTGTGGCACCTACACAACCATTTTGCAGTGGAATGATAGGGATCCCAGTCCTATCATCTCATTTCTACAGCTGAGTAAACTGGAGCAATGTGAAATAAAATGTCTTGCTCAAGGAAACAACACATCACTCGGATATATATATATATATATATATATATATATATGGAGGCACATGGCTTAGTGGTTAGAGCCTTGCATATATATATATATATAAGAAAAATTGCCTCCGTAGGCGGTATGCTGGTTGAGCACTTGATGCTCGCACAGAGCAGAGTATGAAATTATAAGAATAAAGGAACAAGGATTCAGTGTTGCATCACAACATATTTAGTAACATATTACATATGTTTCACTATCGATAAGCTTGAGGAATGACCTATTATTGATCGAACCTGACTCTATAATCGAAAGATCATCAGATTTGTTTCCTATGTGATCTTGTCTCCGATTCTATGTGTGAAGTTCTCTAGCTATTAGATATATACAGCGCATTCTAACAGCGTAGTATTTAGCGTCTGCTCATTAGTTCATTGTCTCATCATCAGTCTATCCCCGAAGTAACGTCGGTCTCCTATCTGGTCAAGTTGTCATGTGCATTCTTGTATGGAAGACCGTTGGCCTGCCTCTCACTGCGAGACATGGTTGAAGTGTTCGCAGGTCACACTTAGGGGCCGGTGTCCTTAGCAAGCAGGGAGGGGGAGGGTGGCTAAAGTTCGGACATGAAAGAAAAGACATATAGCGACTTACATATACATACACATACACACACACACATATCTATATATACACACACACACACACCCAAACACATGTACCTATACCTATAGATGCATATACATACATACATACATATGCATATATATACATATAGATGCATATATATATACATACATACATATGCACGCATATATACATACACACATTTATACACACACACATATATATATATATAGGTCAGGTCACCAGTTGGTGCTACTGGTAACATATATCCCAGTACAACCTGTCTCATGGTCGGGTTGTTGGCGACTAAACTGGCAACCCCACCAAGGTTTCTTGGTGAGGAGGGTGACTTTGGACATCCTGCAGGACTAAAAACAAAACCTGTCAAGGGGCAAAGGAGCTCTTAAGAGTCAATGGCCATCCAAAATCACCGGGAGAGATGACCCCTTAGCCTTTGTCAAGGCAGACTTCTAGGAGAAGGAAAACTCTGATATAACACCTGCAACCCTGATGGTATCCAATGATGTTGACTTGTTATTCTTTTTGGTAAATATCATCTTGGTTAAGAGAGTGGGACTGGCTTTGTACAGTGCCTTTGCTCACTATAAAAACTTCACGGCACAGGCATTGCTGTATATCTGGAGATCTCTCTGCACTTGTTGTTACATGGTACCATGGGCCCAGCACTGTGTCAATAATTGTCACAAGTGTAGTGTTTGTACCAGAGTTTTGAAGTCGCTGGCTGGACTAAAAAGTCACACTCGTTCAGCGCATCGGTAGGGTTTCTCCTACATGGATATAAAGTAGTGGCCGTACTCGAAAACGAGTTGGCAGCCACCATATATATATATATATATGTATATATATATATATATACACACACATACAAACACATACATATATATATATATATATATATATGTACATATCTACATACATCTACGTACATACACCCGCGCACATACTTATACAAAAAAACCTATGTGAATATAGATAGGTGTCCGTACATATATACACACATATGGCCATACATATATTAGCTGACATCCAAAACCTGCATGTGCAACAGTCGCACCCACCCAAACATTTACTTACACTTTTCTAAGTGTACATACATGCATATATATACTTAGACCTATATATACACATACACACCCATACATGTAAAAATACATATATATACACATAGACACCCACATACACACACATAAAGAATTTACATTTACAAACATATATGTACTTGTATAAACACATACATACACACAGATACACACATACATATATATATATACATACTGACATTCATATATACACACCTATATACATATATACACACATATAGACCCATGCATATGTATATATCATCATCATCATTTAATGTCTATCTCCCACGCTAGCATGGCTTAGACGGGAGTTGTCCTACTTTAGGCAAGATGGGTTGGGTGACCATGTCTCACTCGTATAGGACTATCTGGCAGGTTTTCTACGTCTGGATGTTCTGGTACCAACATAACTTTACAGAGAAAGGGTGGTGTTGGTGGGTGTGGGGTGGAATAGGGGTAGTGGGATGGGGTATATATTTGGTTAAGAGGTGCTTACTGACTGTAGGTTTCGCTTTGTACATAGGCAAGGCGGGTCTTCTGTATTACTGCGTAGCACCAAAGATCTTGGTCCAGTGACATTGTCTTAGAGAGGTGTAAGTGTGTAAGGTCGGAATTTATCAAATCGTCCTAGGTTTTTCTGGGTCTACCTACTCCGTACTTCCATCGATTTTGATCGTCCTGCACTTTTTTATACAGCTGTAGTCTTTCATGCGCATCACGTGACCATACCAACATAGTCTTCTCTCAAGTAAACAGTATCTGATCCCTCTTATTCCTAATTTCTCACTTAGTTCATTTATGCTTTGCCGTTTGCGTATATTACTATTACACATCCAACAGAGCATGGATGCTTCGTTCCTCTCCAGTCTGCACAGATCCTCTGCACACAATGCCCATGTTTCACTGCCATGTAACATTGTTGTTCATATACAGGCATCATACAATCTGCCTTTCATTTTTAGAGAGAAACCTTTAGTGGCCAATAGTGGTATAAGCTCTCTGAACTTTTTCCATCCCGTTCTGACTCTGGCTACTGTACTTTCAGAGCACCCTCCACCACTGCTGATTTTGTTACCCAGGTAACGGAAAGTGTCCACTATTTCTATAGAACCATCTGGGCAATAAAAGGAGCTAGTATCCTGTGGGCACTTTCTACTTATTGCACCTGAACATCGGCCACATATAAAATCTACATTCTTAGATAGTCTACCTGTGATCCCATTACATCTTTTATGTACCCATAGTTTGCATTTGGGGCATAGAATGGAATTTCTACCTACTCCTTTCCTACACACTGAGCATGGCCATTTCCAGAGGGTACCTGTGCCTTATTTTCCTTTCTACATACTAGAACTTTAGTCTTAGACAAGTTAACTTTAAGGCCTTTTGATTCTAGGCCATGCTTCCATGTTTGGAATTTCTTCTCTAGTTCAGCCATCGATTCAGCTATGAGAGTTAGATCATCTGCATATAGAAGTTCCTATGGGCAGCCAGTCTTGAACTCCTCTGTTATAGCCTGAAGGGCAATAATAAATAGGAGGGGGCTAAGACAGAGCCTTGATGAACACCAACGTTTACGCTAAATTCTTCACTATATTCATTGTTAATTGCTGACTGTTTCTTTATACATAGCTTGTATAGCCCTCACAAGCCATTCATCAACACCTAGTTTTCTAAGAGCCCACCAGATAATGGAGCAGAGGACTCTGTCAAAGGCTTTCTTCAAGTCAACAAAAGCTATCTTTTTCCCACTTATTCTCCTCATTTAGTAGCCTCTCTTATATATATATATATATATATAAAAACCCATATAGGAAAAGTATTCTCTCACACATACACATATATGTATATATATATACATGCATACACACAGGCATATGCATATATACCCATACACACATACACACATACACACACATACACACACATAAACATAGACCCACACCCGTAGATATGTATATATATATATATATATATATACAGACACACACATATATATATACACATACACACATACATAGATATACATGCACACCGATATAGATATATCTAAGCACAGACACATACATATATATATATATACATCTACACATATACATACATATATATATATAATCACAAACACACACACATATACATACTCACATATATCCTCCCCACACCTATACTCACATACATATACATACATATATGTACAAACATATATATATGTACTAAAGTATATATACACTCAGACACACAGATATACACCCATGTGCTAGGGTCGGTTATACGGAAGCCATTGTATACACTCTGAACATGGACAGGCCCAGCTGCAGGAAACCCAGCTATACGGATAGCAATACCATAGTTAGAGACACGTATAATAACCGCGTACAAACACACATTGATAGGTCCCAGGAAATAGATATAGACAGGAACACGACAATTAGATGGGTTTTGATGCGGGGTGTTGATAGGATTCATAACACAAGGAACCAGAACCTCCCCAACGTCACACTGATTGATAGAATAGCTAGAGGTAGGGATATCATATGGACGACACACAATGTGGGTGTAGGGAGACCGTATGGATTAACGACAGCATTAGAACACCGGCAACGCCAATAGCCAATACCAGTAGGAATAGATATAATGTCAGCAACTCTCTATAATATAGAAAGTAAACACGGAAACTCAGACCTATATGATAGATCTAGGAGTAGTGGCAATAGGAGGGTGGACTGAACCGAAAAACACAATAGGAGTACACAGCACAGGCCTATACCCACAGTAGCTCAATGCACATTTTCAATATATAAAGCAAATAAAAAAATAGAAGAGAAATGAGTAAAAAAAATAGAGCCCTTAATTTCTGATGGGGTTGTAAAGGAGGCCTTCTGACACATAGTGTGTTTTACACCTGATGGAACCCATCCTCTCCATAAAAACACCCCAGACAATTACTAGCAACATATTACATACTTGTAGCAATTGCAGGTACTATATTTAGCCAAAACAAAATAAACAAACAGTAGTTTACAAGCACTATATTAAATTCTCCACTCTATAACAACCTACAATATACTACAAAGCCTGCAAAACAGCACACTACACAGACCACATCCACAAATGCTCTGCTTAACAAAACAAAAATATGAAAAATAAAAGATGACCTGGATATGTGAGGAGAAACTTGTTGTCTCAGTAAATTTTTAATTTTCTTCTACAGTCTTTGTGATTTCATGTAAGGAAAGAGAAAGAATCAATCAACAAGATTCCAGACCTTATTTGCTTACTGAGTAGGGTGGAGCTCATCAAATTGGATCAGGGAAACAATGTTTCCATAGGTCTTTCCATTGCAGATACTATATACCTGTCATAACTCCTGATGGAAGGAGCAATGTGAAATAATGTGTCTTGTTCAATGCATTGCCCGGTCCAGGAATCAAACTCACTACCTCACGATTGTGAATCCAAGCCATATTGACATACAGCATTTCCAGGACATTTTAAAACCTGGCAGTCAATCTCTCCAGGTCTGAATACAACCAATTTTTTCTCGAGAAGGATAGAAAGATATAAAGGAAGAATTGGCATCAGTATTAGACTGATACTTTTTTATCGAGCTGGAAAGAATGAAAAGTAAAGTTGACCTTAGTAGGTTTTGAACTCTGTGACAGAGAGCCAGAACAAATGCTGCAAACATTTTAGTTGATGTTCTAATGACTCCACCAATTTGCGGCCTTCTAGGATCACACTATCCAATATATTCTTTTTTTTTCTAACATTATATAGAAATGAACTGAGGTAGATTTAACTGCTGTTTCTAGGAGGTCAAACCACCACATATAGGCTCTCTCAAAGACAGGTGATTTGAAGGAGACACTGCTATTTCTAGGATGTCAAATGACCACATAAAAACTTCAAGAATAGAGATGACCAAGTTAAAGCAATGTCATATAAATTCTAAACACTTGTTTATACTGAATGTTCTTGATTGGAAAAATGACATTTAATCCCCCCCCCCCCCCAAAAAAAAATAGGAAAGAAAAAATGTTTAAACTAAAACTAAAACAATAAAAATGAATGAAATTTGAAATATAATTTGAAGAAATTGTCTTGAATGATTGATTATGAGAGTTGATTAGTTTCAGGGTCAGCATTAAAAATGGTTCCACGTAGTGGATAAAATAAATAAATAAAAATAAAATAAATAAAAACAGAAATATGGAAGTTGGTGTGAAAAGTTGTTTTCCCCCTTTATTACCTTTAAAAGGTTCAATTCTTTCTAGATTTAACCTCAGCACTTCAAGATTTAACCCCAGCACTTCATAATTTCTACCACCACCCCTTGCAAAAGTTTTATCTTCTTCCAAATGTTTACCTTCTTCCATTTAAAATTGCCTCACTATTTACACTTATCTTTGTCTTCACACCTTCAACATTTCTACATCCTAAATTTAATTGAATTTGTAATGAGCCAACTAGATGGTTGTTTCACTTGCTATTTATCCCAGCCTTAATCTCTCTTAATCCTTTAATGTTCAAACCGGCCAAAACCGGCCAGAATTCTCTACCGCTTTCTGTTGAAACTGGCTGTTAAGGTATTGTTCCCAAATAAATACTTTCAAAATCTCATAGATTCGATATTATGTGAGATAATTATGTGGGGTAAAGCCTTTACCATGAAAATATAATAGTATATATGAAATAATTGTTTCTACTATTGGCACAGGCCAGCTAAATTATCTCAGTAGATTACTGGTACTTTATTTTATCGATCCCGTAAGGATGTTTTATTGACCCCATAAGGCAAAGTTAACCTCAGCGGGATTGGAACTCACACCATAACGGGGTGTAACTCTATGCTTCAAAGCATGGCGTCCGACCTTCTACTGATACTATAAAATAATGTGAATGCTAAAGGGTTAAATAATTCCTTGCTCTCTTAACAACTCCCGATCCCAAAATGATGTATTGGACAATGTAAAAAAAAAAGGTTAAATACCCCCTTCAGTCACAAATGACCATGAGATTTACATCTAGAAAGACACAAGTTCTGGGAAAGGTTGTTTGTGGAAGACCAACAGTTACCAATGCATACCATATCAAAGCAACAAGACCGGAACATTTAACTGTGTGAGTTCCCCACACTCTGAGGAAAGTATTTTTAAGTCCTGAAATATTAAGACAGAAAAATCAATAATATCTATCAGTTAAGACACAGACATCTTCATTGCCTACTGTCCATTTCACATTGCCTTGGCTTTCTTAAAACAAACCATTTTCTACATTATATATTACTAGCAGAAGAACCGACTGTCGGGTGGTTTTCTACTGGCATATGTAGTGTGAATATTGATATCATACACAAATATATATGTATATAGATATGATACGTAAATTGAAAAGTAAATTGACAATATGCACATAAACTGAACAAAGACTGTGTTACACTTACTTCCATAATCAGTAAAGTAATCCATGATACATTTTAAAAAAAGGCGATAATGGAGATGGAAAAGCGATGAAACTGTTGACGGAAAATGTTCATGAATCTTCACTTGAGAATGCCAATGGGAAGTTTCAAGCAGTGAATTTGAAAATAGATGCTGCTGGTATGAATGAATGAATTACATTTACCAATATGAAGAGTTGACCTTGCTATATTGTTGTTTTAGCAATTAAAAAGAAATTGAAATGCGTTTCAGAGTGATGGCTGTTTCACATCACTGTAGAATTTCTTTGTAGACACAGTTGTCAGCAAACAGACCCCTTTCATTTAATATTTTTATATTTTCTTTTTTTGTAACCCGTGATAATGCAATATACGTCTGACCATGTGAGAAGAATTGTGTTGGCAAACTGTCTTTCATCAGAATCCCCTGCATTAATTAACCGTTGATTGGTTGTCATCTCCATGGTTTCAACATAGTCCCAGAGATAAGATCTCTTGATGGTTGCCTCAACTATTTGTGATCCCGCACCATGATGTACAACTGGAAGAATTTGCTTCCAGTTACCAGAAAGTAATACTGTTAGACCACCCAATGGTTTTTTGCAATCTCAAACATCCTTGAAGCTCCTGTCAAGGCATTCGAAGATATGCTTATGTCCCATACTTATCTCATCAATGAGAGCTTGCTGCATAAGTTTACCTGTGGCATCCCTCTTTGTGAAGAAGCAAGTTGATTCAGCAGTCATATTGAGAGGAATCTTGCACTTGGAATGAAGAGTTCTACCTTTGTGTAGCAAAGTGGCTGCTATTCCAGATATAGCAGTAGCAAGTGCAATTTTTTTTAGATCGGAGGTAATCTAATAGGATGTTTATGAGGTAGGTCTTTCCTGTGCCTGCACTTGCATTCAAGCAGAAAATTCTGCCTTCATTTTCATTTACAGAGGTGATTACTTTGTGAAATATAACCAGTTGCTCAGGATTAAATGTTGGCAGAAGTTCATTTATGTTGCTTGCAGTTGATGTGTATTGAAATCAGTTTCTGCCATAAGAACCCTGTTGATTTCTGGTATGGCAACAATAGTTGGGTCTGGCCGAGGAAGTCCATAGTTGACATGAATGTCCAACCCATTATTTGTTGGTAGAACAATCTACACAGTTTGCTTGGACATGACTTGCTCATGACTTTCATGTATGGTAATTCTTCCATTTCTCCCTGAAATGCAGAGGGTCATTTGGCATGCAGTACAATAAAATGATGCAGAAGATCTCTCACAGCTGAGGACCAAGCATAATGGATGAGGCTTCTTCCATAGCTTTGTCTTTTTCCCCATCCTCATCCAACAGACCAAGTTTCCTGCATGCTTCTTGGAAGGTGGAAATTCAACTCCTTCAATTGTCCTCAAATCTTTTTATGAAGTTGACCCAGCCTTGTGATGTAGGATCATCCTGAGGTAATATAATTCAGATTGATGTCTACTGAGAGATACTGTTGGAATGCGTCCAAGAGATTCACTCATAAATTGTTGATCACCATCCAGATGTCCTTTTTTTCTTCTTTGCCACTTTTTGTTTGTCCAAAAGAAATATTTAGGAATATCAATATACAATATGTTTTGTGCCAGTGGGTTTTTAATATTCAGTTGAAAATACTCCGTCAACTTAGTCATTGGATGTCCCCTAGAAACAATACTTTCTTCCTGCCCTCGCTCATACACAACCATTTGTTCCCCAGGTAAATGGCAAGGCAACTTTTCAACTGGTGGTTTCCGATGATGTAATGGAAATTTATAGGTTTTCCAGAATGCTTCACTGGCTGAGATGTACCATGCATTGATATAGGTCTCAATCTCATTTTGGGCATGGTCACAATTTCTTTGATCATCCTTAATAGTGAAAGTGATCTTGTCTGATCCTTTTGTAATGTACTTATATAAGTACTTAACAGCCTTGACACTGCAGACAACCTCACAATTGATGTGACACTGATATCTCAATGAGAGGAAAGGCTTGTATGGAACAATCCAACAGTAAATTCTTGACCTTTAAGTTGGATTGTGTGGGTGTGACCACAACGTGGTCTATACCTTCTTCTATACTCCGCAAAGAAATTTTCAACAACAAATGTGGTTTGTCTGAATGCCTTGGGATTACTTTTTGAGCAATGGCGTTGTTGTCCTAGCCCTTCCATACATGAGCACATCATATTAGCTTGTCCACATGGGCCATGAATGTTGCAGGATGTGATGATCTTATGCAGAATTGGATTGGTCTCTTTATCAGGAATCTCACAATACACTACCTGACCAATGGCATCAGCAGTTTTGGGTTTGCTATATTCAGCCATTATCAGCAGAATATGAGCATGAATGAAGCCTTGTTTCTGCCCACTTTATTGTAGCAGAATGAGTCACAACTTTTCCTAGAACATTTTTTTTCAGTATGTCACTCATGAGGCTGTCAGAAGAATCTTGCTGAAGAATCTTGCACAAATATCAGGATGGTCCCTAGGTTCTTCACCAGGGTGCAGACTATTTTTTATTTAATCCCAGTTAGGGTTAGTTGTTACTGTGATGGCTTTCCCATGTTTCAAACCACATTCATCTCTTTGCAACCAATTGAAGCTAAGGCAAGCACATTGTCATATGCATGTATCTTATGTACAAAAGAATTTCCTGCTTGAGTGAAATCAAATTATTTCAGTATATTTGGGTTCATGTGGCCATCTATAAGCTTTGCAGTGTGGACAAACAGCAGCAAAGAGACTCCCTGCATTATGTTTTAACATTATGGAAAGAACAGTTTGCTCCTGGAAAGGTTCGTCTGTAGGATTCTTTGCCAGACCTTCAATTGACCTATTCCTTCCTCTCTGAACGTTTGGTGTATTTGTTGTAAGTTGTTGGTGTGTTAACTGAACTACATTTGTAGAAATTTGTTGGGATGTTGTAGAGCGATTATTATTTGATTGATTTGCCCTCGTCTCTCTTTGCTGTTGTGCATTTGCTGCCAAACGTTGAGATTTAGATGAGAAATGTTTTCTGTGTCCCATGTTCACTTTCTGTCATGTATATATGAATATATATGTTATCCCCACAGTGAAATCAATATATGTTAAAACGAAAAAAAATAAAGCTGACATGGAGAAAAGAAATCTTTGAAATAAATGATAGATTGGAAATATAATACGTTTATATATATATAATTGTTTCTACTTTTGGCACAAGGCCAGCAATTACCCAGTGCATTACTGGTACTTTATTTTATCTACCCCGTAAGGATGAAAGGCAAAGTTCACCTTGGCAGGATTTGAACTCAGACTGTAAAGGGACGTAACTATGCTGGAAAGCATGGCGTCCGACCTTCTACTGATACTGCCAATCTCCCGCCCTGTTTATATATATATAATGATATATAAGCGATGTGATATAGCGATAAAAATATAGCATACCTATTACCACTTTAGAATGTGTGAATGTATGTCTGTGAGTGTGTATTTTTGTAAGTGTGTCTGTTTTTGCATGATTATATTCATATAGTCATAGATATAAATGTATGATTGTCTGCTATTTCATACATCACACATAGGGAGAGAGGAGTAGTATGAAGTAGTCATAACAACAGTGGTAGACGCGTATGAAAACAAAAATTCTAGTATATATCTATCTCTTTTCATACACTCACACACAATCTCTCTCTCTTTCTTTCTCACTCTGTCTATATATATGGTAGTTAAGTGGTGGTGGTGGTTGAAGTTGATAGTGATTAGGTATATTGATACTAATTTTATAAAATCAAACAACAACAGTTATAATGCACCTGAGTGCTGTACACAATAATTTTCATTATTATACATACAACATCCTAGCCATGCTAATGAACCTGCTTTTATGGCAAAATGTTTATACCAGAAATTGAAATTTGAAATTTTTAAAAGAAGTAAATCTTGGAATAAGCAATAAAATTATTTATGCTTAATCAAGAGTTACGAAATTTAGAACATAAATTATGTAATATTCATTCATTATTTATTCAAAGTAATCCAAATTATTTTACTAATGGGATAAAAAAACTATAAACAGGACACACTCCCGCACTGCTCCCTTTATCATAGTAAAGATACTCAATGTTTCAAGTAAACTACAACACTTTATTAATAAAATATATACATTGCTCTCCTTCACACACACCACTTCTTGCTCTTGCTCGATGAGGCCGGGGTCATCCTAAGCCAGTGATCACAAAACCAGTGCCCTCCATCATTAGTGTTCCCAAACCAGCTCCTCTGCATCCTCCAAGGTGATGTTGAGCCTCCGGAGATCTTCCCTGATGATATCCATCCATCTGGTGCGGCGCCTGCCACGGGGCCTCTTCCAGCCTGCAGCCACTGCGTCAAATGAGAATAAGGCCCTGGTAGGATGAACTGGTGGAAAGTGGAGGACGTCTCCATACCAGTGCATGCAGCAGATAGCTATGAGACGGGAAGCTGTGGGCCGATGTGTGCATGCATGCAACACTTTGTTAGAAACGTGGTGGTCTTATCTGATGTTTTTGATGGTCCTCAGGGTTCAGCTATCAAAGCTGTCAATCCACTTTGCGAGGGTCTTTGTGAGAGGCCATGTTTCTGCTCCATAAAGGAGAATGCTGAAGACCAAAGCATTGACTTCTGGGAGATTGATTAATGGCGCCAAAGGGGCTTCCATAGGGAGTGCATGACCCCAGCAGCCAGGCCACATCTACGGTTGATCTCCAGGGTCACACAAACAATTGCAATAAATATATTGCTTTCCTTTACACACACACACACAATAAGTAAAATAAATACATTGCTCTTTTTTTCTTCCCCTCCTCCCTTCGCCTACAAGAAAATGTAGTGAAAAGGTGCTGAGTTGTTGATACAATTTCTGAATTCCTACTGCACAAATTACCTTCTTTGATGTATCATCTTCATCAATATATTTAATTGAAGATGCAGGAGACTGTACATGTGGTGCCGCCTTGTCGTCTGCTTTGGGTGATTGAGGCGTTGTTAGAAACATTGGATTATCAGTGCTGGCTGTTTGTTTTGGAGAGTTTGGGATAGAATTATCATTTCCAGAGTTTCTTTCATCATCAACTTTGCTTGGTGAAGCACTCTAACAATGAAAAGGAAAGAAAAAGAAAAGAAATAGTAAAAGCAGTAATAATAATTGTTTCTACTTTTGGCACAAGGCCAGCAATTATTGCAGTACATTACTGGTACTTTATTTTATTGACCCCGTAAGGATGAAAGGCAAAGTTAAAGGCCAGCAAATTTTGGGATGGGGAAAGTCGATTAAATCAACCCCAGTGTGTTACTGGTACTTTATTTTATAGACTAAAAGGGTGAAAGGCAAAGCTAACCTCAGCAGAGTTTGAACACAGAACGTAAAGGGCCACAACTTTATGCTGCGAAGCAGGTTGTCCGACACTCTACTGATACTGCCAATTCACCACCCTAATAATAATAATTGGCACAAGGCCAGCAATTATCCCAGTATATTACTGGTACTTTATTTTATTGACCCCGTAAAGATGAAAGGCAAAGTTAACCTCGGCGGGATTTGAACTCAGACCCTAAAGGCACATAACTCGTTCGACCCTCTACTGATACTGCCAATCTACTGTGCTAATAATAATAATAATAATTGTTTCTACTTTAGGCACTAGGCCAGCAATTACCCAGTACATTACTGGTACTTTATTTTATCGACCCCGTAAGGATGAAAGGCAAAGTTAACCTCAGCGGGATTTGAACTCAAACCGTAAAGAGACGTAACACTGCTAGAAAGCATGGCGTCCAACCCTCTACCGATACTGCCAATTCACCGCCCTAATAATAATAATAATTATAATAATGGTTTCAGATTTAGGCACAAGGCCAACAATTTGAAGGGAAAGGGAGAAGTCGTTTAAATCAAGCCTACTGATACTGCCAATTCACCACCCTAATAATAATAATTGTTTCTACTTTTGGCACAAGGCCAGCAATTATCCCAGTGTATTACTGGTACTTTACTTTATCAACCCTGTAAGGATAAAAGGAAAACTACCGACAGAGGAATTTGAACTCAGAAAGTAAAGGGATGTAACTCTATATTATGCTGTAAATCCTTACTGTCATTTACATACATTTAAATGTTGCAATAACACAAGGCTACCATAGCATTCTTACATTGTAGGGTCCTGTAACTCCTGAGGGAGTTGTAGAGACACCATATTGACATAACAGTATTTCTATGGATTTTTTATACCTAAGTGGTGCCCATCTCTTCTCCAGCTTTTCCGGAGAAAGATAGAGAGTGCAAGAAAGGAAGTGAAAAAGAAATATAGAAGAAGTATCAACCAAGTACTAGACTGGTACTTATTTTATCGACCTGGAAAGGATGAAATGCAAAGTTGACCTTAGTCAGATTTGAACTCAGAGAGCAGAAAGCTGCATTCTATCCAATGTTTTAATGACTCTGTCAATTTAGATCTAGCTTTAATAGCTTTAAAAGGGTTGTGGTAATTACAGCAAATCTCCCAACATACAGCAAACTGCTTTCAGTTAACTTAATCTCCTACAGTAATTTATTAGGCTTGCTTCACCACTAACCAAGCTTCTTATAATGAAGCCAGTCAAGTAATTTTAGACTTGCTTCACCATGAATCCAGCTCCTTATATTGAAACCAGTCAAGTAATTCTAGAAATTACAGTTGATAGATGAAAACTTTATCAACTAAAAGTAAAGTTGTGGCATTCAAATGTTAATAAACTTAGAATCCCTATTATTGGGGAAAAAAAAACACCGGGAGAATAAAAATAAATGTAAATTATAAAATGGTAGGCAAACAATTTTGCAAATTTAATTCTTCTTTTTCTTCTTCATCCACTTGTCTCCTAGCAAGTCAAAAGCAACTGTTTCCAGCTGATCCGGCTGGATCCTGAGCTCATGGATGTTATCCAACCATCTTGCTCGAGGTCTACCCCTGGGTCTCCTGCCAGTTTGTTTTGCCCATAAAATCTGCCCAGCAATTCTTTCCTGAGATATTCTAATCACATACCCATAGTATCGAAGCTAGTATCTCTCAATTTGGAGAAATAGTGGCTTTACCTGGAGCCACTTTCTGATCCCCGAGCTAGTACTTTATCAAATAATATTACCCCAAAGACCCTTTAGTATTTGAAATAAACTTTTTATGTAAAAAAAAAAAAGGATTAAATACAACTCACTAAAGCCAGTGTGATCAAGTTATTCAAATCCCACTAAGGTTCACTTACATGCTAGATGTCATCCCTCAAATGATTTAACCCCATCACTTGGCACTTGGCTGACTTAAGCAGATTTCAATTATTCTGGACAGGTTTCCTGTATATCTACTTCCTTCCTCTCCAACCAGTGTTAGAGGCTCTGGAAAGGGTAATGGGAATTGTGCTTACTTCTGAATAACCAATGAAATCATCATCATCATCATCATCATCATCATCATCATCGTTTAACGTCCATCTTCCACGCTAGCATATAGTAAGACGAGTATTTGCATAAGATAAAGAGGATGTACGTAGTGTCAAGCTTTTAAATTTTCTAATTTAAAAAAAGTAACTTAGAAAGATGGGCAGCAGGAGATGAATTAATAAATTATGGATTAGTCATTATGATTTTAGCCAATCAATTGTGATTTCTTAGGTGTCTTTCCAGAGATCCAGGCCACATGGCACACATAAGTCAGCCAGAGAATACCTTCTCTAAGGTTTTTAATATCTTCGGTCAATGTCATCCATACCAGTGGCCTTGCCACATTTCAGCTGTTTGGTCTTGTGACCTCAGCCTCTATGGGGTTAGTCATCGCTCCCAGGTCCACCTTGTATACATCTCAAGTATTCTCTCTACCTTGCGATTGCTTCTGACAGGACTCGCTGGAAGGAGTATTTGAGGACCCTTCCACTCCAAACCTCCCAGGAATAATAATAATAATAATGATTTCTACTATAGGCACAAGGCCAGCAATTATTCCAGTGTATTACTGGTACTTTATTTTATCGACCCCGTAAGGATGAAAGGCAAAGTAAACCTCGGTGGGATTTGAACTCAGACTGTAAAGGGACGTAACTCTATGCTACATAGCACCGTCCTTAATAATAATAATATAATAATAATAATAATAATAATAATAATAGTTGTTTCATTTATTGGTCACAAGGGGACACTACAATAGATGGGGACAGTGGGGATTTTACACAAAAATCAAGTAAAAAATATAAAAACAATAACAATAAACAAGAAAATTACAAACAACAAAGTTCCCGAACAAGGGGGATAGCCATCCAGGGTCGACTCAGGTAACTCACCAATCCTGAACAACCCGATGCTTTGTGGGCACTCGGGAAGAGCATCCCTCTGCTTCTCAAATTAACAAGTCTATAAGCACACGCTCAGAGTAGGGCCATTCTTGCCACATTCACCCACCTTTTAGCAAATGTACTGAGGCGCACTCTCCACCCTTACCTTCCTTTCCAAGCAAAACTTGAAAAAGTTGATGAAAGATTGACCAAAGAGAAAAGTGTCTGTCTTCAGTCCTTTCAACCTGGTCCACCATATAACCTCTTTCGCAACGGCTACCAGACAGAGTAAAATGCCTGCCCTTCCTGACCAAAAGAAGATGACGGGTCGATCTTCCCTATGGACTTGGTCCATAGCTGGATCCATTCTGCACGTGACAGCAGCTGGTCGACATGACTCCACAAGTCAGCAATGCATGAATACTGGATGAGTGCATGCAGAACTGTTTCGCTATTCTGCGCGCATCTCGGGCTGGTCCGTCTGACAGCCCTTCCGTGCCTGTAGAGTTTATCTCAAACTGGCAGTGCCCCCAGGTAGTACTGCCAAGCGAGGGATTTCTGGAAGTTTTCCATAGTCCCCTGCTTGAAAGTGCTCCGGAACAGACTGGTCAGTTCTACTTGGTTGACACAGAAAGGCTCTGTGTTGTCACACTTGCCCACCTTTATAGAACTCGAGAGTAGAAGTTCCATTGACCACATTGCCCACCTGGTAGTGAGTGCCTGGCAACATTCCAGATGCCAGGCGCTCAGCACATGTTTGGATATCATTTGCCTCAGCATGTCCAGCCCTCCGTGTAGAGGGTTCTGGCAGCAGATGGACCACCTAACCAATGGAACCTGTCCCCTTGACAAGAAGTTGAAGAGGCGCTGCTCCAATTTGGCAAGGCGTGAACGAGGGACAAGGCACAATGGTCAGGCAGTAGATGGCGTACGTGATGTATGCATTCCCCATCATCACCCGACCTTTCAGGGACAGCTTCCTCTCGGCCCATTTCTGGGTGAGAGTGGTTATCCTGATCATAGCATCATTCCAATTCTTATTCACCTGGAGGTCTGGTCTGTACCAAACCCTGAGTAACTTTACTCGTCCATCCGTCCAGCACCTCACGATGCTGTTGGATGGCATGGACTTGCCTCTCCAGGTACTGAGCTGCAAGCCCACCCACTGACTTTTCCGGATTAAGATTCACTCCTGTCAGCCTTTCCTCCAATAAGGCGCTGATTACCTCGATTTCTGAGCTGTTCGACACCATCACGGTGATGTCGTCCGCATAAGCCGACACAGCCTTTCTGTAACCTGGTTCGAGTGGGATGCCCTGCAACAGCTCTAGCTTTCACAGCAAAGGCTCAAGATTCAATATGTACAGAAGGGAGGGATTAGGTCACCCTTGACAGACTGATCGGGAGATCTGAAATAGTTCTGAAAGATACCCATTAACTTTGATCACCGAGCAGATGCTGCTGCTGTGCATTGCAGTGATCCAGCCTCTGAAGATGTGACTGAAGCCTTGAGGACAGCTTCCAGGTATAGATGGTCGACCCTATTGAAAGCTTTTGATTGATCTAAATTGATCAGAGCCCCATCAAAGCCAGGTATACACCCTACCCTCTCTATAATATATCACATGAGGTAGAGGTTGTTGTGTATGGGTCTGGTCGGGATTGCACAAGTTTGCACTTCCCCTACCAAATCCTTGAAGACAAGTGCCAATTTCTTCGCTAACACCTTGGCCAAAATTTTAAACTCTGTGTTTAGCAGAGTTATGGGCCTGAAGTTGTCTAACATGTACCTCTTTTTCTCGTCTTTTCTCATCAGCATCACTAAGCCCTGGGAATACTCCCATTCTGTTGCCAATTACAGTAGAGCAGTTCGAGGAGATCAGAGAAAAAGTCTGGCATATTTACGTAAAGCTCACAGGGCAGACCATTCAAACCGGGTGACTTGCGCCTCATACAGCTAACTAGGGCACCCCAAATTTTGGCTGAAGTTATTGGCCTTTCACAGCACTCAGCATCGGCCGTTTGAGGTAGGAACTGAAGTCCTCCACCATCTCTGACCCTCCACTCACCCTGAACAACCGAGCAAAAGTGCTAGCAAAAGGCCTCACACATCTGCCTGGAATCATTCAGCTCGCATCTGTCTTAGTCCATCAAAGACTGAATTGTGGTTTTGTTACCACACTGCCTTTGCCACGCAGGCCAATCAAACAGCTTTGGTTCCCTCATTTCTTAGAGCATGCACCTTAACTCTGACAATGCATAAATAATGAATAAATAGTTTAATACCATTCTTGCTGCTAACACATCAGTTGCAATGCCACTACAAACTGCCTTGTCTAACTTGGTTACTAACTCCCTCTTCTTTCTATTTTTCTCTAACGCTACTAATAACTAAATTGTTGACCTGGTCCCTGTAAGCCTTACTTGCTGGAACTGACATGTTCAGCTTTCAGTACCCAGGTCCTAACATGTGTTGTGGTCAACCACACAGATCACAAACTTGTGATCTGAATAGGCGACCGTTTTAAAACATGGGCAGCCTACACTATCCTTATTTATTTCCCTAATGAAGAACATATCTATATATGATCTAGATGACCCTATGTGGTTGGTCCAGGTCCACATTAGGGAATAATAGTTGGTACCTGTCAGACAGTTGGAACTTGTTGATCAGATACTTGAGGCTTTTGCACCTCTGCTCCTATTAGCTACTCCCGCACAATCCCTGCATGCATCTATGATGCCGTTCCAGTCCCCAGCTAACTGTAAAGGGTGAGACTTCCCAGAAAGGTTTCCTGGCACCTAAAGAAGTCTGGCCATCCAGCTCTGGTCAGGGCTTATACAGCCACTAGTCTGAAGGCATCACCATTGCTATTGTTCATGTCCAGGACCACCAACTTACCATCTGGGTCTCAGAAGATTGACTTTACCTTGAGATCCAGGCCTTTCCTAAACAGCACTGTCACTCTATGTCCCATTCCCAGCTGACTAAGAGATGCAAAGATCTGATAGTCATTGGAAATGGGGGCTAGTGCGCCCATGTCGGAAATCCTGGTCTCACTGATGGCAATCACATCCATATCTAGAAACCTGAGGCCATTGAACAGGCGAGCCTGCTTCCAGGGTGACCACAGGCCACGGACATTTATGCAGCCTACTCTTAGGGTTGCCATATTGGTAGATTAAAGGAGAGAGAGGAAAAGTTTACTTACTTCCCAGGTGCTTGTGGAGGTTGGGTGGTTCGACCTCCATGTTTGGTGGGGTTTCCTTTGGGAACCCTGTTAAGAGTCTTGAAGTAGGCTTCATATTTGGGACTCCCATGTCCTCAGGAAAGCTCTTTCTGATCTCTTTGTATGCATCAAGTGACATACTTACCATCGATAGATCCTCAGATACGTGAAATGTGCTGGTGCCAAATATTTCCCCTTCCTTTTCTATGTCTTGCCTTCATACTATC
This sequence comes from Eledone cirrhosa, assembly GCA_964016885.1. Classification (NCBI taxonomy): domain Eukaryota; kingdom Metazoa; phylum Mollusca; class Cephalopoda; order Octopoda; family Eledonidae; genus Eledone; species Eledone cirrhosa. The sequence continues at coordinate 21,255,664 of OZ024753.1, read as the reverse complement.
AGGGCCATCAAATCCTTGTTAGCCCTTCGTAATAGCATGAAGTTGTGCGTTTTGTTTTGTTGTTGTTGTGGTTGTTTGCGTTTGGGGGATTGTGGAGGTGATAGTTTTGTTGGTGTTGTTTTGGGTGTGTCTGTGTTTGTTGTGGGTGTGGTGTCTCGGATTTTTCTCATATCTTCAGGCCTGATCTGGAGAAGTATCTCCAGATCAATCCCAGACCAGTCATCCTTGGCTATTCTCATTTCCTTGATCAGGATGGTATCTGTCCCCTCCACAATCACGCATCCCAGGAGTCACCTCATGTGACTCACACTTGGGGGAATCCTGGGAATGTGGACTCTCACTGTTCTTTTTCCCATGGCTTCTGACTTAAAAAGCACCAAAAGGGTGTTATATTGTCTGTCCCTCACTATGTACTCAGTGTCATCCCTGATGCAGCTCAACACAGCTTCAATTTTGACCTGTGAAGTTTGACGCTTTTTTGTCTGCACTGAAATGCATCTAAACTGCACCATTCTCCTCTCCTCTGCTTCTATGGCTTCTGCTGGGACATTTAAGTTGGCCCATGCTGGCTCTTGTTTGATGGGCTTCCAGGCCTGGGCCAACTTTTTATCTTTTTCACTGAGGTCCATGGTAAAGCATGGCCTCCTTTTGGCTGCTGCTGTAGCAAAAGTGTTTTTGTTGTCTGTGTGACCGGTTCTGTTGTTGTTGGTGGTGTTGTCATTGTTGTTGGTGTTGTTGTTATTGGTGTCGTTAATCATTCTTTTGTGGGGGCGTTGCTCTGCCATGTTTTTCGTTTTTTAAAAAGGTCCAAATATTATAACATCTCCCCTTCTCAGAGCAAACACAGAAGTTTTATGAGCTTTTAAAAAATATAACAATCAATACAAATGAAAATAAAACAGAAAATATACCGCTTTGCGAAACTCAAACAAACACGTCTACACTGTCTGACAGAGAAGAAGAAGAAGAAGAAGAAGATGACTGAGGAGGAAGAAGAAGAAAAAGAAGAAGAAGAAGAAGAAGAAGAAGAAGAAGAAGAAGAAGAAGAAGAAGAAGAAGAAGAAGAAGAAGAAGAAGAAGAAGCAGCAGCAACAACAACAGCTCCAGCAGCAGCAGTAAAAGCTGCTGGAATTTGCTAGCATAGCCAGGTTTGGTATATATTACAGCTAGTTTTATAAATTGTTTTAGGTGACCGATAATGTGTTAAAAATATATAATGTTTTAATTACATAATTATATTTAATTATTCAATAGAATTATATAATTTAAGTATATAATGGTATAGTTATATTTAATTTTATAAACATATAATTATCTAATTATTTAATTATAATTCATTTCATAATTATATTTATAACATATAATTTTATAGATGTTGGCATGGATAGATTTCTAAGGAGTAAATTTTGCAACTGGCTGATTTGTGGCTCAGTCTTTTGAATGAATTGACCATTTCCTTTTGAGTGAAATTTGGTATACGGAAACTGTGTGGAATCCTGTTGTATGTATTTGTGTCAAAGATGGGTTGTTAATTAGTTCATTGTTTTCATTGTTCAATACTCACACACATATATAGAAAATGATTCTGTAACTTGAGCAGAATCTTCGAGGGAATCTTATGTGATGAGCACCTTTCACTGCCTAATCTCACTGAAACCATCTCTTCAAAGCCACATTGAATTCTAACAATATTATTGGCCCCATCATGTCGACAGTTGATCGACAAGATCCCAGACCTCATTCACTTAACGAGTGGGGTGGAGCTCATCAAATTGGACTGAGGAAACAATGTTTCCATTGTTCTTTCAAATGGCTAATACTATCTATTGGTCACAATTCCAGGTAGAAGGAGGAACGTGAAATAAAGTGTCTTGCTCAAGGACAACCTCACAATTGTGAATCCAATTCTCTAACCACTCAGCCATGCTCCTTCACAAATATATATATATATATATAAAGAAATAGGATTTCGCTTCATGCATAGCTTTATACAATATGTATAAATATTTTGTATCTCCAAAGAAATACGGTAGCTATGCAAACACCGGGGAGGGGAGGGGGGGCTAATGCCCTCTGGTGATGTCCAGCAGAAGCAAGGGGGACAACCATCTATGCATTTCAGGCTTAACTGGCCTTCGTCAGGACATTCCCTCCCACCTGAAGAGATTCTTTTAGTGTAATATCAAAACATTTATTTATTTCTAAAGAGGATATTTCTGCATCTAATAATGGTACCGGTTTCAGCATTATATGCATTGTCAACTGCAGATATGCATAATATGGTTAAGTTCCATATAATAATAATTGTTTCTACTTTTGGCACAAGGCCAGTAATTAACCAGTACATTACTGGTACTTTATTGTATCCACCCCGTAAGGATGAAAGGCAAAGTTAACCTCGGCGGGATTTGAACTCAGATCATAAAGGGACGTAACTCTATGTTGCAAAGCATGGCATCCGACTCTCTACCAATACTGCCAATCCACCGCCCTATACAAATAATAATAATAAAAAGTGGAAGAAAAATTATTAATTTTTACATACATATTTTGAAAGGAGAGTTCATATCTCTGTCCATGTTTGTCTTTTTTTCTCTGTTGGCTAACAAGTAATAGTTTTGATTTTTTGGTTTTGACTGGTAGTAGTAGGGAAAGAGAGGGGGATGAGAGGGAGAAAGAGGGAGGGGAGAAGGAGAAGGTGAAAGCCACTCTTATAAATTGCAACAAAGGCGAGCTGGGATTGGTTTGAAAGGTTGGATGACCTTAGAGTTGACAAGGGGGAAGGGGTTGTTTCTAAAAATATCCATCTTGGTATTTTATCTTAGAAGAAATCATCAATATTGACTTTGTGATTTTGCCACAAAAAAGATTCAGAGTTACTGAAATACTAATTCCATCTTTAACAGAAACCTCCAGATTCAGGGGAATAGAGAAAATTTTGCCACAAAAAGGATTCAGAGTTACTGAATGACTCTACAGGCATGGAAGGGCTGTCAGACGGACCTGCCCGAGATGCGCGCAGAGCGACGAAACCGTTCTGCACACACTCGTCCAGTGTCCGTGCATTACTGACTTGTGGAGTTATGTTGAACAGCTATTGTCGCATGTAGAACAGATCCGACTATCGGCCGAGTCCATAGTGAAGATCGACCCACCGCCTTCTTTTGGCCAGGAAGGGCAGGCAATTTTCCTCTGTCTAGTGGCAGTAGCGAAAGAGGTTGTATGGTGGACGAGGTTGAAAGGACTGAAGACAGACACTTTTCTCTTCGGCCAATCCCTCATCAACTTTTTCAAGTTTCACTTGGAAAGGAAGGTGAGGGTGGAGAGAGAAGTGCTGCCCCCCAGTACATTTGCTGAAAGGTGGGTGAATGTGGCGAGAATGGCCCGTGTGAGTGGGCCTACTCTGGTCATGCGGCTGTAGGTAGGTAAATTTGAGGAGGAGAGGGGGTGCCCTTCCAGGGTGCTCTCGAAGCGTCGGGTCGTTCAGGATTGGTGGAGTACCTGAGCGAACCCTGGGTGGTCATCCCCCCCTAGTGGGGAATTTTTTCTTGTTGTAATTTTCTTGTGTCTTTGTTATTGTGATTCATATTGTTTACTTGATTTTTCTGTAAAACCCACTGTCCCAGTCTTTTGTATTGTCCTCTATATGTCGGCCCTTTTGGCCAATAAATGAAATCATTATTATTATTATTATTATGGATAGTTATATTATAGACACACATGTGTGAAGACGGACAAGTCTGCGGGGGAAAAGGTTTGTAACTTTAAGCTGTTTTAAAGTATCATTTTTTGGTATTTTCTTGTCGTTAATGAAACATAAGGTACCTACCTTGGTTTCAAGGAAGGGATACCTCTCAATATTTGGGCTTTAAGCCCGAATATTCAGATTTATTTTAAAAAACTTCGAAAAAAATTTTTGATCTTGAAACGGCAAACAACGTTCAGGTCAAAAGTTCAAAAGCAGCCACTGTAGATTTCACCACAACTACGACGGCTACAGACATGTCTGTCATCCACTCCACTGAATGTGAAGGTAAAACTCAAAAGCTACCATCACAACCTTCTGTGTCAGCAGCAATATCATCTGAAAACGACATCACCACCACCACCACCACAACAACAACAACAACTCAGAGCAACAACGACAATAAGACCGACAGCTTCAATGTAAACATGGATGGCGGTGGCAACAGCAACAACAAACAAAACAACAACACCAATAACAACAGCAAGAACGACAACACCAACAACAAAAGCAACAGAGGCACCACATTTGCTGCAGCAGCAGCAAAAAGAAAGCGCTTATTGAATATTGATATTAGTGATAAAGATGAACAGTTGGCCCAGGCGTGGAGGCTAATTAAACGGGAGAAGTCCTGGGCAAACCTGACCATCCCGGACGAGACAATAGCGGCCATGCAAAGGAGGACGGTGTATTTTCGATGCATTTCGGTGCAGACACGAAAAGTGGAACTTGCCAGCCAAGCAGAGGTCGAGGCTGCTTTGGAGTGCATCGGAAGTGACATAGAGTATAAAGCAAGAGCCAAACAGTTCGGTACCATCTTGGTACTGTTCAAAACCGAGGCCCTTGCTATTAAGCACTCGGTGACCCCCTGCAGAACGGAACGCATTATCATGCACCCGTCCTACATGGGTAAACGGACAGTAAAGGTCCGCATTCCCAGCATCCCACCAGGAATGAACATATGGTGGCTGCTGGGATGTGTAATCGAGGAGGGGACAGACACTAACCTCCTGGATATCAAAAGGACAGAGAGAGAAGACTGGTTCGGAATGGATTTGGAGATGCTTCTCCAAATGAAACTGGAGGACATGAACAACATCCCGGATTTTGCCCGCCTGCAGGATGGGACAACAATCCAACTAATCACTGAGGGAAGAAGGCCACACTGCTTCGTCTGCGGGGAAGAAAAGCATCTGCAAGCCTTCTGCCCTCAGCGCAAAAATGCAGGAGGTCGCAAACCTCCTTTGTTGCCAACGCCAGTGTCAGCACGGAAAGCTGCACCACCACCACCAAAAACAACACCAACAAAGACATGGACACCAACATCAAAAACAGCCGGACCACCACCAACACCGAAACCAATCCAAGGGGAAAACGAGGAAAGCTCTCCCACTCCCCCTACCCCCCCCAATTATACACATAGACAAAACAATAAAGGCACACACAGACACAGAGACACTCACAGCCACAGACCCTTTGTCTTCCAGCAGCGAAGATGAAGGAAAACCCAAAAGTGCAAAAAAACAGAGAAAACTCACCAAAGAAAAGCCCCAACAAAACACAAAAACACACAACAAAAAATACAGACACCACTAACGCAAACACTTCCCCAATAACATCAGCACCAACAGCAACATCGACACCACCTCCACAATCCCCGAAACGCAAACAACCTAAACAAACACAAGTACAAATAAACACACAAATACCTGAAATTGCAGACACCACACCTATAACAAACACAGACATACCCGAAACACCACCACCAAAACCATCACCACAACAGTCACCAAAACGAAAAAAAATAAAACCACACCAACAAAATGTTAAAAACCTCGTGCTTGTCAGAAGGGCCAATGATAAACTGATGGCCCTCTTAGCACGAAGCGAGGACATTCAAACAGAGGGGGAGATTTTTGAAATGAGCATATTTTGCGTGCCAGAAGATTTGCTTCTGGTCCAAATGCACTCGATTCCTTCAAAGAAATTCGGGAGAGCTTTCCTCAAGACGTCGGAACCCCGAATGTGAAACCCACATCGAGTCTTTTAAAGGGGCTCCCAAAAGAAACCCCACCAACCATGGAGGTTGAACAACCCGACCTTCACAAGACCCCGGGAGGTAAGTAAACCTTTCCTCTCTCTTTTAGCTTGCCAACATGGCCATATTAAGAGTAGGAAGTTTAAATGTTCGCGGCCTGGGGTCACCCTGGAAGCAGGGTCGCCTGCTCAACGACCTCACGTAGCTGGAAATGGATGTGATTGCCGTCAGCGAGACCAGAATTTCCGACACGCGCGCACTAGCCCCCATTTTCGACGACTATCAGATCTTCGCATCTGTTAGCAGGCCTGTAATGGGAGGTGGGGTGGCAGTGCTGTTTAGGAAAGGACTGGATCTCGAGGTAAGGTCGATCTTCCGGGACCCGGACGGTAAGTTGGTGGTCTTGGATGTGAGCAGTAGCGAAGGTGGTGCCTTTAGACTGTTGGCCGCCTACGCCCATACAGGGGCTGGATGACCGGACTTCTTTAGGTGCCTGGAGATCTTTCTGGGTACGTCTCGCCCTTTACTGTTAGTGGGGGACTGGAATGGCATCTTAGATGCACGTTGGGATTGTGGGGGAGTAGCTGATAGGAGCGGGTGGTGCAAAAGCCTCAAGCACCTACTCAACCAGTTCCAACTGTCTGACAGGTATCGACTAACTTCCCCAATGTGCCAGTATGGACATGGACCAGCCGAATGGGGTCATCTACATCGTATATAGACAGGATATTCATTAGGAAAATAGATAGAAATAGTGTAGGCTGCCCACTTTTTAAAACGGTCGCCTATTCAGATCACAAATTTGTGATCTGTATGGTCGACCTAGATAAAACGTGTAGGTTGGGACCGGGTTACTGGAAGCTGAACATGTCATTTCCGACACGTAAGGCTTACAGGGACCGAGTCAACAATTTAGTTAAGCAAAAGTTGACAGGAGGGATCATCAACAACAGATGGTGGGAGGCTCTCAGAAGAGAGATTAGAGTAACTTCGATAGAGTTCAGCAACGAACTAGCATTAGAGAAAAATAGAAAAGAGGGGGAGCTGGTAGGTAAGTTAGATGAGGCTATTTGTAGTGGCATTGCAACTGACGTGCTAGCGGCAAGAATGGCATTAGACCATTTCTTCAATGTGAAACATGAAGGTTGCATTGTCAGAGCTAAGGCGTGTGCGCTGAGAAACGAGGGCACCAAAGCTGTTCGATGAGCCCGCGTGGCGGAGGTGTAGCATGGTAATAAAACCACAATTCAGTCTTTGGCGGACTGAGACGGACATGAGATAAGTGATTCCAAGCGGATGTGTGAGGCCTTTCGCCAGTACTTTGCTCGGTTGTTCGGGGAGAGTAGCGGATTTCAGTCCCTACCTTGACGGCTTGCCGCGCATCTCAACGGTCGACGCTGAGCGCTGCGAAAGGCCGATTACTTCAGCCGAAATTCAGGACGCCCTTGTCGACTGCATGAGGCACAAGTCACCCGGTTTGGATGGGCTGCCCTACGAGCTTTACGTAAATATACCAGACTTGTTCTCCGATCTCCTCGAAGCACTCTAGTGCAACTGGCAGCAGAATGGGGGTATTCCCAGTTCTGTGGGCAGGGGAGTGGTGACGCTGATAAGGAAAGACGAGAGCAAGAGGGATACATTAGACAACTTCAGGCCCATAACTCTGCTCAACACAGAGTTAGCAAAGAGATTGGTGTTTGTCGTCGAGGATTTGGTTGGAGAGGCACAAACTTGTGCAATCCTAGCCAGGTCCGTACACGACCATCTCCACCTCATGCGATACATCATAGAGAGGGTAGGGTGTAAACCTGGCTTCCGTGGGGCACTGATCAATTTAGATCAATCGAAAGCATTCGATAGGATCGACCATCGATATCTGGAGTTTGTCCTCAAAGCAGCTGGCTTCGGCCCTGTCTTCAGAAGCTGGATCGCTGCAATGCACAGCGGCACATGCTCGGTGGTCAAGGTTAATGGCCACCTCTCGGAACCATTTTGGCTCTCCCGATCGGTCCGTCAAGGATGCCCTCTCTCTTCCCTTCTGTACGTATTGACTCTCGAACCTTTACCGCTTGAACCGAGACGTGGAAAGGCGGTGTCGGCTTATGCGGACGACATCACCGTGATTGTGTCGAACACCTCAGAAATCGAGGTGGTCGGCACCTTATTGAAGGAATATGAAAGGTTGACAGGAGCCAAACTTAACCCGGAAAAGTCAGTGGGCTTGCAGCTCGGAACCTGGAGAGGCAAGCCCATGCCGTCCAATAGTGTTGTGGGGCGCTGGACAGACGGACCGGTAAAGTTGCTCGGAGTTTGGTTCGGACCAGACCTCCAGGTGTAAAAGAATTGGGTAACGAGCAGAGTGGCCAGTCTCACACAAAAATGGGCTGGGAGCAAGCTATCACTGAAAGGTCGGGTGGAGGTGGCGAATGCGTACATCTCGTCCGTCATCTAATACGGCCTGACCGTCGTGCCTTGACCCCGTCCGCACCTCGTCAAGTTGGAACGGCTCCTCTTCAAATTCTTGTAGAGGCGACAAGTTCCGTTGGTGAGGCGGTCCATCTGCTGCCAACACCCTCTACGTGGAGGGCTGGGCATACCGTGACTAATGATGTGCAGACATGTGTTGAGGCTGCGACATCTCCAGATATTCTGCCTAAATGGTGAACGAGTGTGGTCGCCGTTTATCAGATGGGCCTTTCCACAGCTTGTTTCTTTGACTGAGCTGCAGTCCTGGGTCAAGAAGGGACCGGGACTGGGTGACTGGCACCAACTGATCGCATTGCCCTCTACCAAGCAGGCAATGCGATCAGTGGAACTTCCACTCTCGAGTTCTATAGAGGATTAGTGGTGGGCAAGTGCGATGACGCACTCAGAGAAGCTTTGGGCCTCGATGAAGTCAAACTGACCAGTCTGTACCGGAGGACTTTCGAACCGGGGACGATGGACAATTTCCAGAAATCCCTCGCTTGGCAGTGTTACCGGGGGGCACTACCGGTTTGGGATAAACTCTACAGGCACGGAAGTGCTGTCAGACGGACCTGCCCAAGATGCGCACAGAACGACGAAACCGTCCTGCACGCACTTGTCCAATGTCCATGCATTACTGACTTGTGGAGTTATATCGAACAGCTACTGTCGCGTGTGGAACGAATCCAGCTATCGGCCGAGTCCATAGTGAAGATCGAGCCGCCACCTTCCTTAGGTCAGGAAGAGCAGGAAATTTTCCTCTCTCTGGTGGCAGTTGCGAAAGAGGTTATATTGTGGCCCAGATTAAAAGGACTTAAGACAGACACTTTTCTCTTCGGCCAATCCCTCATCAACTTCTTCAAGTTTCACCTGGAAAGGAAGGTGAGGGTGGAGAGAGAAGTGCTGCCCTCTAGTACATTTGCTAAAAGGTGGGTGAATGTGGCGAGAATGGCCCGTGTGAATAGGCCTACTCTGACCATGCGCCTATAGGCTAGCTAACTTGAGGAGAGGGGTGCTCTCCCTGGGTCCCTTAGAAGCAGAGTGGTTCAGGATTGGTGGGGTACCCGAGTCATCCCAGGGTCGTCCACCCCCTATCGGGGAATTTATTTTGTTATATTTATGCATAGTTTATTTTATATTTTTTATATCTTCATTGTTAAATTAGTCTTGCCATTATGCACTTTTACTCGACCTTATTGTAAACCCCCACTGTCCCTGTCTTTGTATTGTCCCCTACATGTCGGCCCTTGTGGCTAATAAATGAAATCATTATTATTATTATTATTGAGGGCAGTGGATTGGCAGTATCAATAGAGTGTCAGACAACAAGCTTCACGGCATAGAGTCTTGGCCCTTTACGTTCCGAGTTCAAATCTCGCTGAAGTTAGCTTTGCCTTTCATCCTTATTGGGTTGATAAAATAAAGTACCAGTAATGCACTGGGGTTGATTTAATTAACTTTCCCCTCTTCTTCAAATTGCTGGTCTTGTGCCAGAAACAATTATTATTATTGTTATTGGCATCCATCTGCTGTGGCTGTACAAAGCCACACAGGAGTGGCAGTCCTGTATACAGCGACTAAATTTGCAGATGCTCTCCTCTGCTACAACTGTGTTGTTCTTTTTTCGAGCACACTTTTCCTCGGAGGCAAGTTTCAGTTTCTTTTCCCCTCAGTCCCATCTCTCTGTGCAGTATACATCTCCATCATGAACAATCATTAGCAACCTCATCCAATCTCTGGCTGTCAGGTCTATTGACCTCATATCTCTCCTGCAGACATCTTTGAAGTGAAGATGAGGTCGTCCTCGTGTTCTTGTGCCGGGGGCCAGTTCCTCATATAGTAGGTCTTTTGGGATCCTTCCGTCTGGCATTTGATGTACATGACTGAGCCAGGACAGACGATGTTCTTTGAGCAAGGTGTAAATGTTGGGTATCTTGGTGTGGTTGAGGACTTCAGTGTTGGTGACCCGGTCAGTCCACTTGATATCCAAAATGCGTCACAGGCAACAAAGTTGGAAAACATTGAGATGCTGCTCCTGTCTGGAATAGAGACTCCATGTGTTGCTGCCGTAAAGTAGTGAGCTGAGGACAAACACCTTGTAGACATCAATCTTGGTGTTTGTGGTTAGTTTCCTGTTCTCCCAGATTCTCTTTGTCAGCCTGGCAAATGTGGAGGTTGCTCTACCAACTCTCCTGATGATCTTGGGGTCCAGGGAGAGGTTGTCAGTGATGGTAGAGCCAAGATAGATGAATTCATAGGCAACCTCCAGCTCATAGTTGTTGATGGTGGTGGTGAGGCAGTGCTTGACACTTTGGCTCAGTACATTGGTTTTCTTCATACTAATGGTCAGGCTGAATTCCTGGCAGGCCATCGAGAGGTTGTTCATGATGTGCTGCATTTGCTCCTCATAGTGTGCTGCCAGCATTTCTCTGATTAGTACCTGGCGAACCTTGGATTTTGCTTTCAGCCTTGACTAACTAAACAGCCTCTTGTCTGATCTGGTGTGCATGACACCTTCAGTTGACTGTCCAAATGCATGTTTTAGCATCACTGCGAAAAAGGTGCCACACAGAGTGGGGGCTAGCATGCAGCCCTATCTCACACCACTGCATATGTTAAATGCCTCCAAAGAAGAGCCATCAAATTGAACGACACCTTTCATATCGCAATGAAACGACTGGACTATCCTAAGAAGTCTTGGAGGACAACTAATCCCAACAAGGATCTTGAACAAGCTGTCTCTACTAACTAGATAGAATGCCTTCGTGAAGTTGATGAAGGTGATGTAGAGTGGTTGCCTTCTCCTGTAGGTGCACGTGCTTCCCTCTATTCATACGTGCTACAGGTCAGTTACTATAGTTCTCTTTAGTAGTGGGGAAGATATCAGCTTGAGCACATGCTGCTGATCCACAAATCTGATTTTGAACCCACTTATATGGTAAAACAATCTCTTAGTGACAGGATAGAAGAAGTTTAGGGAGTTGCTTCCTCTCTTGACAATGCAGGGAGCTGCTTCCTCCCTACAAACGAAAGGTTGTATGATGCCTGTCAGATGTGCGATGCTACATGGTAGTGAGACATGGGCAGCAACTGTGGAGGATATGCAACAGCTAGAGAGAAATGAAACACGCATGCTTCAATGGATATGTAATATCAATGTGCTTGAATGACCAAGTGAAACTGTAGTGTGCAGGAGAGAAGACTATGTTGATATGGCCATGTGATGCACATGGAAGTTGACCGCTAGGTGAAGAAGTGCCAAGTAATCCCAGTGGAAGGAAGATGCAGTAGAAGAAGACCACGAAAATCATGGGCAGAGGTGGTGAGAGCTGACCTTAGATCACTGAAGCTCACAGAGGAGATGACGAAGGACCATGATGCTGTGCTGAATAGGACCGGTCCCACCCTTGCAAAAGGGGACGTAAAATGATGATGATGATGTAACATTTGATATTTAATATACTATTATATCATCTCTACTGCCCCTCTGGACCTTCTCAAGCCGCCCGGGGGCAGTAGCGCCCACTTTCAGAACCTCAAATATAAGCCTTGGCTTATAAAAAACAGGGTGGGGGTTGGCTTATATTGGAATAAACTTATAATCGAGTATATACAGTAATTCTCAAAAATTCAAGATAATTGAATATGCTGTCAGCCTCTCCTAAAACAGCTAATCAATTGAACTAAATCATATCGCAATATATCATTTCCATTCATCTTCTTTTATTGATTATCTATCAAAATTGAACTTAACCCTTTCATTATCATATTTCTAATGAATCATACTGTTTATGTGTTTCAATTAATTTTGAAAATAACCAAACATTTGGAAGAATTTATTAAAAAGATTGTTTTCGAAAATTAAGAAAAATTTCTAAAATATAATTATGATGTAATCATCCATTTTTTCATGTTAGCATGGGCTAGACGAGTAGTCTCATTGTAAGACAAGTCAAGTTAGATGACTATATATTGCTTCTACAGAGCTGTTTCTGGCATGGTTTCTACAGTTGCATCCCCTTCCTAATGCCAACCACATTTACAGTGTGGATGGGGTGCTCTTCATTGTGGTACCATAACCACTTTACAGTGTGGACAGGGTGCCTTGTCATGTCACCCACATGACATCCTTACAGTGCTTACTTGGTGCTCAGTTAAGTAAGGTGCTCGAATGGTTTAATAAACTGATTAACATATTAAAATAAGCAGTTATGTATCAGAAATCAAGAAAATAAAAATAAAAAATGAAAAGACTAAATACTTGTTTCTGATTTAGGCACAAGGCCAGTAATTTGAAAGGGAAGGGCAAAGTTGATTAAATCGACTTGTGGGAATTACTGGTACTATATTTTATCGACCCTGTAAGGATGAAAGGCAAAGCTAACCTCAGCGGTATTTGAACTCAGAATGTAAAGAGCCATAACTCTATGCTGCAAAGCAGGTTGTCCGACGTTCTACCAACACTGCCAATCCTAGTGTATTACTGGTACTTTATTTTATCAACCCAGTAAGGATGAAAGGCAAAGTTAACCTTGATAATAATAATTGTTTCTACTTTTAGCACAAGGACAGCAATTACCCAGTGTATTACTGGTACTTTATTTTATCGACCCCATAAGGATGAAAGGCAAAGTTAACCTCGGTGGGATTTGAACTCAGAATGGCAAGGGCCGTAACTCTATGCGTCAAAGCATGGCGTCGGACCCTCTACCGATACTGCCAATGGTTTCTGATTTAGGCACAAGGACAACAAATTTGGGAGAGGGTAAAGTTGATTAATGAACCTAGTGTATTACTGGTACTTTATTTTATCAACCCAGTAAGGATGAAAGGCAAAGTTAACCTTGGCAGGATTTGAACTTAGAACATAAAGAGCCGTAACTGCTGCAAAGTGTCTGACACCCTACTAATTACTGCCCTGAATCTACTGCCCTCAATAAATACTGAAAGTTGTTTAGCGAGGTGTTTTATAATTTCTGGCCACAGGTGCTATCCATTTACATTACTGGAATAATAAATTATGTGTACTCACAGAGCCTGCATCTCTCCGGAGTAATTCACTGGAACCAGTCGAGTTTCGTAATGCTACATTGCAGCTTCGGAATGTAGGTCTCTTTGCTATGGCCTGCTCTTCTCGCAAACGGTGCACATAATTTCTAAAACAGACATATATAGTATTTAGATAATATTGATATACATGTATACATAAAAGACAAAACTGTTGTATGTGTGTGTATATATAATTGTTTTATTGCATAAAATGTATTTCAATAACATGGTGGTTCATAATCATGCAATAGTTACATCATTAATAGACCTCATGTGACATCATCAGATGCTAATTCAATTACATGCTGGTGTGTTAATATAATTGTTTCTACTTTTGGCACAAGGCCAGCAATTACTGGTACTTTATTTTATCGACCCCGTAATGGTGAAAGGCAAAGTTAACCTCGGCGGGATTTGAACTCAGAATGTCAAGGCCATAACTCTATGCATCAAAGCATGGCGTCCGACCCTCTACTGACACTGCCAATCCACTGTCTCTTAACTGTGTTAATATAATTGTTTCTACTTTTGGCACAAGTCCAGCAATTACCTAGTACATTACTGGTACTTTATTTTATCGACCCCGTAAGGATGAAAGGCAAAGTTAACCTCGGCGGGATTTGAACTCAGATGTATTAATTTAATTGTTATTACTTTTGGCACAAGGCCAGCAATTACCCAGTGTATTACTGGTACTTTTTTTTATCGACCTCGTAAGGATGAAAGGCTAAGTTAACCTCGGCGGGATTTGAACTCAGATGTGTTAATATAATTGTTTCTACTTTTGGCACAAGGCCAGCAATCACCCAGTGTATTACTGGTACTTTATTTTATCGACTCCGTAAGGATGAAAGGCAAAGTCAACCTCGGCGGGATTTGAACTCAGATCGTAAAGGGACGTAACTATGCTGGAAAGCATGGCGTCCGACACTCTACCGATACTGCCAATCCACCGCTAATATAATGCAGGTAAAATAGTACCTTCCTGGTGTAAAGCAAACAGACACACACATATATATTTGAAAGTTAGAAGCATCAATGTTGTTTGACTATAACAAAATAGTCTAAGTTGAGTATATATTCCCTGGAGACAGAAGAAAGTACTGAAGCTTTTAAATTTAAATTCAAAAACTTTCTATCCCTCATCGGTTTAAAGATAAAATAAATAGTGTATATATACAGGGTGCGGACGATATTTGTTCTCAAGATTACTGTCTAGGAAAAAATAACACAGTAGTTTTATTTTTTAAGATATATTTATCAAACTTGGGTCAGTTTGTCTTCATGGCTTGTTCTTTCGATCTCACTCGATAAACCCGCCATTGGCTTTGATGACGGCCTCAAGGCGGCCTCGGAACCGGCTACAGGCCTTCGTCACTGTCCCCCAACTTAGGCCCCTAAAGGCACTTGTGATCCTGGCCTTCAAGATCATCTTTCGTATTGCAGCTAGATCTGTTGGTGTCTCGTTCCACTGCGCCCCACACAAAGAAGTCGAGGGGGTTGCAGTCAGGCGAGCTGGGAGGCCAGATGTCAGGTGAAGTGTGGTCGACGAAGTTCTCTGACAGCCAGGCTTGGGTCTTTCGGCTGGTATGGCAGGGCGCTCAGTCTTGCTGCCACACGAACGGCCTACCTGCAGCTACCTGGTCGATCCAGGGCTTTACTACCTCGCTCAGAATGCGGATGTAGCCATCGGTGTTCAGCTTGAGGCCCTCAGGGAAGAAGTGAGGTGGCATGACATCACCTTGACTGCTGACGACACCTAAGACCAATGTTGTCGCTGGAAACTTTGTCTGCATAATTCTGGGCATGTCTTTGGATGAGACAGCGAGCCACCTGTTGTTCTGGTCCTTATTTGTCCTCCCGGCATGGATTCCAAGAAGAATTCCGTGTCTCTTTCACAAATTTGGAGGTTCAAAATTATTCATAATTAATTATTCTGAAAATAAATAATGGAAATATAGTCACTGTTTTTATGAAGACAAGAGTGACAACGGAAGTAAAAAAAATTTGCATAAAATTAGCAGTTGAAAATTGCGAACAAATATCGTCCACACCCTGTATATATAATATGGAAAGTGATATAAGGCTAAACAATATAAGATGGATGGTAAGATGAAGGTAACAAAAAGGTAAGTTACCTGGTAATACTTTTTCTTATGCTGTTGTTTCTTTTGTCCTAATATTTCTTTCGGGACTTAAAATTCCTTTCTTCAGAGTACAAGGAACTCTCAGAGAAAAATGTTCCAGTTTCTTCTCATTGGTATTAAATTTAGATTTAAATTTTATAAGCCACTTTCAAGTGTTGTTTGATGTTTGCTATTCATGAGAAGCTGGAGCATGACGTGAATTGCCAATATTTCATGGAATTAATTTTTTTGTATGCAATATTGTTTAGGTTGCATGTGTGTGCTTGTAGATGACTCCTTTTATGTCAAGTATTGTGTGCTGTTATTGATTTTCATGTTACTGTCCATTTTACATTGTTTAGCCTTATATCACATTCCACATTATATATTAAGTAAACCACAACATTTTATTATATATATATATATATGGCGGTGGATTGGCAGTATCAGTAGAGGGTTGGACGCCATGCTTTGCAGCAAAGAGTTACAGCCCTTTATGGTCTGAGTTCATATCCCGCTGAGGTTAACTTTGTCCTTCATCCTTACGGGGTCGATAAAATAAAGTACCAGTAATACAATGGAATAATTGCTGGCCTTGTGCCAAAAGGAGAAACAATTATATATATATATATATGAATGCTACAGTAAACATCAAACTTGGAAGCAGGAACTAGAAATAAAGGGTCTCAGAGTCAACCTGACAAAGACTAAGGTCCTTGTAAGTAGACGAGAAAACAGAATCCAGATCCCCCTCAGGGAAATGAGCTTGCTCAGTATGTAGGAAAGGTGTAGGTAGGAACTCCATTCTTTGCCCCAAATGCAAACAATGGGCACACAAGAGATGTAGTGGGATCTCAGGAAGCTTAACTAAGAATGTAGGCTGTGCTGAGATTGCAAGCAGCAAACAGCCACAGGAAACAAGTATCACCAAACTCTGGGAGGGCTCTGTAGAAACAGTAGACAGTTTCTGCTACCTAGGTGACCGAATTAGCAGCGGAGGTGGGTGTTCGGAAAGTACAATAACTAGGGTAAGAACGGGATAGAAGAAGTTCAGGGAGCTACTGCCACTGCTAGCTGCAAAAGGCTTTTCCCTCAAAATGAAAGACAGACTGTATGATGCGTGTTTACAAACAGCAATGTTACATGGTAGTGAGACCTGGGCGCTGTCTGTGGAAGACTTGCGTAGATTAGAAAGAAACAAAGCCTGCATGCTCCGATGGATGTGTAATAGTAATATATGCGAACGGCAAAGCATAAACGAATTGAGAGAGAGACTGAGCATAAGAGGAATCAAATGCTGTGTGCAGGAGAGGCGGTTGTGGACATGTGATGCGTATGAAGGATGACAGCTGCATAAAAAGGTGCAGAGCACTAGAAGTCAATGGAAACTGTGGAGTGGGGAGACCTAAGAAGACCTGGGATGAGGTGATAAAAGCTGACCTTACCCAATTACACCTCTCAAAGGCGATGACACACAACCATGACCTCTGGCGTCACGCAATAATACAGAAGACCCGACCCCCCCCCCCCATGGGTACAAGCCAAAGCTGAAGCATATAGACAATATGCCCCCACACCCTCCCACTGCAAGGTGGTCATGGAGGTGCCACGGCAAAAAAGTACCCAACCTACACTGTAAGGTGGACATGTAGGCACCACAGAAAAAAGCACCCAGCACTCACTGTAAATGAGGTTGGTGTTAGGAAGGGCACCCAGCTGTAGAAATCAAGCCAGAATCAGTTCCCGTATGAGCACGGCATGGTCAGTCGACCGGACACTGCCCACAACAGGACAACCCGTCTAACCCATGCTAGCATGGAATAACGGACATAAAATGGTGATGATGATGATGAAGAGGAAGAGTCAGATAAAATTTACCTAGTCTTTCTTCTTAGCCCGTAGAAATTAACTAGACAAATAATCAATTAAATGGAGCTAAGTCTAAAATGCAAGTTTGTCTAAATATATACATATATATCCTTATGAATTTATTCTATACTCCCGTTCGGTTGAGTAAACCTTAGGTGGTAACTAACTGCTCCTTCTAGCAGCCAGCCTACCTGCCATCCATGGTTCTGATACCTAGGTGATCAGATTAGCAAGGGGGGGAGGGTGCTCTGAGGCCAGAGTATCTAGAATAAGGATGGGTTGAAAGAAGTTTAGGGAGCTGCTTCCTCTGTTGACAAAGAAGGATTTCTTCCTATGAATGATGCCTGTGTGTGATGCGCGATACTGCATGGTAGTGAGACATGGGCAGCAACTGCAGAGAATATGCAACGGCTGGAGAGAAATGAAGCAAGTATGCTCCATTGGATGTGCAATGTCAATGTGCGTGAACAGCCAAGCATAGACAAGTTGAGAGAGAAACTGGGTATAAGAGGGATAAGTTGTAGTGTGCAGGAGAGAAGGCTGAAATGGTATGGACATGTGATGCGCATGGAGGATGACCGCTGGGTAAAGAAGTGCCAAGAAATCTCAGTAGTAGGAAGATGCAGTAGAGGTAGACCACGACAAACTTGGGTGGAGGTGGTGAGAGCTGACTTCAGATCGCTGAAACTCACAGAGGAGATGACAAAGGACCGTGACAAGTGGAGAGATGCTGTGCTAAATAGGACCCGTCCCACCCTTGCAGGCAGGGAAAAACGGACGTAAAATGATGATGATGATGATATATATATATATTTATCTGTCCCTCCTTATAGTGGTGTCATCCACTTCCCCTCTGCAAATGTGGTTGCTGCACCAAACTGAGGTCCCACTGTGAGGAAGGGTTCGAAACGGACATCTGGCCTGTCCCCTCTCAGAGTGGTGCCATCCAGTTCCAGGTTCCCAAGCAATGGTTCCATTGAGAGAAGGGTTTGGCACGGCCAACTCTCCTGTCCCTCCTCAAAATGGTGCCATCCCGTTCCACACTGTAAATGTGCTTGGTGATAAGTATCCAGCTGCAAAATCCCTGGCCAAAGATACAGTCTCATGAGAGGAAGGTACAGCATGGGTATTCCTGGATGACTTGTCTCTCAACGAGGATGAAATATCTAACCTATGCAAGTGTGGAAAAATGGATGTTAAACGATGATGATGATATATATATATATGTTGGTATCACAAAAAAGCATCTAGCCCACACTGTGTAGGTGTCACAACTAAAAGGATCCAGCCTACATTGTAAGGTGGTCGTGTTGAAGTCATGGCAAAAAGCACCCAATACAAACTATAAATGGGTTTGGTGTTAGGAAGGGAATCCAGCTGTAGAAATCTAGCCAAAATTAGTTCTATATGAGTAATATATTGAAATGGTTGGTTGGATGGTTGGATGGTTGGATGATTGGATGGTTGGATGGATTATAAATGTGAAGACAGAAATCTACCTATTTTTTCTTCAAAGTCCTGACTGCAGCTTCGCCAAATTGTCTTGCTGTGCATCTTTATTCATCAGACAAATGAGACTCTGATTGTTTCCCTCATGGACTCAATTCCGCTCCCTGATTTCTTTAATATTGTACATATACGTTTGTGCTTTCTTCTCTATCCTTTGCCCCAATGATGTTTACCCCGACCATTATCACAGATTACTCTTATAACTGATAGTGACCAATAAGAAATATGCACACACACCTTCACAGCTCTGTATACACAGACACACAGACTCCTTTATATCAACATACTTTTGCTCACAGCTTTAGTCTGTCAGCCAACAAACCAGCCACCCCACCATCCAGTCAAACAACCAGCCAACCAACCAACCAACCATCCAACCACCCAACCAGCCATCCAACCAACCGATCATCCAATCATCCAACCATCCAACCATCCAACCAACCAACCAACCACCGACCCAACCAAACATCCAACCATCCAACCAACCAACCAACCAACCAACCAACCAGCCATCCATCCAACCAACCATCCAACCAAACATCCAACCATCCAACCATCCAAACATCCAATCAACCAACCATCCAACCAACCAACCAGCAATCAAACCAACCAACCAACCATCCATCCAACCATCCAACAATCCATCCAACCAGCCATCCCACCTATCATCCAACCAGCCAACCAACCAACCAACGAACCAACCAACCATCCAACCAACCAACCAACCAGCCATTCAACTAGCCAACCATCCAAAGAACCATCCAACCAACCAACCAACCATCCAACCATCCAAACAACCAAACATCCAACCAACCAACCAACCAACCATCCAAAGAAACATCAATCCATCCAACCAACCATCCAAAGAAACATCCATCCAGCCAGCCAACCAATCCAGCCAACCAAGCAACCAAGCAACCATCCAACCAACCAACATTCCAGCCAACCAACCATCCAATCACCCAACCATCGTTAACCATCAAACCATCCAACCAACGCTCCAACCATCCAACCAACCAACCAAACAACTAACCAACCAACCATCGAACCATCCAACCAACCAACCATCTTTCAACCATCCAACCATCCAACCAACCAGTCAGCTACATCCAGTAGCAATCTTTGCTGAAAGATTCCAGTTATACATGGAAGAATAATCTATAAAATATATTTTCAAGAACAGAAACCGAAATAGTAACTTTTAAGTTACAATGGATAAGTTAATAACTCCTGTAGCTATTCTTAGCTTGCTTCTTCACTGATTCTTTGTGTAGTATGTGTGTCTATGTGATTTGTGTAGTTATTTTGTATGTGTGTGTTTGTGTCTGTGTGATTTGTTTGGTAATGTAGTTTGTGTATTTATGCAATTGTCTGATATGTGTAGTTATGTACTTTCTGTGTCTGTATAGTTTGTGTTCTGATGTAGTTTGCTTGATTTATATATTAAGATTATCTCAAGAATGGAGAACGATCCTGAAATATGGCTAAAAATTTAATGGTTTAGAAATGAAATAAATGGGTGGAAGATATTCTTATTCCATTTTCTTCAAAGATATTATTTTAAAACAGTTATTTAAAAAAAAAGAACAGCAACGAAACAACAAAACAGAAGTGAAAAATAAAAACCTCTTCTTTAGAGATTACTTTAGAAAAGATTATTTTAAGCGAGACAAATAAAAATGAAACAAAACAAAAGATCCAAATAAAACAAATAAATAATCACAAGAAAAACAAAGAAAACAAAAGAAAGAGAGGTAGAGGGGAAAGAAGTAAATTACACAAAAGATGTTTAAATGAGAGAATGTGATCTAAATAGAATCCCGTGGCCACATGACCAACATTCTGATCAGCCATCTCTCACTTTTACACACACTGTGTATAGCGACAATAATGAAAACATCTACAATAACAATAACAGCAACAATAATGAAAACAACTACAACAACAACAACAACAACTGCAGTAACAATATTTCAACAATGTGTATTTACCTGATTCTGATGATTGCTGCCACCAGGAAGAACAAACCTATTACTGACGAGCATGTAACAATGACGATCATCTGAGTATGGCTGAGTCCTGGGAGTAGGGGAGATAGAGAGGGGGTAGGGGAGGGAGAGAGGGGGGTAGGGGAGGCGGGAGTAGGGGAGGGAGATAGTAGGGGAGAGATAGTAGGGGAGAGAGAGAGAGAGAGTAGGGGAGAGGGTAGGGGATATAGAGAGAGTAGGGAATGGAGAGAGAGAGAGAGTAGGGGATAGAGAGAGAGAGAGAGTAGGGGATAGAGAGAGAGAGAGAGAGTAGGGAGACAGAATAAATGAAAGAAAGAGAGAGAGAATCAATAAGAAAGAACACAATTGTCTGATATATAATGTTTAATATCATCATCATCATTGTCATCATTGTCACTATTACCACCACTGTTACTCCTTTCATACTGATCCTCATCATCATCATCCTGAAAACCACCACCACACCAAAACAACAACACCCTCACCATCATGGCAACTATCTTCATTATCACCACCATTATCCTCATCACCATTATCTTCATCAACACCATCAACATCATCCACATTAGGAAGTACACTTCCACAATCACTGCTATGTAGCTGTCATCATTCTATCATCAACAAAATCATCATCCACATTATAAGAACACCATCACCACTTTCACACTATTATCATCATTCTGCCCCTACTACACTATTACATCAATCCTATTTTAATTAGCATTATCATCCTCATTCATAAAATCCAAATTTCTGCATCAAGTTTTATTTTGTTAGTTGCATTCCTTCATTCTATCACACTTCAAAGAGAAAGCAGTGGCTGTGCTGAAAGAGGTAAAAAAGAAAGATAAAATGTTATAAGGGAAAGTAGATTAGCTAGATATTTAGATGAATAGAGGATTATAGGAGTGTTAGGAAGAGAAAGAAAATTAGCCAATACACACTAGTTTGTGTAACAAGTAATCATGCATGCATATAAAATATAGGGAGAGTTGGGAAGATAAAAGGTAAGTTCAACAATAGAGCAAGGGAATGAGAGAGATAACATGACAAAAGAGAGATAAAAAGAATATTGCTAGAACAAATGTTAAAACAGCTAAATGCTGTCAAAGACAGTGATGGGCAAAAGTGCCGGAGAGAGACCGGTGACCAGTGGCGACAGAGAGACAGTCCACAAGATGGGTGACAGACAAATGAAATATAGAAAAGATTGAAAGAGGGGGAGGGTAAGGAGAAATACACAGAAGTGACTGGAAGAAGGAAATAAAGGCGATGTACAAGTCAAGTTTACACACGTATCTTCACCCTTATCAGCTCTGAAACCTTGTCTCCACTTTCAATTTTTTTTATATTTTATCTGCCTGTCACCCACCTTGTAGATTGTCTCGCTGTTGACCACTGGTCACTGGTCTCTGTCCTCTGAAGCATTTTTACCCATCACTGTCTTTGACAGCATTTAGCTGTTTTAACTGCTAGCAATGAATTTTCTCATTTATATATATATATATCATCATCATCATCTTTCGTTTAACGTCCATCTTCCACGCTAGCATGGGTTAAATGGGGTATATTATTGTAGTACAATAAAGCAATGCAGATATCGGATAAGTAACACTCTACAGTTTGTAGGACTGGAGTATAAATAATATATAAGATCAAAAGATGGTTAAAAGAGTTCCATGTATTTTATTATGCGCATTTCAAAAACAAATATCACCATGCGAAGACATTTGCGTTTTCGTCAGATAAAATAGGGAGACATGATATGAAGGTTAAAAAACACTTGTGAATAGTACAGTTTTAAATCAACAAATCAACATATGTTGATTTAAAACTGCACTATTCACAAGTGTTTTTTAACCTTCATATCATGTCTCCCTATTTTATATGACGAAAACGCAAATGTCTTCGCATGATGATATTTGTTTTTGAAATGCGCATAATAAAAAACATGAGACTCTTTTAACCATCTTTTGATCTTATATATTATATATATATATATATATCATCATCATCATCATCATCAACGTTTAACGTCCGTGTTCCATGCTTGCATGGGTTTGGACGGGGGTTTTCCCACTTGAGGCAAGAGTGATTGTCTTGCTCGCATAGGACTGTCTGGCAGGTTTTCTACAGTTGGATGCCCTTCCTAACACCAACCACATTTACAGTGTGGGTCTGGGAGGTTTTTACCGTGTTGCCTACACGGCCACATTACAGCGTGGACTGTGTTTTTTTGTCGTGATACCTACACGATCTCATTTGTTTCGGCCTGGATGGTGTGGCACCAACATAACTTTACATAGAAGGGGGCGGTGTGGATGGGGTGGGGGTGGTGGGACGGGGGTGTATTTTGTTAGAGATGCCTACTGACTGTAGTAGGTTTTACTATGTATTTAGGTAAGGCGGGTCTTCTCTATTACTGAGTACCGCCAAAGGTCTCGGTCCAGTGACATTGTCTTGGAGAGGTGTAAGTGTGTGAGGTCGGAGTTTATCAGCTCGTCCCAGGTTTTTCTAGGTCTGTCTATTCCGTGGCTACCGTCTATCTTTATTGCCCTGCACTTTGTTACACAGCTATCGACTTTCATGCGCATCACGTGTCCATACCAACGTAGCCTTCTCTCGAGTAAACAACATCTGATCCCTCTTATTTCTAATTTTTTCCTTAGTTCGTTTATGCTTTGCCGATCACGTATATTACTATTACACATCCAGCGGAGCATGCAAGCTTCGTTCCTCTCTAGTCTGCATATATATATATATATATATATATATATATAAGTATGTACACGTACATACATATATGTATACAGACGTACAGTAGTATGTATATATACATACATGCGCACATATATATATGTACGTATGGATTCACCGAACATTTATTATAATGCTCGGTGTGTTTGTAAACAAACATCCCGTATTAAGCCGTAATGTTCAGCAACCATCGTTGCTCGTTGTTCAACACTGATAAAGGTACGCTGTACTAGTTTCAAGCTTATTAGCTATCGTCAGCAACGTATACCTTCCTGCCAGATTGTGAACATATATACTTACCTTATGCATATTAACGGCTGAGTAGCCCAATTTGCATATCGAGTGGGTTAATCGGCCGGGTGCACCGAAAACGATAAACGGAAAAAATGAAACAAAATTTCATTTCCCACTCTTGGTACGGCTGTTACTTAAATATAAGTATGTACACGTACATACATATATGTATACAGATGTACAGTAGTATGTATATATATATACATACATGCACACATATATATGTGTACGTATGGATTCACCAAACATTTATTATAATGCTCGGTGTGTTTGTAAACAAACATCCCGTTAATATGCATAAGGTAAGTATATACGTTCACAATCTGGCAGGAAGGTATACGTTGCTGACGATAGCTAATAAGCTTGAAACTAGTACAGCGTTCCTTTGTCAGTGTTGAACAAACGAGCAACGATGGTTGCTGGACATTACGGCTTAATACGGGATGTTTGTTTACAAACACACCGAGCATTATAATAAATGTTTGGTGAATCCATACGTACATATATATATGTGTGCATGTACGTATATATATATACATACTACTGTACGTCTGTATACATATATGTATGTACGTGTACATACTTATATTTAAGTAACAGCCGTACCAAGAGTGGGAAATGAAATTTCGTTTCATTTTTTCCGTTTATATATATATATATATATATATATATATATATATATATGGCCATGTAAGGCATATGGAAGACAATAGCTGCTTAAAGAAATGCAGTGTGTTTGAAGTCAAAGGAACTCTTGCAAGGGGAAGACCTAGGGAAATCTGGGATGATGTGGTGAGAGCCAACTACATGCAGTTGAATCTCACAAAGAAGATGACCTACGACTGAGAAACTGGTGTTATTTCGTAATACGAGGAACTTGTCTTCTCATGTAAGTGGAATGAAGACAGCAGAAGTAGGATGGCTAACCCACCTACCTCCCTCCACCCTAAACCCAAAGAAGCAGAGAGGTGTTACAACATTCAAGCCCCATCTTGTACCCACAAATGTACTCCTCAAATTCCTGCCAGCATCTTAAACCCAAAGAAAAAGAGAGATGGAACAACTCTCAGGTTCTCCCCTGCCAATATACTCCTGACCTCTTCATACAACCCATACTGGCATGGAAATCTTAACTGATTCACCTGCCCTGATCAACCCTTGCATCCCAACACTTTCCCAATCCAGGAAAGCCTGGCCCTGCCTCCCTGCAAAAAAAAAAAAAATGATAGATACAACTAATCCATTCACTTGCCCTACACAATATACAAATGCTCCCCTTTTGGCTCACCAAGGGAAGCCAGGCAATATCATGGCCATTTAGATATTAATATTAATATTAATATCTAAATGGGCTGGAGAGGGATAGCCTCTGCCAGGCTTAAAAATGCCCTAGAAATATATATGTAGAAGGATGGGAAAACGGGAGGTGTGAAAAGCTGTTGTTGTATGTATATAAATTGTGTGCGTATATATAAATTGATATCGTTTAATAGGCATCGCCCAAATGACTGGCTACGTACTATACCATACCAATATCTAATTAATTATATACGTCTAAACATTTATTTTTATATGAAAGAGGGGTGTGAGAGAAGCAACAAAATATGTTTCACAACCCCAAAAAACCTGCTGAATGAATAATACTGTAAGAGAAAGAACAAACAACCACCATTATTGTAGAGTTCAGCATCATTTAATTCTTTTAATTCTCTCACCTGTCAGACATTCGATAATTGGAGAGGATAAATACATCTGGACAATATATATATATATGTATATATGTGTGTGTGTATATATATATATATATACACACACATACATATATATATATATATATATATATATATATTGTTATGCTTTGGGAGGGTCATGTTGCCAATAAGAAACACGCACCAGTTGCTTTCACTCCAATTTATTATAAATTAAATTTATAAATTTAAGAATTTATAAATTTCCGGTTGGTTGGTTGGTTCCATAACCGGACGGTTGTTCATATATTGTCAAAGTTCTTTCGTCACCCATTATGTGACCTCTTCAGTGACTGGGGATTCTTTTCTTTGTTTTGTGCCTCTCCTTTGTTCTGTCCTATGCCATCTTGTTTTTGTGTGTGTTGTGTGCTTAGTTTACGCATGTGTTACATCCGGGTGTCTGTGTGTGTTTATATTTGTTTATTTATTTGATTATTTACATGTTACTTGTTGGTTGGTTGTTCTATGTGTGTGTGTGTTTTCATTTTTTCCTTAATTGTAAGTTGTGATGTTGCTATTCCATTCATGTTTTCTATTTAATTTTGGTTGGAGTTCATTTATGTTTATTACCTCTGTGATTTGTCTAAACATTGCGTCTTTTCTGTGTGCAAATTTTATTTTTATTTCTATGTTCTCTAATTTTCCCTTATGTTCTATTTTAGCATGTTGGTGGAGTATTGATGATTCTTTTTTATCTTGAAGTTCTCGCCAGTGTTCATTTAACCGTTCTCCTATACTATGAGCTGTCTCACCTATGTACACTATATTCTTATCTTTACATTGTCCTTCAGTACATCTTATGCTATATACTACATTTCTAGCTTTACAGTTAATATGGGGGCTTAGTTTACAGATTATGCATTTCTTATCTATACAGGGAGGTCTTTGAAAAGGGTATGTATTGCTAATAAGTGTTTTTATGGAGGTACCTGGTCTTTCTACTATCTTAATATTAAGTTTATGTTTATCTAGGGCCCTTCTAAATTTGTAAGCTAATTCACCTCTAGGGTTGTATTGATGAACATTACACTCTGGTATTTATTGCTATCATACCATGAGTTTATTCTATTAACCTTATTCCTAGTTCTTTCTATTCTATTCCAAAATTTGCTCCTATACAAGGGGCAGGTCCCATTTGTATCATTATTTCCCATTTTTTCCCATTTGGTTCTGGCTCCTCTATATACTCTGATTTTATCTCTCTGATTGTAACCAGAGAACTGCATACGGTGGATGAAGTGTTGTATGTATCTCTCTAGTTCTTTGGGGTTGCACATGCGGGACACGTATATTTGTTATTTATATTTGTTATTTATATTTGTGTGTATGTGACTTGCAACTGTGTTAAAAAATTCTATGTATCAGCCATTTCAGTTCTCACTTCCCATCCACCAGCCCCACCTCCACCACATTCGGTATACATGTCCCACGCTGTATGCTAACCACTCCCTCGTGAATATATCATAGAACAGACAAGGAGTGGACGGAGGCTCCGTAAGCTGTAGTGTAGGCAACCCGTCTAGGAGAGCTACCACTCCGAATAAATTGGTGCGGGATAGAGAGGTCCCCTAAGTCCAGTAAGACAACTTCCCTAGTGCTGGTGGCACAAATAAAAACACCCAGTCCATGCTGTAAAGTGGAGGGGTGGATAGGGCCCCTGAGTCCAGTAAGACGATCTCTCTAGTGTTGGTGGCATGAATAAAAGCACCTAGTCCATGCTGTAAAATGGAGGGGTAAAGAGGGCCCCTGAGACAACCTCTCTAGTGCTGGTGGCACTAAAAGCACCGAGTCCATGCTGTAAAGTGGTGCTGGTGTTAGGAAGGGCATCCAACCAGTATAATAAATGCCAAAATTACAAGCACAACAAATAAGAATTGCAACAACTGCATCAACAGAAATAACACTAACTATGTTAGGGCTGCGCACGGTAGTGGGGTGGCTGGTGCGGCTATGTGCGAGAACCCCCCTGACTGTCATCAAGTAATTGCACAAAAACAACTGCGTAAACAGCAATAACACTAACCATGTTAAGGCTGCGCATGGTAGTGGGGTGGCTAGCGAGGCCATGTGTGAGAACCCCACGACCGTGATCAAGCAATCGCACAACAGGAAAAAGAACGGGACGCCGCATCTCAGAGTTACCACACTTAATGTTGGCACTCTAACAGGTAGATCTGGTGAGATAGCGGAGATGCTGGAGAGAAAGCATGTGGATGTGTGCTGTGTGCAAGAGGTGATATGGAGAGGTGCCTCTGCAAGACTAATCGCAGGCAAACATCATAGTTATAAGCTTTTCTGGGTGGGTAATGATGATGGGTTAGATGTGGTGGGCCTATTACTGGCTGAGAGGTGGATCAACAAGACAATAGAGGTAGTTAGAGTTAGTGATAGAATAATTAAGCTTAGGTTAGTTATAGGCAGTGTGTCAGTGCAAATCAGGACGTTGTTGGAGATAAGTGAGTCCGGAATGATGCCGGTGTACTTAGTGTCACGAATGATCAAAAAAAGGAGGTCTGGAAATGTCATTATGAGAGACTGATGAATGTAGAGAATGAATGGGAGTGAGAGGAATTATCCCCAGTAGACCTGACAGAGGGACCAGCTATTGAGATTGATGAATATAGGGTACAAGAGGCAATTAAGGAAATGAAGAATGGTAAGGCTGCTGGACCGTTGGGGATTGTTGCTGAGTTGCTGAAGGCTTCAGGAGAAGTAGGCACTAAACTAGTTGCACGCATCATTAATCAGGTTATATATGGTGGAGTCATTCCCAAAGACTGGTGCAGCACTATTCTCATAAATTGCTACAAAGGTAAAGGGGATGCTCTAGAGAGGAGCAATTATAGGGGCATGAAGCTAATGGATCAGGTTATGAAAGTGGCAGACTGATTAGAGAAAGGGTCAATTTAGATGAGATGCAGTTTGGTTTTGTGCCTCGGAATCGTACAACAGATGCCCTCTTCTTAGTGAGGCAACTACAAGAGAGGTTGTTAGAGAAGAATAGGCCACTATACTTAGCTTTTGTAGACCTAGAGAAGGCCTTTGATAGGGTACTCTAATCTGTCATCTGGTGGTCCCTAAGGAAACTAGGTGTAGAGGAATGGCTTGTGAGGACAGTGCAAGCTATGTACAGGGGTGCTGTCAGTAAAGTGAAAATAGGAATGGAGTTTAGTGAGGAATTCCAGATACAAGTAGGTGTACATCAAGGTTCGGTCCTCAGCCCACTCTTGTTCATTATAGCAATGTATTTTTGGTGCACATACTTAAATATCGAATGATACGCGATGGGCCCCCCACCCCCACAGCCCCGGCGGACAGCAAGGGAGACGCACTGGAAAAGCCACATCAACTCACGGGGCTCACACCTGTGGCTGGCCAGCTCAGCGCCTATGTTGGTGAGTAGGGAGGTAACCCTAGGGCCGAAGACACCAGAAGTCTCCACTGTCACAGGTACAACTGCAAACCTGTCGGAGAGCGACCGGTATTTGAGGAGTTTGGCCTCCTCAGCCCAATGTGCAGCAGAACCTGGGTTAGTCACAAACTGCACCAGGTTGTGGCTGCAGAAAGTGTTGGTGCAAGTATCATCCCAGACGAGGGGTTTGCCATCCCCTCAGTCCAGCCCCACCGGCTCGAGCTGGGAAGGGAAGCCCGCAGCATCCAAGCCATGCTTTATGATCTCATTGAGGGCAGCATGGTGTGGAAGGCGGCCGGCACTGTGGCAACAGGAAAGTGGGTGGAGGCCGAAAGAGTCCACGGTGGATCCGCAGCGACATTGGTGTGGCTCACAGATCCGGAGGCCAAGCCTCAAGGAAACGCCGATGCGCAGGCTATTGTTGTCTAGCTGCATGCCAGTGGAGAAGGAGGGCAGGGCATGGAGCCAGACACCTCTGTGGGGTTTGGAAGCCGCACGAAAACAGGCAAGGCGGTGTTGGTCGAGCTGGCTGCACTCTGAGGCCAGGCTGCACTGGATGGCATCCCAAGTACTTTGGGGGTACTTGACATCAACAAGGGAAGAAGGAGGAGGGACGTCTACTGGGCTAAGTCCCAACCGGTCTCACGTATTTCAGGTGGCCTCACGTTCTCTGAACACAGAGGGTTCTATTGTGTTTTGAAGAACCCTGCTGACGAGGATGCGGCACAAGGTTACCAACGAAAGATACACCGGCAAAGCCAGTGAGATCGGGGACCGGAGGCCAAGGCCACCATACCTGACAGGTAAAGTAGCCTGTTGTCATCCAATGTCGTCAAACTTGACATTGCATATCTCCTCGGCCGCTGCTCGGATACAAGTATCGAGGTAAGCGAGGAGAGATGTGTGGGTGTAGCACGCTCAACAGAAAGAGTAAGCTGTGGGAAAGAATTCAACAATGCATGATAGGGATTCCCAGCAATAGCGATGAAAAAGGTCGGGCTAACTGTTGGAAAATTAGCTTTCTGGCCACGAAGAGAAAAACCAGTAATGTCGTCTACTAGGCGTCGGCCACGGACGTCCACCGTCAATGCAAAATGGTGTAGAAAATCCGCTCCCAAGATCGGATGTGGTAGGTCAGCAACTGTAAAAATCCATTTGAATTCTCGAAGATTTCTGAATTGCAGAGGAAGCGAGATTTGTCCAAAAGTCCGTATCGGTGAATGATTGACAGCTTGTAGATTCATTGATGATTCAGGAGGAGTTACTGTCATACAATTGACAGGCCAAATACTGCATGAAGCTGTCTGATGAGATCATGCATGTCTACGAGGAAGGCTCTTCCAGACAGGAGGTCCTCTATGAAGAAATGGCGGTTCTGTTGTGTCTCGCAGAGTTCACTTGCCGCCTTTAGTGACTCTGATCTACATTTCCCGAAGCTGAATATTTACATGGAGGCCGGCAATGTTTTGCCTTATCCGCGAAGGTGGCATAATACCAGCAAAATAATGGATTGCTGGCGAGTGAAGTAGTACGCCGACGTGGAGTCGCGAAATAACGTGAACGACTCCTAGGCAGCCGGGAATATGGCCTATTCTCCCTGCGTCAAAGCGTCAATAGCCTTTAACATGGCATCCTCGCGTGTCGAGACGGGCTGGTTCGAATGTGAAGAAGAAGCAGGTAAATTAGGACCATTCATTGTCAATCTATTTCCACAAGGACGAATAAAAGTAAGTAATGTTCAGAACTATGGGAAAACAGCACAATTGGTGGTATCTGTGATTCGAGATAGTCATTATGAAACAAGATGGCGTCGCATTTCTTTTCCAAAACAAGGATATGGTCGCATGACGAGGCTAAGCCAATCAGATGGCTGCATTTGAAGAAGAAAGGTTAGCTGGCCAGTCAGCCATTTTGAGAAAAATTTTTTTTTTTCTTTTTTGTGTAAGACGAACAATTTTCAATTTAAAACGAATGGTGAAGTTAAGCAGTCTGCGTTTTCATATTTAATCGTCGAGGGTCACCACTTTAGGCGGGGCGATGGTCGTCAGGCATCCCGTCTAATTGGATATTGTTTACTGGCACATAGTTAAAGAAGGAATAAGGAACATACCTCAATTTTATGTTATAAAAACATTTTTTAATAGGAGCAATTACAGAATATATTCAAATACATTAGTGCTCCTAGGTTGGGATATATTTAAGTCGTCATATACTGCTGCATGGTGTGATGTCATCCTTTGGATCACTGCAAAGAGGTAGCACGATAGAGATAGCACGTCTATTCTTTTCGAGGAGATCATCGTTTAATAAATATTGTTTCAGCTACTGACGTCAGAACTAAGGGCAGTTAATCGACTGCCTTCACAATCGACGTTAGATGGTGTGATCTTCTACATGAGTATGGGTGTCAGCGATTCTGCGGACGTTACTGATCTTATCGGTATTTTCCTTCTTTTCTCTATCAAGGCTGAATTCCCCAACGTGGGGGGTTGTTTGTACTGTGATGATGATCTTTTGACCATGTCAAATTGCAGCCCACGTGCTTGCGACAGGTTCAGAAAAGAACCCACAGCCTTCTTTAAAGGCTTCAACCTCTCCATACAGGTTGAGGCCAACCTCTCGGTCGTTAATTATCTCGACGTTACCCTCAATTTGTCGAATGGCTTGCACTACCCATATAGAAAGCCGAATGATACACTTAATTTTCATAAGTAAGCATTCTAACCATCCTGCCAGCATAACCAAGATCCTGGTAAGAAACGTTTCTTTGAGGCTTTCCCGTCTATCTACAAACGAGCAAATTTTCACCGACCATTCCACATATTACAATGAAGCTCTTGCTCAGAGTGGATTTGTCGATAAGGTAGCATATACGGAGTATGAGAATAGACCTAGGAAAAATCGATCCCGATGCATTACATGGTATAAACCACCATATTATTATATGGAGGTGGCCACACCATTAGCTAAGATCTTTTTCTCCCTTATTATGAAGCATTTCTCCCCAGCACATAAATATAGTAACATTTTTAATAGAAATACCATTAAAATTTCTTACTCTACGACTCCTAACCTTGAACATAACATCACAACTTCAAATTTAGCTAATTTACCTAGCCGTAGGAACACGTGCAACCCTGTAGCTAGTACTAACTGTAATTGTAGGAATCTGGTTGACTGCCCTCTATCCGAGAAATGCCTCTCTAGTATCCTTGTCTACAAATGTAAGGTTGAAACACCCACGTCCCGTAGGGCCTACATAGGGTTAACCGCCAATAGATTCAAGCAGCGTCTTTACATGCATACCCATTCTTTTTTTTAACCCTTTAAGAAGGAATATGACGTCACTTTCAGCTTATATCTGGAGTCTAAAAGACAACCACACCCAATATAATTTACACTAGGAGATCCTAGTTAAGGCTAGATCGTATAACGGAAATAAAAGACCATGTGACCTCTGCGGCTCTGAAGCCCTGGAAATACTCTACGCCAAAGAACACATCTTAAACAAAAAATCTGAGGCAATTTCGGCTTGTAAACATAAATTGGACAAAAATTTCCTGTATTACAGCCCCACATTGTACCCTAACGGATAGTAAGAACTATACGCGGATATTTTACATCTTGATGTGGTAGCTAAGCATATGTTATGTTTATACCATTACTTATTTGTATAGGTAAGTATATATTACCTATATGTTTTGTGAAGGTACGTACACTTTTTCGTACGTATATTTGCTTGTATATGTTATAGGCGTATATATTATATTATATATACTGGTACATGTGCATATGGTTATGTGTATACGTGAGTTTTGCGTCTGTGTGAGTATGCGGGTTCATACGTATGTAGGGTGTGTGTATATGTGTACTTTGTGTTTTGGTTGACGTATGTTTAGCGAACATGTCTATTTACATGTAGGTATGTGTGTGCGCGCGTTATATACGTATTTATGTGTGTATATTTATATACGTTTATATAATTATATGTATACACACACACACAAACACACATATATATATTTTTTTATATATATTTTTATGTGTATTTGGTGTATACATTCGTATGTGTGCGGGTACAGGCATTGCGTGGGTTCTGCATGTGCGTGCATGCTTTTTTGTGTACGTGCTTGTATTTGCATACCCATGGTGGGTGTTTTCGCGTATGCATGTGTATGTACGTATATGGATGCGCGCATGTATATATTTAATTTTTGTTGATTTCAATTACCTCTGTATTTTATTTACTTTATTCTTAACTCTGAAGCTGAGAATCATTCGGTTTCCTAAATAGAATTTTAGTCTACGACTTCAGTTATAACATAAACGTGGTTTTGTCTTTGTGTGTAATTGTTCTCATCGCTCCACATATTGACGTATTATCTTCGTTTTTCCTGTTCTTTGCCAGGGAACGGTTCCACAAGCCAAAGTATCATCTTCCTGTCTTCCTTCGGTTGCAACGTTTTTCGAAATATTTACTTCTGCGTTCACAGATTGATATTTTTAGCTTCAGAATATCCTGTTAAGGGTGAAAGAAGTGATTCTTTGTTTAAACTTTAATCTGTTATTTTAATAAATTAAGATATATATATATATATATATATATATATATATATATATATATATATGTATATATATATAATTCAAGTAACTAATGGTGGCATATCAAAATCAAAAAAATATTACAACTTAACGCCTGTCTGATGAAAACATTTTGATGTCTTTGAAATACATATAACAGTATTATAGAGTAAATAGAGGATATAGAGGATATATACTTAAAACCATCTCTCTTCTTTATAATATATATATATATATATATATATATATATATATATATATAATAAAAGGATGAATAGTTATGCCTTCATTACATTTATTGAGTAGTGACACAGGGTGGAGAAGCCCCCTAAGTTCAGTAAGACGACCTCCCTAGTGCTGGTAGCATGAATAAAAGCACCCAGTCCATGCTGTAATATGGAGGTAATGGTAGATGCATTCAGCCGTTAAAAAACATGCCAAAGTATGGGGTTGAGAGGCCCCTGAGTCTAGTAAGACAACCTCTCTAGTGCTGGTGGCATGAATAAAAGCACCCAGTCCATGCTGTAACATGGAGGTAATGGTAGATGCATTCAGCTGTTAAAACCCATGCCAAAGTATGGGGTTGAGAGGCCCCTGAGTCTAGTAAGACAACCTCTCTAGTGCTAGTGGCATGAATAAAAGCACCCAGTCCATGCTGTAAAGTGGTAACCAGTATAACAATGCCAAAAATTATGAGCACAACAGACAAATATTGCAATGATTGCTTAAACAGCAATAACACTAACCCTGTTAAAGCTGCGCATGGTGAGAACCCCCGACCGTCATCAAGCAATCGCACAACAAGCCATGTTTAAATAAATATTTTTCTTTGCAGAAAAGGAAAAATCAACAAAAGACGTCACACCTGAGGATTGCCACACTTAATGTTGGCACCCTGACAGGTGAGATAGTGTAGATTCATTATAGTTCATTTATTCCTCATAGTGATAATACCTCTTAAGGGTATATATAGGTAGGTTATAACAATGCCCCCTCCCTAATCTACTTCCCTTATGTTTCTCCTCTCGCCTTTTCTCTCACTCCGGCAAACCGTTGACCAGCAAACCCCGTCCCCCTTAGTACAGCACCTCACCCTTTCATTTCCCAACACGCATAGCCCTACCCCACCCACACCCATGATCTTCGCCTCACCGCATATACACCACAATGTCTATGATAAGCCAAAACACAACACCAACCATTACTCCCCAGCACCACCACGTCATTATGCCCCCCTCCCACACACTTATCACACATGCTAAAACATTCCTTATAGCAAAACCACCAATCAAAACAACAAGAACTGACCACCATGTCATTGCAAACCGCTACAGACATCTCTATGCTTTATATGTTCATTCTCTCATTACCACAGCAGAGGTCTGATGAGCTTTTGATTCCAGAGTCGAGCTAGATTGATACAGATCGAACCTTGAGCTGATCAATAGTGAAACATGCGTCACTACCAAATAAACATAATGAAGGCTTAACTATTTGTCCTTTTACTATTATATTTACACTCTGTTTAGTTCTACATCTCATTGCAGATGGGAAACTACTCACCAAGTGCTCACTTGGGCAAACCTACAGTAACAGCATGTTACACTCCCTGTATATATATATGCTATTTCATTATGTTCTTAATTTAAGTCAGTCTTCAATGCAACAAATAATTAATTATTAATTAGTTTCATTAATCAAAGCTAATTATTATTGAAGCCTTCAATTGAACCCCAAATTGAACCCCACATTATTAATTTACATAGCAGACAAAACAGACTAAGTGGTGTTGAAATATTGATATAGAAATAGATATATGATATAGAAATAGATATAGATATTTGGGGAGGGTCATATTGTTATAATATTGCCAGAAATAATAATAAAATACGCTCACTGTTTGGTTCTGGTTGGTTTTCGCTTCTGTATCCTTTATATCTCCATAGTTAAAAATACAGATATAAATATACATATATACTATAAGTTCTTTCGTCACACATCTGTGACATCATCAGTGGTACTATTATGTTTCCTCTTGTATTGTAATGACTACGCCATATCTGTATAAAAACAGAGTGTGTAACTGAGACTGCACCAATGTGAATAAATATATACACATATTTAAAATAGATATAGATATATAGACTGAGTGGTTGGCAGAGTGGTTAGAGATTATGACAAAATGGCTGCTGGAGTTTGTTCTAGCTTTTTGCATTCTGAGTTCAAATCCTGTCAAGGTCAAATTTGCAAATTCCTGAGGATTGATAAAATACGAATAATGTATCAGTTCAAGGTGGTGGATTGGTGGAATTGTAAGACAAGATGCTTCTGGTAGTGATGTTTTGGTAGCACACTTCTTAATGATATTTGTTCTTCAACACAGTCTCAGATCAATTCACTTTACAGTCAAATACAATTGTGGCAAAAATTTCGTTTTGCATTCCCAGTTCAAATTCTGCCAAAGTTCACTAGAGTGGTTGACTTAACCCTTTCAGGATTACATTTCTAATGAAATACTATATTTTAATTAATTAACGAAGAAGGATTTACTAAAATAATTAATTATTTCATTATTAAGATAGTAACTTAATGTAAAGTTCTTATATAAAATTATGTTGGAAGATTTTAATTTAAATTAGAAATTTTTAAAATGGGTAGTTTTATTTCATAGAACCAGAGCTGGTTTTGGCTGGGCTGTTTACTAAAGGGGTTAATCTGTTCCCCAATATAACAACACCACGTGACCCTTGAGTACTTTTAGCAGATTTTACTCTGTTAGAGGTATTTGGGCCAGTCATCTAGTTTCAGGACACCTTCCTCCTGTCCTTCTATCAGTTTTGAAGTCCCTAAAAAGAGCCATAGATAATTATTTCTACTTTAGGCACAAGGCCAGCAATTACCCAGTACATTACTGGTACTTTATTTTATCGACCCCGTAAGGATGAAAGGCAAAGTCAACCTCGGCGGGATTTGAACTCAGATCGTAAAGGGACGTAACTATGCTGGAAAGCATGGCGACCGACCCTCCACCGATACTGCCAATCCACCGATAATGTTCTTCTCTCTTTGACTAAACATTAAAAAACAAAACAAATTCACTATGAAATTAATGGCAGTTGTGTTTTCTTTAACTCACAGTCCTTCACTGCTTTCTGTTTGGTTTTAGTCATGTCAGGTTGGTTGGTCAGGTCATGTTTGGATGGTGAGGTTATTTAACCCATAGTTAGGGTGGATGGCTGTTGACTCTTATGAGTTCATCCAACCTTTTTTTTGTGCTGTTGGGGTGCCACTTACCCTCCTCACCAGACCATGGATTGGTGGGGGAGAGCCAGTTTAGTCGCTGACCACTTAACCATGAAGAAGTACTGAATTCAAATTCTTCCATGGGCTTCAAGAAAATCATTGGAAAAGTCCATTGTGTAAGATAACATCATAATTATCTAGAACACTCTACAGTGGCTGTTTATTACTTCCATAAAGATTTTGTGGCATATCTTAAGATGGTAAACCATGGGCCTAAACAAGTTAAAGAATTATTTGAACAATTCTACTATTAAAAGAACTTCTTTAGAAGAGCTCTGAAGCACTTAGTATATATTATTTTAAACAATAAATGAAAGAAGTTCTCAATGGATCATTTACTAATCAAACAGAAAAAAAAAACCTGCTTGTTTTAAGTAAACAAATAATATAATATGGATAATGAAGCAAGTTCTTGTCTGCTAGAATTTTTATCAACAATACACAGAGCAGTAAAAGCTATTCAAGTTTAACTATCATCATCATCATAGTCATCACATCTACTTTTCCACGCTGGAATGATTTATCCTGTTGTAAGTAATGTCATGGTCAGGTGACCATGTCTTGCTCATACAGGACTGATTTGGGCTTGGTTTCTACTGCTGGATGCCCTTCCTAGCGCCAACCTCATTTACAGTGGCTATTGGGTGTTTTTTGCTGTGACGCCTACACAACAACTTTACATTTTGTCCTCTAACTAATATTAAAATATTCACTGTATCTGTTGCAGCAATTACTGGTTGTATTATCTCCTGTTTAAACCAAGAATTTAATTTCCAACAGAAAACTTAATGAGAGTTCAATTCCTTTTTTTTCTCTGCCTAGTTTAAATGGTTAAAACATTCTAGTGAGATAACCTCTACATGGTTACAGAACATACAAAGGTAAGCTGACAGGTTCATAGGCTGACTGACAATGAAGGAGTGATGCTAGAGCTGTGAAATTTTGCATTAATTTCAACTCTTCTTATTAATAACTGCATTGTTTCTTTCCAGGGACTATGTTGAAAAATAAACCTCATTTAGTCATTCCATAAGAGTCTCTTGGTCAGCCTATGAACCTTTCAGTTGACCCCTGTACTCGAAATAGCAGCCAAATTTCACTAAAATAACACCCTATTATCTTGTATAACACAGATAATATAGTCCTACATACACCCTGAAAGATAAGAGAGCCATGGTTGGAATGGTTTTGGTCATAGCTTTAGTCAATCAGGGTTAACCTGGGACTAAATCATAACAACTACAATTATAAGTATAGAGAATTATGCCCCTTGAAAATTTATACAAGGCTAAATACCTGATTTATTGAGTTACAATCTCAGACTTGGGGGCTGGGGCCACACAAAACCACATGCACAAAATAAGAAAAAATCATGTATAATAATGTCCAAAGTTAGAAAAGCTATAATATTATCAAATATATATGATATTTGAAAGATTGCAAATTGACAATATCAATATCAAATACAATATCTACTGTAATGATGAGAAATACTTCATCTTCACCAATCAACAGATTTTAAACAAGAGATTACAGTTAATATCTAAGTACTGACACTTTCCAGCTGTACATACATTATGTATATAAATTATGTATATATATTATGTACATATAAATTATGTATGTATAAATTATGTATATAAATAATTATGTATACAAGTGAATTCAGTTAACAGAAATTGTACAAAGCTCATTATATATGTAGAAATGTGTGCATGTATGTGTGAGAATGTGTGTCTCTGTATCTTTGCTTCATAATTTACACTTTTAACAGGGATGCTTGTTTATGTTCCCCATAAACAGAAGTCCAACAACTCAGCAGTATGATGTGCAAATAACAGAAACTTACTTTTAAAAGAAAAGGAGTAAGGTTTGGAATCAGGAAAAGCATCTGACCATAGAATATTGCCTCAGAAATATCTCATCCAACCCATGTTAGCATGGGAAAATAGATGTGATGATGATGATGATATAATTTATATATTCATAAATAGAATAAATATTTAGCAGTTAAACTAAAAATAATTTTTTTTCTGAAAAGCAATTATTGAGAGGTTTCAGTAAAAGTGACAAAAAGCAATGAGGTTAGTAGCAATAACATAGTCCTGTAAATGGTGAGGGAGTTGTTGTGGTGCCGACATAGAGCACTTCTAGCGTATTTTAAAACCTGGTGGAGCCCATCTCCTCTCCAAGTCTGGATACAGCAGATTTCTTCCAGAAAAAAATACTGAGTGAGAGAATGGAAGTGAGGAAGAAATATAGAGGAAGAATTAACCCCAGTACTTGACTGGTACTTTTTTTATAGATGAAATTTCAAATAGATGAAATCAAAGTTGATCTCACCGGGATTTGAAATCAGAGAACATAGAACTGAAACAAATACCATAATGCATTCTATTTGATGCTCTAACGATTCTGTCAATTTGCTGCCTGCAGAAAGACAGACAAAAAACAAAACAAGCTAAATAATAAAATAAATACATAATAAATTCTATAGTGGATACAATCATGTTTGTAGGAGCCACATTAGGGTGTATGAAAGAGCATTGCTTTCATCAACAAAGAGTAGTATGAAGGCATTACTGTTTATATGCACTGTGGTACACTGTTACATAGTGGAAATACCATGAAACCAAATTACATTTGATTTAGTTTTGGGCTCTCACAGACAACTTGTCTTCTTGTTATGGGCTGGAGGGCCAAGGCTGGACTCCAGACTGATGAGGCCCTAAACTATATGAAATTTGAGGCCCTTCACTCAAAAAATATTATTCTTATTTTTTATTAATGATAAATAATAAATAATATAAATATATTTCGTTTCTGAATTTGTTTAGCAAGATTCTTTATCTGAAAACGTGTGTTGAAACCGATATTGTTATACTTTGGGAGGGTCATGTTGCCAATAAGAAACACACGCACCAGTTGCTTTAACTTCAATTTATTATATGTTTCCGGTTGGTTGGTTGGTTCCACAACTGGACAGTTGTTTATATATTGTCAAAGTTCTTTCGTCACACATTCTGTGACCTCTTCAGTGACTGGGGATTCTTTTCTTTGTTTTGTGCCTCTCCTTTGTTCTGTCCTACGCCATCTTGTTTTTGTGTGTGTTGTGTGTTTAGTTTGCGCATGTGTTACATCCGGGTGTCTGTGTGTGTTTTTATTTGTTTATTTATTTGTTTATTTACATGTTACTGGTTGGTTGTTTGTTCTACGTGTGTGTGTTTTCATTTTGTCCTTAATTGTAAGTTGTGATGTTGCTATTCCATTCATGTTTTCTATTTAATTTTGGTTGGAGTTCATTTATGTTTATTGCCTCTGTGATTTGTCTAAACATTGCATCTTTTCTGTGTAGATTTTATTTTTATTTCTATGTTCTCTAATTTGCCCTTATGTTCTATTTTAGCATGTTGGTGGAGTACTGATGATTCTTTTCTATCTTGAAGCTCTCGCCAGTGTTCATTTAACCGTTCTCCTATATTACGAGCTGTCTCACCTATGTACACTATATTCTTGTCTTTACATTGTCCTTCAGTACATCTTATGCTATATACTATGTTTCTAGTTTTGCAGTTAATATGGGGAGCTTAGTTTACAGATTATGCATTTCTTATCTATGAGTAATACATACCCTTTGAAAAGGGTATGTATTACTAATAAGTGTTTTTATGGAGGTACTGGTCTTTCTACTATCTTAATATTTAGTTTAAGTTTATCTAGGGCCCTTCTAAATTTGTAAGTTAGTTCACCTCTAGGGGTTGTATTGATGAACATTACACTCTGGTATTTATTGCTATCATACCTTGAGTTTATTCTATTAACCTTATTCCTAGTTCTTTCTATTCTATTCCAAAATCTTCTCCTATACAAGGGGCAGGTCCCATTTGGTTCTGGCTCCTTTATATACTTTGATTTTATCTCTCTGATTGTAACCAGAGAACTGCATACGGTGGATGAAGTGTTGTATGTGTCTCTCTAGTTCTTTGGGGTTGCACATGCAGGACATGTTTCTCATCACCCGTACTAAATCCGCAATCAGTATGTTGATTTTGGTGTGATCCGAAACAGCTGAGTTTCGGTGGATCAGATATTTGGAAGTGATGGGTTTGGCATAATGGGAATGGAGGTTTTGTTTTTTGTTATTAATGGTTTCTAACCAGAGCTCTGTGTCTAGTACAGGTAATCGATGGTTGGGGCGTTTGCTTGGGTAGTCTATAGTAACTCTAATACTCTGGTGGATGGAGTTAGCTATTTGCTGGATGCTTTCCATCGTGTTTTTCTCTAATTCTTGACTGTTCTCTAGTGGGGTGATTTTACTACGATGATTATATCATCAACGTAGCGAGAGTACATTATCAGGGTTAAGAAGTTGCTGTCTTCTAATTGTTTTTTAAGTTTATTGTCCCACTATACCATGAATAGGTTAGCTATGTCACCTGCAATGCTAACACCAATGGCTGCTCCCTCCTCTTGGGCATATGTTTTTCCATTAAATGTGAACATATGTTCCTTAAGGGTTAGTTTTATACTGGCCCTCACAGTAAGTGCAATCATTTTCTTTAGTTCGTCATGGTTTTCAGGGGTCCGTATGGCTCTGGTCCACCTGTTCCATCTTTCTGTGTGGGTTTTCTTGGCCATTGAGGTAATGGTAGGTGGTCTGCCTCTTGCTGGCTTGTGGGGCAGAGGTTGCTAAGGTCATACGTATCTAGATAATCATTACTATAAGTAAGTTTAAGTAGGAGTCCCAGCTCACTAGTATCAATCCCACAGAATTCAACATTGCTCTCACTGATCATTTCTACGCATTTCTCCACAGCAAAATCCACGTCAATGGATGGGTATAGGGATACTACATCCATACTACCTATTATACAGTCTGTTAGATCCCTAGATCGGTTATTTTCACTGATTCTGCTGAGGAGGTCCTCCATGCTGTCACATATATCCAGGAACATTTCAATGATGGGGCGTACGATCAGGGAGAGGAAGTAGGAGAGTCTGTAGTTACTAGCAATGTTAGCTCCACAGACTGGCCGTGTTGGTGGTCCTGTGACTGGGTTACTGTTCATCTTATGGTCTTTTCGAAGCCCATACAATGCTGGCACGTCATTGTTCCAGGCCTGGAAGTTGTTGGTAGTCCGTTTATTGGGCTGCATTATGTTTGTCCACATCATCATATGAGCATTGGGGGTTTTCTCCCTATCCTCATGCTCTTGTGGTGTTACTTCTCTTGTGTTAGTGATGTGGGGTTGCATTGCCTGGATGTAGTTTAACGGACTGTCAACCGACATTCTGCCAGACTTGTCTGTTGGAAAGCATGCAATCTCTCCATTACGTGAGCGCTGCATGAGCTTACGTAAGTCATTCGCAGATTTTTCTCCCAGTTGTTGGGCCTCCATTCTATTTTGCTTCTTGCTATACTGTTCTATAATATTTCTAAGTTTAGATCTAGCTTTATTAAATTGTGCTTCTGATTATTCATCGACCTGCGACGGCAATTGCGTGCGTTTGTTAAAAGCTAAAGTTGTGGGGTGGAGTCGTCGTAAGTCGAAGGAGATATCGGAAGGATTATAAAAAGTAGAACTCCAGGCTGCTGCGTTGTGTGTTCTATTTCTATTGTTAGTTGTGTTATTTCTATTTCTATTTCCACCAACAGCCTCATGGTTGTTTCTATGTCTCTAATTTATTATTCCTGTCTGTTTCCCCTGGCTCATTGTTATTAACTACTCTATTTTGTGTGTTATTAGTAATACATACCCTTTTGAAAAACCGCCCTGTATATATAAGAAATGCATAATCTGTAAACTAAGCCCCCATATTAACTGCAAAACTAGAAACATAGTATATAGCATAAGATGTACTGAAGGACAATGTAAAGATAAGAATATAGTGTACATAGGTGAGACAGCTCGTAGTATAGGAGAACGATTAAATGAACACTGGCTAGCTTCAAGATAGAAAAGATCATCAGTACTCCACCAACATGCTAAAATAGAACATAAGGGCAAATTAGAGAACATAGAAATAAAAATAAAATTTACACACAGAAAAGACACAATGTTTAGACAAATTACAGAGGCAATATACATAAATGAACTCCAACCAAAATTAAATAGAAAACATGAATGAAACTAAATAGAAAACACGAATGGAATAACAACTTACAATTAAGGACAAAATGAAAACACACACACATAGAACAAACAACTAACTAGTAACATGTAAATAAAAAAATAAATAAACAAATAAAAACACACACAGACACTCGGATGTAACACATGCGCAAACTAAACACACAACACACACAAAAACAAGATGGCGTAGGACAGAACAAAGGAGAGGCACAAAACAAAGAAAAGAATCCCCAGTCACTGAAGAAGTCACAGAATGTGTGACGAAAGAATTTTGACAATATATTAACAACCGTCCCGTTGGGGAACCAACCGGAAATTTATAAATTGTTTTAAATTTATAATTTAATTTATAATAAATTGGAGTGAAAGCAACTGGTGCGTGTGTTTCTTATTGGCAACATGACCCTTCCAAAGTATAACTATATATATATACTATAAAATATGTCCATATAATCATTTGATAAGATATATACACCATTTCCTCTCCCAATCAGCATAATCAACCACACAAAAAAACAATTAAACCAGGCTATAGATTAAAAGGCACCAATGAAGAAATAATAGATAAATAAACGACAGCCATCTATTCGCGATCAAGAGCTATAGAATATTTACCCAACATTTCAATAGCACGTGGAAATCGATTAAACCAATCGTCAACCATACACAATTAGGTATAAAATTAAACATACCAGGATATATATATATATATTAATTTTAACAATATTAATAAATGGAAAATATCTTTCTAATACCATATTTATTTTATTATATTTATTTCAAGGACACAAAATTTTCATGTGCTTTCATCAGATAAAATATAATTGTTTCTACTTTTGGCACAAGGCCAGAAATTACCCAGTACATTACTGGTACTTTATTTTATCGACCCCGTAAGGATGAAAGGCAAAGTTAACCTCGATGGGATTTGAACTCAGACCGTAATAGGACGTAACTATGCTGGAAAGCATGGCGTCCGACCTTCTACCGATACTGCCAAAATATTTGGTATTAAGATATTGACATACCTTAGCATAGACTTAATAGTATAAGCTTGCTAACGGCAGTGAGGTAAAAAGTCAAAATCACAAGGGATATAAGTTAAGAATACATTAAAAGAGAAAAGGACCGTTATTATAGACGCTAGATAAAGTTTGAAAAATAGCGTATTTATATTAGTCGTTAGAGGGTGAAATATTAGTGTAGAATTATGCATATATATATATATATATATACACACACACATATATATATAGATATACACATGAGCGTAGAAGAATCGTGTAACCATAGATATATATTTAACATATATTTTAAGAATGTGAATCTAATTATATTGATTATATGAAAAATGTATTGCAGTGTAGTAAATTATAAGCTACTAACGTATATGGTTAATTATAATAATAATTATGTAAGTAAATATATAACGTATTTGTCAATTTTAACTATGTAAACAAACTATGGGCAAATAACTCTAAATTATATAATGTTTTCGATAAACATTGAATAAGATATGCTTCGATCTATTAGGTTCCATTATTATTATTATTATTATTATTATTATTATTAGTGGATTGGCAGTATCGGTAGAGTGTCGGACACCATGCTTTGACGCATAGTTACGGCCCTTGCCATTCTGAGTTCAAATCCCGCTGAGGTTAACTTTGCCTTTCATCCTTACGGGGTCGATAAAATAAAGTACCAGTAATGCACTGGGTAATTGCTGGCCT
The DNA here is from genome assembly GCA_964016885.1 of Eledone cirrhosa. Lineage (NCBI taxonomy): Eukaryota > Metazoa > Mollusca > Cephalopoda > Octopoda > Eledonidae > Eledone > Eledone cirrhosa. The sequence continues at coordinate 21,210,891 of OZ024753.1, read as the reverse complement.
TGTGCCAAAAAGTAGAAACAATTATTATTATTATTTATATTGTAATTAAACAACTTAGATAATATTTCAGAGCACCATATAAACGGTTAAATGGTTAAAGAACATTTATAGAGATTATGAAAAGTCTTGGAAAATTTATGCAAACAAGAATTAAATATCTCTTTCTTTTTGTTAATATTATCAGGATTGGTAATTATATGAAAGATTTCTTCTATACAAAGATGACAAATTTGGGAAATTGAAGAATTTTGGTATGCGGGAGCGATCTGATTTTATTCCAAGAGATTGAATAATCAGTGTTATTGTCTTTTAAAGACCAAATTAGTTGCGTTTAAAAGTATGTTTGTGATTATACTACCGCTCCTTAAATTTTGATGAAGTGGCCCCTATATGATTATACAGTTTATCTTTAGTTTTAATTGTGCATTTATATACTAAATTACTATCTAAGAAATTATTCTCTAGTGGACAAGAGATATTATTCCTGCAATTATATTTTCTTATATTGTTATTTGGGTTTATTTCAGTTTGGTTTATTTTTAGATTTCTATTATTAATTTTTATCTACCATGCTGTTCCACCACCAAGTCACCCTGTCTGGTTGGAGCTTTGCTCCAGCCACAAGCCTCGTCAGTTACGTGCAGTAGGTTACCTCATAAGAACTTCCAGTTATCTTCTATATCATACAATTCTAATTTGTCTTCTTTCTCGTCATACACATCTTGAAGGGCTTTCCTAAAATTATATTTTAGGTCTTTTAGCTTCCAGACCTTCCTTTTCCACACCTTCCTGTGTGTCTCATTTTGTCTCATGCTTATTGAGATGTCATTAACGACTAACCTATGTTAGTTGTTAATGACATCTCAATAACCATCTGTTTGTCTCATTGCCTAACTAGCAAGAAGTCAATCTGGCTTATGGGCTCGCCTGATTGGTAGGTTATTAGGTGGTTGCTATGTTTCTTGAAGTTAGTTTTGCAAGTGGTTAGTTCATTTGCAACACAAAATTCAAGAAACCTCACTCTGTTTCTTGCGCCATACCATAACCAACATGTACCCCAGTGTATCCATCCTGGAGCTGTCCAACATGACCATTGAAGTCACCTGCTAGTATAACTAGGTCTCTGTCCTCTGTCACTATGGTTGTCTCTAGAAATTGCTCATAAAAGCAGTCCTTCTCTTCTTTACCTAGGCCTGCATAGGTAGATATAATTTTCAGCAGCCTATTGCCTACAACTAATCTAATCTTAATTATTCTATTACTTACTCTAACTTCTTCTATTGTCTTGTTAATCACTAAGAGTATCTTAATATAGTTGAATAGTGGCCCAGGACAACTCAGAGCAGTCATGGGGCAGATGGAGGCTCTGTACACCATAGTGTAGGCAACCCATCTAGGAGAGCTACCACTCCGAATAAATTGGTGCGAGATGGAGAAGTCCCCTAAGTTCAGTAAGACGACTTCCCTAGTGCTAGTCACACAAATAAAAACACGCGATCCATGCTGTAAAATGGGGGTAATGGAAGCCCCATTCAGCCATAAAAATCCATGCCAAAGTATGGGGTGGAGAGGGCCCCTGAGTCCAGTAAGACAACCTCTCTAGTGCTGGTGGCACGAATAAAAGCACCCAGTCCATGGTGTAAAGTGGTGCTGGTGATACGAAGGGCATCCAACCAATATATTAATGCCAAAACAATGAGCAAAACATACAAATATATATGTATATATGTATGTTTTCTTGTATTTATGTGTGTATATTTATATGTATACTTATCTGTCTGTGTTTTTTCTATGTGTATATATGTGCATGTAAATATATATATGTGTATGTGTTTATTTGTTTGTTTATGTGTATATGTATGTGTGTATCTATATGGGTGTGCGTGCATTTATGTGTGTATATGTATGTGTATGCACGTGTAGCCTTATACTCTAAGAGGTAGAATTGTAACCAGTGTGCATGTGCGGTCCAAGCCAGGCTCTTGAACTAAGAGTTAGTCACCTCCATCACTCCTTCCCCTGCCTATGTTAAATGCCTCTGTCATCTTGACCACCTGCATATATATATACATATAGAGATTACATGAAACAAAGTTCTGTTTAAATCATTTATCTGCTTACAATTGTTTCTTCCAAACCGAGGTTTGGAGTCTTCGGAGCAATTATTCAGTGATTTTTAACATACTTGACCTCCTTTTCAACACAAGAGACATATAGAAACATATGTATATATTGACCCACAGTGGGTTGACATCCATTATAATAATATAGCATGGTAATTTACATACAAAGATTACAGTCATATTAAAGGACAAAATTAAAGTTAAAATTAAAATTAAAATTAAAATAAAACATTGGCAGTCTACTAAGATAAAGCAAAAGGAAAGATTGGAGTATCCAGTGTATGCAACAGTCACACGTGTGGCATGCACGAGTGTCCTATTTATACAAGATTATAATGCGGCAGATTGTTACAAGTAAAACAAGCAGTCAAAGCAGGCAATCAAGAGCATCATGGGGGCTGAACTGGTTAAGCATTATTCACACACACCTGTACGATATAGAAGCCCGTGTGTGGAGAAACACCAAAAATATCAAAAATATTACAAATGAGAAGCAAAACAGCACCACTGTCCTCGTAAACACCACCACACTCACAATCCAGGAAACGCAATTTATAGACTACATGTCCATCTCACAATCCACGATGATTCAACATTGGGTGCCTGGTGAACCATGCTGGAACATCACAGCTTGTCGTTCTTTAATTCGATTCCATAGAGCAGGTTGTTTTTGTTGTGAGAGTTGACATCGTATTATATTCCGGAAGTGTGTGTGTGTGATTAAGGGGAGTTAATGCGTAAGGGGAGGTAACTAGCTGATTTCTATAGCTAAATTTATTATCCTAAAGTACATTAATGGTGTCTCATATGTGTTCCCATCATATAAGGTTATAAACAATTTCTAAATTTAAGTATATTATCTATAAATTACAGTGTAGTCTATCAAGAAGTACTAAAGGTGTTCATATTAGGATGATTACCCTCTATCATAGAGTGCCCTCACCGAACATTCCACATGAAGAGTCAGATCTCCAAAACAATGATCTTTACAGCGTGGACTGTCTGGCGGGTTTTCTACAGCTGGATGCCCTTCCTAACACGAACCACATTTACAGTGTGGGGCTGGGAGGTTTTTACCGTGTTGCCTACACGGCCACATTTACAGCGTGGACTGTGTGTTTTTTTGTCGTGACACCTACACGATCTCATTTGTTTCGGCCTGGATGTTGTGGGACCAACATAACTTTACATTGAAAGGGGCGGTGTGGATGGGGTGGAGGTGGTGGGACGGGGGTGTGTGTGTTTTGATAGAGATGCCTACTGACTGTAGTAGGTTTTTACTTTGTATTTAGGTAAGGCGGGTCTTCTCTATTACTGAGTACCGCCAAAGGTCTCGGTCCAGTGACATTGTCTTGGAGAGGTGTAAGCGTGTGAGGTCGGAATTTATCAGCTCGTCCCATGTTTTTCTGGGTCTGCCTACTCCGTGGCTACCGTCTATCTTTATTGCCCTGCACTTTGTTATACAGCTGTCGTCTTTCATGCGCATCACGTGACCGTACCAACGTAGCCTTCTCTCGAGTAAACAACATCTGATCCCTCTTATTTCTAATTTTTTTCTTAGTTCGTTTATGCTTTGCCGTTCACGTATATTACTATTGCACATCCAGCGGAGCATGCAAGCTTCGTTCCTCTCTAGTCTGCGTATATCCTCTGTACACAATGCCCAGGTCTCACTGCCATGCAGCATTGCTGTTCGTATGCAGGCATCGTATAACCTGCCTTTCATTTTTTAGGGGGAACCCTCTAGCGGCTAATAGTGGTATTTTAACATCCAGTTCTGACTCTAGCTACTGTACTTATTATATATATATATATATATAAATATTATTATATATATATATATATAAAGGTTGACTTTGCCTTTCATCCTTACGGGGTCGATAAAATAAAGTACCAGTAATGCACTGGATAATTGCTGGCCTTGTGCCTAAAGTAGAAACAATTATATATATATATATATATATATATATATATATATATATATATATATATATATATATATATATATATATATATATATATATATATATATATATATATGACTTTTGATGATTTATTGTTCAAAACTTAATGATAAAATAAAAATATATTTTTTAAAATGAGCCACTCCCCATAAGGTGTGTGTCCTTCAGCTATAGCTTATAGGTAAGTCCAGCACTGTAGAGGACTATAATTATAAAGAAATGTAGGCTGAGAACTATGCTCTGATGGACACATACCCCATGTTAAGTTCCTTACTAAACTCATTGTCAACTCTCAGAGAGCGGACAAAATATCTCTACTTAGTTTTCACAACTTTCACAAACTATTCACTGTTTTCTTAGAGATTCTTTCTTCGTCTAACCCATGCTAGCGTGGAAGATGGACGTTAAACGATGATGATATATATATATGTGTGTGTGTATACATATGTGTGTGTGTGTGAATGTATATATGTATATATATATATGTATAAATATATATATATATGTATATAGTGTGGGGGTGTGTGTGGGCGCGTACCTACACCCACATAGGACAGGGTTTGTCTATGTGTTTATATACGGGTACATGTACTTGTGTGTAGATATATGTACAGGTGTGTGTATGTGTGCTTATGTCTTTGGAAGTGTGTCTGTCCTTGATGCCTATCAATAAGGATATGCGTGTGTATCCATGTATGTGTATGAGAGTGTTTGTGTATATATGTGCATGGGGGTATGTGTGTCTACACATGTATGCGTACATATGTGTATGCATACATATGCCTGTGTGTGTGTATATGTGTGTGTATGTATGTGTGGGTACATACTCTGAAGTGTGAACAGACGTGTGAGATACCGAACCCAGCATGACTCCATGACTCCATTGAAGTGTGTCGGACGGAAAATGGCTGATGACCCGTGTAGCAGTAAATAGTGACCAGAACTTAAGATGACGTAGAATAACAACAGCCAATGGCATGACAAGAGTTGAAGATGTTTTTTGAAAGTGTTTTTTGATGATAACACCCCAGTGAGAAAATTTGCTCCGAACGAACTGCCCGTGTCCGAAGGAACCTACAGCCGTAGAATCAGCCAGATCCATACAGTGATCATGTCTCGAGCTACCTAACGGCGAAACAATTGTAACACGCAACAAACTGAGTCCAGATGCATCACTGATTTTTCGTTTTTTTATACTATCCACACTCTGCCCTGTATGAATATTGAGTGCTAATTTTGGCATACCGCCTATGGAAACACCATAGCTACCATTATACACAAGTATATATGTATATATATATATATATATATACACATATATATATATATATATACATATATATATATTTATACATATATATATATTTATACATATATATATATTTATACATATATATATATATATATATATATATATATATATATATATATATATATATATATACATATATATATATTTATACATATATATATATTTATACATATATATCATCATCATCATCACCGTTTTACGTCCGTTCTTCCACGCTAGCATGGGTTAGACGGGTTGTCCTGTTGTGGGCAGTGTCTGGTCGGCTGACCATGCGTTGCTCATACAGGAACTGATTTGGCTTGATTTCTACAGCTGGATGCCCTTCCTAACACCAACCTCATTTACAGTGAGTGCTGGGTGCTTTTTCGTGGCGCCTACACGTCCACTTTACAGTGTGGGCTGGGTGCTTTTTTGCCGTGGCACCTCCACGGCCACCTTGCGGGGGGGGGGGGGGGGCATATTGTCTATATGCTTCAGCTTGTACCCATGGGAGGTCAGGTACTCTATATTACTGCGTGACGCCAGAAGTCACGGTCGTGTGTCATTGCCTTTGAGAGGTGTAATTGGGTAAGGTCGACTTTTATCACCTCATCAAAGGTCATCTTGGGTCTCCCCACTTTGCGGTTTCCATCGACTTCTAGTGCTCTGCACCTTTTTATGCAGCTGTCATCCTTCATACGCATCACATGTCCATACCAGCGCAACCGCCTCTCCTGCACACAGCATTTGATACCTCTTATGCTCAGTCTCTCTCTCAATTCATTTATGCTTTGTCGTTCACGTATATTACTGTTACACATCCATCGGAGCATGCAGGCTTCATTTCTCTCTAATCTACGTAAGTCTTCCACCTTCAGCGCCCAGGTCTCACTACCATGCAACATTGCTTTTCGGATACACGCATCATACAGTCTGCCTTTCATTCTGAGGGAGAAGCCTTTTGCAGCTAGCAGTGGTAGTAGTTCCCTAAACTTCTTCCATCCCGTTCTTACCCTAGTTATTGTACTTTCTGAACACCCACCTCCGCTGCTAATTCGGTCACCTAGGTAGCAGAAGCTGTCTACTGTTTCTACAGAGCCCTCCCAGAAATTGGTGGTACTTGTTTCCTGTGGCTGTTTGCTGCTTGCTGTCCCAGCACAGCTGCTGCATGTGAAGCCTACATTCTTAATTAAGCTTCCTGAGATCCCGCTACATCTCTTGTGTACCCATTGTTTGCATTTGGGGCAGAGAATGGAGTTCCTACCTACACCTTTCCTACATACTGAGCAAGGCCATTTCCCTGAGGGGATCTGGGTTCTGTTTTCTCGTCTACTTACAAGGACCTTAGTCTTTGTCATGTTGACTTTGAGACCCTTTCTTTCTAGTCCCTGCTTCCAAGTTTGGAATTTCTTCTCTAGTTCTACCATAGACTCAGCTATGAGTGCGAGGTCATCAGCATACAGGAGTTCCCATGGACATCTGGTCTTAAACTCCTCCGTTATTGCCTGCAGGACTATGATGAACAGGAGGGGGCTAAGAACTGAGCCCTGGTGGACCCCGACCTGTACGCTAAATTCCTCGCTATACTCATTGCTAATCCTAACTTTGCTGACTGCTCCCCTATACATGGCTTGTACCGCTTTCACAAGCCATACGTCTACTCCCAGTTTTCTAAGAGCCCACCAGATTACAGCACGTGGAACTCTGTCAAAGGCTTTCTCAAGGTCAACAAATGCCAAGTAGAGTGGCTTACTTTTAGCTAGGTACTTTTCCTGTAATTGCCTCACAAGGAAGAGGGCATCAGTGGTGCCTCTTCCTGGTACAAACCCAAATTGCATCTCGTCTATTTTCACCCGGTCCCTAATCAACTGTGCTATAATTCTTTCTGTTACTTTCATGACCTGCTCCATCAACTTTATACCTCTATAGTTTCCTCTATCTAGTGCATCGCCTTTACCTTTGTAACAGTTGACAATGATGCTACTGCACCAATCTTTTGGTATGACACCTTCTAGTATTACCTGGTTAACAATACGTGTGGTTATAGTGTGACCTACAGACCCAGATGCCTTCAGCATCTCGGCAGCTATACCCGATGGACCGGTTGCCTTCCCCATCTTCATATCTTTGATTGCCTTACTTACTACGCTGCTGCTGACTTGTACTGCTGGCCCCTCTATAGAGTCTACTTGGGGTAGGGTCTCTTCTTCCCATGCATTCTCCTCATTTGACTATCTATCATTTGACTATCTATCATAATGACTCTTCCATGCATCTTTCTTCTCAGCACTTGTGAGGACAAGCTCACCTTTATCATTTCGGATACACTTCTCTCCAATGACATCACAACTATCTCTGACACACTGCCTCACAATCTTGAATACCTCCTGTTTCTGGTCCTCACGTTGCAAAACATGCTTGAATTTTCTATCCTCTGCTTCCCTCCTAGCTAAGTATACTTGTCGCCTAGCTTCCCTCCTGGTCTCTACATAATGTACCCTGCTCCCCCCGTTCTTCCATTCTTTCCATGCCTGTCTCTTGGCCTTAACTGCTTCATCTACCTTATTGTTCCACCACCAAGTCACTCTCCTCCTGCTTGAGGTCTTACTCCAGCCACAGACCTCATCTGTCGCCTCTAGTAAATTATTTTTTAGGAACTCCCAGTTCTCTTCTACATTAAATGTCTCTATCTGTTCTTCTTTACTGTCGTAGGCGTTGAGTAAAATATCTTTAAATCTGTTACTGGTTGAGGGAACTTTCAGCTTCCAGACCTTTCTTCTCCAGGTTGGCCTCTGTTTCCAGGTTCGACTAGTTCTGACCGTGAGGTCGCTGACAACTAAGCTATGTTGGGATGTACATTCCTCACTAGGGAAGGCTTTTGTGTTTACGACCGTCCATCTGTTACGTCCTCTGGTGAGGATAAAATCTATCTGACTGGAGTGCTCCCCTGATCTATAGGTGATCAGGTGGTTGTTGGGTTTTTTAAAGTTTGTGTTACATATCGACATGTCATTGGCGTCGCAGAATTCTAGAAGTCTGAATCCTTCCTCATTTCTTGTGCCAACCCCATGGCCTCCATGTACTCTATTGAAGCCGTCGCAGTGTTTACCTACATGTCCGTTAAAATCTCCTGCGATGATTAGGAAGTCATTGTCGTCTGTTAGAGCAGTAGCGTGCATTAGGGACTTGTAAAACCTATCCTTAAGTTCGTCTGGCAGCCCCGATTGGGGTGCGTAAGCTGATATTATTGTGGTAATTGTTTTATTCAGGACAAGTCTGAGTTTAATGATTCTTGCATTTACCCTGTACACTGAGATTACTTTATCTACCCACTTGTCAGCTAGTAGTATACCTACACCAGCCATCCCATCGTCATTTCCCACCCAGAAAAATTTGTAGCACCGACTTTTTCCTACCAGGACTCTGGCAGACTCTCCTCTCCATCTAGTCTCTTGCACACAGCATACATCCATTTCCTTTCGCTCTAGCATTTCTACGATTTCTCCTGCTCTTCCTTTCATTGAGCCTACATTGATGGTACCAACTCGGAGTTTTGGGCATTTGTCGACACTCATAGGGAAGGGTCTCCGGGTTGGCGCTTCACATGGGTGCTTGGTAGCTCGCAGATTCATATTTCATCTATTGATTCAGAGTTGCTCAAATTTATTCTCAGCTCATCCATCCATAACGGTGGGAAAATTGAGGGCTAGAAGAACATTGGTGGTGGGATAATGGCAGGGTGTGTTGGGCTGCGACAGGGGAGGAGAGAGTTAGTTAGGTGGTAGTAGTAGTAGTAGCAGCAGCAGCCGTAGAAATGGCATGCTGAGGTTTGATGGTCGAATAGACTATGGTGGTGTGAGGGGGTGGGTGGGAGGGAGGGAAATTTGTATGGATGGGTGGCTGGAACGAAACCAAATCAACTCTAATGATACATTTTAGCAGATAAGCAGAAAGCGTCTTATCTCTTCAATAGCTTCAAGATGAGTGAAGAGAACCCAAGATGAATAGATAGAGATAGGGTAGTCACCATAGAGAGAGGTATAGAGGGGGCGGGCACTGAGGGTCGCATGGTAAATATCCGAGAGAGATATAATTAGAATACCGCATGGTAAATATCCGAAATTAATACAGCAGTAATATTAACAATAATAACGTCATAAAACTAAGATACCTTCGAAAATTTGTATGGACGGGTGGCTGGAACGAATATATATATTGAATTCACAAGAATCAAAGTTATGTTTAAAATATTTATTTGCTGACAATTGTTTCTTCCAAACCTAGTATATAACAATGTCAGATTTGAACTCACCACCACCATTAGCACTTCACCTCTAAGTCTTGCCTTCCACCGCTACATCACACTCTCTGATCCACCACTTCCTCTACACAGATCATTTTATCTATAACTTTATACTCTAGAAATATCCTTATAATCACCACCTTTTAATATAATTACTTTAGATCACTTATAATTATATAGTGATTGAAATATAATACAGTTTATATAAACTTTAAATATTAAATGCAAACAATGAATTATATATACATTTATAATTAAATGTATAGATTAATAACATTGTATATATAGGATTAATTTATTAACATAAGGGATTTGTATAACTTATATGTAATATGGAACAATGAATTATATATACATCTATAATTAAATGTATAGATTAATAACATTGTATATAAAGGATGAATTTACTTACTCAAGAGATGTATCTAATTTATCATGGAAACAGCTGTACGTTATTCCATAGCTTACCAAATGTTGGGTAGACAAAAATATAATTGAACCTTTAGTATGTTTTGAGGGTAGACTGTATTTAAAGTTAATTTGATATAAATATATAGCACTTTGTATGGGAAATTCAATTATGGCACTATATAATATTGGGTAGACAACTTTCTATTGAAACCTTTAATATATTATGAGAGAGGGGACTGTATGTAAATTAAATATAAATATATAACTTTTTATATAAGGGACTCAATAGAGGCACCATATAATGTCTATTAGAGCAATGAATTTAATTATTATAATGAGCTAGTTACCTCCCCTTACGCATTAGCTCCCCTTAATTACATACCCGCTTCCGGATATTAAACCGCTGTAAATTCTCACAGCTGAAGGACCCTAATCTATAAATATGGATTAAATAACACTAAGTTACAATACATTACAATCCATTACTATAACAAACATTCAATACAAATATATCGTAACTTATGTGATGGATGTGAAAACTGTAACTTTCTTTTTCTGCACACATACAAATTTGAACTATACAGAATATATCCTCGCATTGCATCCACCATAATACACTAACATTTTCGATTAAAGTGCTTGTATTTCATGTAATACCTTGCCATACAGTACTCATATATACATGATACATTTGCTTGTTCAATCCCTTTATATATGACTAATGCATATAGTATCTCTTTAATTTAATTATTAGACTATTCTATTATATTATCTGTATTATTATCTGTCGCATGTATTCCAACCTATGCTTGTAATCTTGTTTTTAAATTTAATTTTGAATTATTGTACAAATATAGTATAATATAATATATGTCTCATCAATTCCACACTGTAAACATGAAACACAACATCAATATATATATGTATCTGTATGTTTCTTCAGTTGAGTAGGAGGTCAATTATATGTACAAACATTAAAAATGCTCCGAAGACTCCAAGCCTAGGTTTGGAAGAAACAATTGTCAGCAAATAAATGTTTTCAGCATAACTTTGATTCTTCTGAATTCAATATTACTGCTCTGTAAAATAACTGATGTTCTTACATTGAGCTATTTATCTTACTGGTAATAAGGTAGTAATAAATTACTGACCTTCCCTGTTTATAGTTGTTTATAGTATAATATATACATAACTATAAATAGTATCTTTAATATTATATACATATATACATTCACACATATACATATATACACACACACATACACATATTTAAACACAAAAAATGTACACACACGCTCTTTTGAAAGATTTTATTATAGATTTAATATATATGTTAATATATAAATGTTCATTATAGTCCTTAATATTAAAAAGAAAACGTCTCTGCGATTTTCTTTTTAAATTGCATTCAAATATTTTTTACTGAATAAAAAGGAAAAATTTATGACAGATATTTCACTCCAGAATTACTTTAAAAGAATAAATATTTTTCTTTCTGCTAGCTATATAACTGTATAATTTGATTTTTTTTATAGAGCAGTGAAGTTATTTCTTGAAAATTATTATTGAAATCTGGAAATTATTTGAAGTGAGAAAATTGAAACATTTTGTGTCAAATTTAGAAGATATTTTTTAAAAACTTCCTTTGAATTCTTATTTTTATCTCAAATCATACCAAGTGCCAGCCTGACACCTGAGGCAAAATTTGATAATACACATATTTTACAATCAATTGTTACACAAATGATGCCACAAGGGCACAAACACGAGTAAATATCTTTGCAAGATTTTTAAATTGATAATGCCCTTCTTAGGACATGGGCAGTACAAGTCAGCACTATTTTATGTATCTCTTTCAGAGATGGCTTTTCAGGTATCCACCCCAAATATTTTCCAGTTCCCTTTTTTTATCATTCTTAGTTTTCTGACTATCACTGGTATTGTACAGGCCTTAAGATGCCATATTTTCTCAATTTCAATTGATAGATCTTTATATTTATTGAGCTTTCCAAACTCTTTCAAGGAGACCTTACAATCTGATGGAATGCTTATATCAATTAAGAAACATGTTTTCTTTTTATGGTCCTTCACAATTATATCAATTATATTGTTCTGTCAGTATTCACAGGGAAACCCCAGAGGATTGTTGCCTCCTGTTATTGTATCTGTATCATGGTTGTACCATTTTCCCTCTGTTTTCAGACCATAAAACCAGCACATTACCCAGTGTAAGTATTGCCCCACTCTTTCATGCCACGTTCTATATTCCTGGGCAGCTAATAGCTTGCAGCCAAGTGGTCAATAGTCTCAATGATGCTCATTATAGAATCAACACTTATGGTCAGTTCCATTTCTGATAACAATGGCTTGAAAGTTGCATGTTGGGAGACACTGGTGTTGTGCAGCCAAAATGAAGCCCTCACTCTCTGTCTTTAGCCCAGAATTATGCAGCCACTGATAGGTGAGAGTTTGATCTACATCAGGTTATTTGCTACGGAGAACATACTGCCCATGCAGTGGTTTTTGCTCCCATTTAGTGCACAGTTTCTGTTGACCTTCATATTTTGCCAACATTTTGATATTCTTTGTTGCTTAAATTGCAGAATCACCATTATTTTCAAACTGTATTGCCAATTCTTCCACAAACTTCCATATTTATTCTTTTTTCCTTTTGTGAATTGCAACCATCTGTGCTTTTAAGGGACTGATCAAATCCAATTGCTGATATCTTGCATGACAACTCAAGCTGGGTCATTCCTCTACCTCTATTTTATCTAGGGAGATAGAAGTGATCCACATCCGGCTTTTGGTTGATGTATTTTATTACAAGTCAACAGTTTCCTGATTTTGGTGTCCATTATGATGTTAAAACTGTAGGTGACAAATGTATGTATGGCAGATAGTTTATTCCTTGAATAAGATAGCATGTAGTATTCCTTCCTGATACTCTCTTTCATCCTGGAGTAGTGAATACCTTGGCCTGACCTAGATATCTGTAGGCTTGTTGCTGCATTTGGATTGGCAGTATCGGTAGAGGGTCCGACGCCATGCTTTGACGCATAGAGTTACAGCCTTTGCCATTCTGAGTTCAAATCCCGCCAAGGTTAACTTTGCCTTTCCTCCTTACGGGGTCGATAAAATAAAGTACCAGTAATGCACTGGGTAATTTCTGGCCTTGTGCCAAACGTAGAAACAATTATTATTATTATTATTATATTTCGCTACTCAAAATGCATGAGCAGAGATATATTTGCAGGTTATTAATATCACGCCCTGGAGGAATGAACAAAATGACAGGAGAATTTCATCATATTTACCCAAAACTGTTTGATTAAATATTCTTCTTCTTTTTGCTCTTCTTTCTTATTTTCTTCTATTTTTTTCCTCGTGGGGTCGCAGGTTGGCCTCGTTCATATTTTGGATTTGAATTTCTATAATTTAGAATTTTTATCACTTTTCATTTTGAACTCGACAAAGACAGACTAACTGTCGAAATATCATTCAACAAATCTATTGCAATTGCATCTCACTCTTCATATTTACCTTTGTGAAGAGTTACGTCAATCCTTTTAAAATATTATTATTATTATTATTATTATTATTATTGAATGTTCAAATCCAGCCGAGGTTACCTTTGGCTTTCATCCTTATGGGGTCGATAAAACAAAGTACCAGTAATGCACTGGGTAATTGCTGACCTTGTGCCAAAAGTAGAAACAATTATTATTATTATTATTTTTTATTGTGCATCATTACCAAGCACAGTTCTGTGCACCTTTGCTGTCAGCAGTGTAGCTTTTTCTGATGCTGTTTCTATTGTATTGATAGTAGTTTTTGTAATATGTGTGCAGTGCCTAGTAGTGTTATTTTTTGTATGTTGTATATATTTGTAGGTCCTGGGGTTTTGGCTATGTATTTGTCTGTGTGTTTTTTTTTTATAATTTCTAGAGCACCTATTATTATAGGTATTGTTTCTGTTTTCATTTTCCACATTCAAGTTATTTCTATCTCTAGATCTTTATATTTGGAGAGTTTCTCTATTTCCTTGGAAGATATATTGTCGTCTGTGGGGATAGATATATCTGGTGTGTGTTTGTACCATCTGTTTTCTGTTGGTATTTCATAATGCTGGCATAACTTCCAGTGTATAAAGGTCCCAACTCTATCATGCCTGTGGATATATTCTTTTTTAGCTAGTGCTGGGCATCCAGAGACTATGTGGTTCATTGTCTCTTCCTTATCTACACATATTCTACAGTTACTTTTTGTGCTTTGCTTCTTTGTTTTCTTTGTCTACTTCCTTTCTATTTATAGGGCTATTGGCCATATAAGGATTTCTCTTGCCAATGTTTTAACATGGCATTCTGGGAGTCAGTTTTCAATTAAAATTTTGTCTTTCACAATTTTTGTTGTTTTTTTCTTTGTTTCATTTTCCTCACAATTATCTGTTAATCCAGTTTCTGATTTGAATTTTTTTGGCTTCCTTGAAGACCAAGAACAGTTTTTTTGTTTTGTTCATATTTTGTGGTTATTTGTATTAGCTTTCTTTTGTTTTTTATTAGGTGTTTTTGTAATCCTACAGTAGTTATTTTATAAGAGTTTTCTAGTTGCATAAGGCCCTTTGCTCCTTGTGTTCTTGGTAGGTATAATCTTTCTACGTCTGAATTTGGATGGTGTCTTCTAAATACGGTCATTATATTTCTTGTTTTTCTATCTATTCCAGTTAGTTCTTTTAGTGTCCAGTTCAAAATGTTAAAGTTTAGCTCATTACTGGGACTGCTAAAGTGTTGATGCCAATCACCTTATTCTTTACATTTAGTTTAGTTTTCAGTATTAACCTAATTCTTCTGTAGTGTTCTTTTCTAACCTTTTCTTCCATCTGTGTGTGTTGAATCTTATCTAGTTCGTTAATTCCTAAGTATTTGTACATCTGAGTTTGATCTAATTCTTATATTTCTGTTTCTTTATCTAACATGATATTATTGCTTTTCACTAGTTTTCCTCTCTCCAGAGTTGCCCTGGCACATTTTTCTAATCCGAATTTCATGACTATTTCTTTTGTGAATCCGTATACAGTTTGTAGCAGTGTTTGGAGTTGTTTTTCATTTGTAGCATACATTTGATCATCCATATATAGGAGATGCTTAATTTTTCCATTGTAACATTTATACCCTAGCCCAGTCCTGTTTAGTGTTTCAGATAATGCTGTTATTTGGATTGGCAGTATCGGTAGAGGGTCGGACGCTATGCTTTTCAGCATAGAGTTATGACCCTTTATGGTCTAAGTTCCAATCCCGCCCAGGTTAACTTTGCCTTTCATCCTTACGGGGTCGATAAAATAAAGCACCAATAGTGGACTGGGATAATTACTGGCCTTGTGCCCAAAATAGAAAGAATTATTATTATTATTATTATATGAGGGCGGTGGATTGGCAGTATCGGTAGAGGGTCGGACGCCATGCTTTGACGTATAGAGTTATGGCCCTTGCCATTCTGAGTTCAAATCCTGCCAAGGCTAACTTTGCCTTTCATCCCTACGGGGTCAATAAAATAAAGTAACAGTAATGCACTGGGTAATTGCTGGCCTTGTGCCAAACGTAGAAACAATTATTATTATTATTATTGCTGATGTTGTTATCATTATTATTATGATTTAGCAGAATCATGAAGGTGTTGGCAAATTACTTTGTGGTATTTGTTTTGCCTTTTTATGTTCTGAGTTCTGAATTCAATTTTCACCGAGGTTAGCTTTACCTTTCATTCTTAGGGTGTCTATAAAATTAAGTACCAGTATTACACTGCTGCTGCTGGTATACATCTTTTCAGCTAAAAGGCATGAAGTGGACATAATGCACCAATTAGTACAGTGATCAAATTCATGACATTATGATCATGTGACCAACACACTAACAACTATGACAAGCAACTGCAATAGAATGCCATCCTAATATGGTGGTGTTAAGTATGTAGGTGTCAACATCACTATTTAACATGCACTTTTCCATGCTGGCATGGGTAGACGAGTTGTCCTGTTGTGAGACATGTCTGATCAGATGACTTGCTCATACAGAAATGTTTCTGGCTTGGTTTCTACAGCTAGATGTCCTTCCTAATGCCAACCACATTTACACTGTGGGCTGAGTGCTTTTTATTGTGGCACCAAAAAACTACCTTACAGGTTTGGATGGGTGTTTTTGTCATGCAACACAACTACCTTACAAGGTTGGCAGGGAGCATTTTGTTGTATCACCAAAATGACCACTTTACAGGGAGGACTGAGTGCTTTTCATCATGTCACCAACATAACAACTTGACTTGGTGTTTTTTGCCATGGCACCAAAACGACCACTTTACAATGTGGATTGGGTGCTTTTACAACTTTACAGCGAGGACTGGGTATTTTTTATCATGTAACCAACACAACCACTTTATAGAGTGGACTGGGTGTTATTGTAGCATCAAAACAACCAACTGGGCTGGGTGCTTTTTGTTGTATCACCAGCATGATCTACAGGGTGGGCTGGGAGTTTTTTGCTGTGTCAGCAACACAACCACTTTACAGAGTGGACTGGGTGCTTGTAGTAGGATTATTTATATTCTATCTACTTCATGTCATTATACCAGAATTAAGTATTAGTACTTTAAAGACAACTGAAGTCTTAGACATTTGTCATTTTATCAATGGTTACCGTGAAATAAAAATTATCGTAATGGTGGGGAAATAAGAACTTGCTTACAGATTCGGTTCACATCCAGCATGTCTCATCTGATTTACTGTAGAAGCATGCAATGATAATTGAATAAAGTTGGTCGACTAAGAAGCAGCCAATAGTGTTGTTGGGAAACATGAGGGTAGGTTGAAAAGTTTATAGGCTCACTATGAAGGAGGGATGCTAGAGCTGTGAAAGCTTGCATGCATTAATTTCAAATCTTATCAATAACTGCATTGTTTTCTTTCAAGGGACCATGTTAAAAAATAAACCTCATTTGTTCATTCACTGAGAGTATCTTTGTCAGCCTACAAACTTTTCAGTCGACCTTTGTAAACAAATGCTTAGGGCATTTAATTAAAATTTAATATATTTATCATTCCCCAACAATGTTATTTTTTTGTTTTTTTTGGCAGATTTTATATATGGAAAGCACCATAATTCTTTAGGTGCTTAGGGCCCTGTAAGGACTTAACAAAATTCACTCTGCTGCAAACATTTGAACCAAGTCACTGGTTTGAAGAAAACTTCCTCCCTTCCTCTCACCTGTGTCAGAGGCTCTGAAAAAGTAAATGGTTATGAGCTCTGCTCTTCCCTGAGCAAGCCAGTGAAAAAATATATAAACAAAAGATTCATACCTATGTCATGCTGAATCTTCCTGAGAATTCATAAAGAATATACATGTCTGTGAAATACTCAAACACTTACACTTTAATTTTGATGAAACAACTAAAACATTCATCACGACGAAGGTCCATTCCATGTATCACATGTCTATACCATCTCAGTCATCATTGTTGTACAACACACCTGATTCTGCTTATAATTAGTTTTCGTCTGAGTTCTATCACATGCATTGGTATTATTTATTTAGTCGGTGGATTGGCAGTATAGGTAGAGGGTCGGACGCCATGCTTTCCAGCATAGTTACGTCCCTTTACGATCTGAGTTCAAATCCCACCGAGGTTAACTTTGTCTTTCATCCTTACGGGATCGATAAAATAAAATACCAGTAATAAAGTACCAGTAATTGCTGGCCTTGTGCCAAATGTAGAAACAATTATTTATTTAGTCAGGTCCATCACCAGGAAGGGGGAGATATTGGATGGTTCTGTTGATTGAACAACATTGTTGAAACTAACAAAGGTTCATCAATATTAACTTCAATATATATACAGCTATTTATGTTATTAACCTCAGAGCATGATTTGAACTCAGAACACACACTGTAAATGTGGTTGGTGTTAGGAAGGGCATCCAGCTGTAAAAAACCTGCCAGAGATGCTTCCATTCAAGCGAGACATGGTCTCCTGACCATTCCCGCATCAAATAAAACAGAACTGTCTAACCCATGCTAGCGTGGAAGATGGACGTTAAATGATGATAATGATGAACACAATATTAAATACCATGAACTATTTCATCCAATGCTGCACTGAATCTTTCTTTCATTCTTTACAAGAATATCATCATCGTCATCTTCATAAACACTACCACCATCATCGCCATCTTCATAATTATCATCACCACCATCATCATTAAAAATACTATCACAAATAACATGACCACCATCATCAAAAACACCAAATCATCATAAACACCACCACCAAAAACACCACAACCATCATAACCACGACACGCATCATAAATACCACCATCATCATAAACACCATTACAAACATCTCAAAACACCAGCACAAATATCCGTAGCAAAAACACCATCACCATTATAATCACCAGATTTCTGGCATTAAAAAGGCTACACATACTGTGCATGACTTCCGTTTCTCTCTCTTTAGTCTAGAGGCTTGTTAGCTTGTAGTTTATCCAGGTTTAATTAGCATTAAGAGACTCAGAGTAAAATTCTCCAAGTCATTGCTGGCAATTAGTTTCAGCAATGTGAAATGAAGTGTTTTTTCCTGAAAAACACAACACAACAAAAAGCACCCAGTTCACACTTTAAAGTGATTGTGTAGGTGTCACAACAAAATGTACCTAGTCCACACTGTAAAGTGATTGTGTAGGTGTCACAACAAAATGTACCTAGTCCACACTGTAAAGTGGTTGTGTAGGAGTCACAAGAAAATGTACATAGTCCACACTGTAAAGTGATAGTCTAGGTGTCACAACAAAATGTGCCTAGTCCACACTGTAAAGTGATTGTGTAGGTGTCACAAAAAAATATACCTAGTCCACGCTGTAAAGTGATTGTGTAGGAGTCACAACAAAATGTATCTAGTCCACACTGTAAAGTCGTTGCGTCGGTGACTAAAATATATTAATAAAATCTGACAGTATATATAGGTCCTAGTTAGGAAAGTAAAATTGCACATATTTTGGTAGATATGTATTTACATGTGTAGATGCCTGTCTGATCCAATTTATTTGATATAGTAATTTATATTTTATCAAAATATTGCATGTGCACTAAACCCCCAAACTTTGACCTTTTTCTCTTTTACCTCTTTTACCTGTAATAGTCCAAATAGTGCAAAAAACACACTCAGATACTGTTTGATAGCACAGTTTAAATAGCCACCCTAAAACAATGTCCTATTTCACACAGTTTAAATAGCGACCATAAAACAATGTCCTATTTCACACAGTTTAAATGGCCACCCTAAAACAATGTCCTATTTCACACAGTTTAAATAGCCACCCTAAAACAATGTCCTATTACACACAGTTTAAATAGCCACCCTAAAACAATGTCCTATTACATACAGTTTAAATAGTCACCCTAAAACAATGTCCTATTGCATACAGTTTAAATAGTCACCCTAAAACAATGTCCTATTACACACAGTTTAAATAGCCACCCTAAAACAATGTCCTATTACACACAGTTTAAATAGCCACCCTAAAACAATGTCTTATTTCACACAGTTTAAATAGCCACCCTAAAACAATGTCCTATTTCACAGTTTAAATAGCCACCCTAAAACAATGTCCTATTACACACAGTTTAAATAGCCACCCTAAAACAATGTCTTATTTCACACAGTTTAAATAGCCACCCTAAAACAATGTCCTATTTCACAGTTTAAATAGCCACCCTAAAACAATGTCCTATTACACACAGTTTAAATAGCCACCCTAAAACAATGTCCTATTTCACACAGTTTAAATAGCCGTCCTAAAACAATGTCCTATTACACACAGTTTAAATAGCCACCCTAAAACAATGTCCTATTACACACAGTTTAAATAGCCACCCTAAAACAATGTCCTATTACACACAGTTTAAATAGCCACCCTAAAACAATGTCTTATTTCACACAGTTTAAATAGCCACCCTAAAACAATGTCCTATTACACACGGTTTAAATAGTCACCCTAAAACAATGTCCTATTACACACAGTTTAAATAGCCACCCTAAAACAATGTCCTATTACACACAGTTTAAATAGCCACCCTAAAACAATGTCCTATTACACACAGTTTAAATAGCCACCCTAAAACAATGTCTTATTTCACACAGTTTAAATAGCCACCCTAAAACAATGTCCTATTACACACAGTTTAAATAGTCACCCTAAAACAATGTCCTATTACACACAGTTTAAATAGCCACCCTAAAACAATGTCCTATTACACACAGTTTAAATAGCCACCCTAAAACAATGTCCCATTACACACAGTTTAAATAGTCACCCTAAAACAATGTCCTATTACACACAGTTTAAATAGCCACCCTAAAACAATGTCCTATTGAATGTGGAAAATGAAAACAGAAATAATACCTATAATAATAGGTGCTCTGGAAATCACAAAATAAAACACACAGACAAATACATAACCAAAACCCCAGGACCTACAAATATATACAACATACAAAAGATAGCACTACTAGGCACTGCACACATATTACAAAAACTACTATCAATACAATAGAAACAGCATCAGAAAAAGCTACACTGCTGACAGCCAAGGTGCACAGAGCTGTGCTTGGTAAAGCAGTAATAATGCACAATAAAAAATAATAATGGAAATAATAATAATGATTTCATTTATTAGCCACAAGGGCCGACATGTAGGGGACAATACAAAGACAGGGACAGTGGGGGTTTACAATAAGGTCGAGTAAAAGTGCACAATGGCAAGACTAATTTAACAATGAAAATATAAAATATAAAATAAACTATGCAAAATATAACAAAATAAATTCCCCGATAGGGGGTGGACGACCCTGGGGTGATTCGGGTACCCCACCAATCCTGAACCACCCTGCGCTTCTAGGGCACCCAGGAGAGCACCCCTCTCCTCAAGTTAGCTAGCCTATAGGCGCATGGTCAGAGTAGGCCCATTCACACGAGCAATTCTTGCCACATTCACCCACCTTTTAGCAAATGTACTGGGGGGCAGCACTTCTCTCTCCACCCTCACCCTCCTTTCCAGGTGAAACTTGAAGAAGTTGATGAGGGATTGGCCGAAGAGAAAAGTGTCTGTCTTTAGTCCTTTCAACCTGGTCCACCATATAATCTCTTTCGCAACTGCCACCAGACAGAGGAAAATGTCCTGCTCTTCCTGACCTAAGGAAGGTGGCGGCTCGATCTTCACTATGGACTCGGCCGATAACTGGATTCGTTCCACACGCGACAGTAGCTGTTCGACATAACTCCACAAGTCAGTAATGCACGGACATTGGACAAGTGCGTGCAGAACGGTTTCGTCGTTCTGTGCGCATCTTGGGCAGGTCCGTCTGACAGCACTTCCGTGCCTGTAGAGTTTATCCCGAACCGGCAGTGCCCCCCGGGAGCACTGCCAAGCGAGGGATTTCTGGAAATTGTCCATCGTCCCCGGCTCAAAAGTCCTCCGGTACAAACTGCTCAGTTCGACTTCGTCGAGGCCCAAAGCTTCTCCGAGTGCGTCATCGCACTTGCCCACCACTAATCCTCTATAAAACTCGAGAGTGGAAGTTCCACTGATCGCAGTGCCCGCTTGGTAGAGGGCAGTGAGTGCCTGGCAACATTCCAGGTGCCAGTCACCCAGTCTCGGTCTCTTCTTGACCCAGGACTGCAGCTCAGTCAAAGAAATGAGCTGCGGAAAGGCCCGTCTGATAAACGGCGACCACACCTGATCACCATTGAGGCAGAATATCTGGAGATGTCGCAGCCTCAACGCATGTCTGCGCATCATTAGCCACGGCATTCCCAGCCCTCTGTGTAGAGGGTGCTGGCAGCAGATGGACCGCCTCACCAACGGAACTTGTCCCCTCCACAAGAATTTGAAGAGGAGCCGTTCCAACTTGACGAGGTGCGGACGGGGTCAAGGCACGACGGTTAGGCGGTAATAGATGACGGACGCGATGTACGCATTTGCCACCTCCGCGCGACCTTTCAGTGATAGCTTCCTCCCAGCCCATTTTTGGGTGAGACTGGCTACTCTGCTCGTTACCTCATCCCAATTCTTTTCCACCTGGAGGTCTGGTCCGAACCAAACCCCGAGCAACTTTACTGGTCCGTCCGTCCAGCGCCCCAAGACACTGTTGGACGGCATGGGCTTGCCTCTCCAGGTTCCGAGCTGCAAGCCCACCGACTTTTCCGGGTTAAGTTTGGTTCCTGTCAACCTTTCATATTCCTTCAATAAGGTGCCGACCACCCCGATTTCTGAGGTGTTCGACACCATCACGGTGATGTCATCCGCATAAGCCGACACCGCCTTTCGACGTCCCGGTTCGAGCGGGATGCCCTGCAACAGCTCCAGCTTCCACAGTAAAGGCTCGAGAGTCAATACGTACAGAAGGGAAGAGAGAGGGCACCCTTGACGGACCGATCGGGAGAGCCGAAATGGTTCCGAGAGGTGGCCATTAACTTTGACCACCGAGTGTGTGCCGCTGTGCATTGCAACGATCCAGCTTCTAAAGACAGGGCCGAAGCCAGTTGCTTTGAGGACAAACTCCAGATACCGGTGGTCGACCCTATCGAATGCTTTCGATTGATCTAAATTGATCAGTGCCCCACCGAAGCCAGGTTTACACCCTACCCTCTCTATGATGTATCGCATGAGGTGGAGATTGTCGTGCATGGACCTGGCTGGGATTGCGCAAGTTTGCGCCTCCCCAACCAAATCCTCGACGACAAGCGCCAATCTCTTTGCTAACACCTTGGCCAAAATCTCAAACTCTGTGTTGAGCAGAGTTATGGGCCTGAAGTTGTCTAATGTATCCCTCTTGTTCTCGTCTTTCCTTATCAGCGTCACCACTCCCCTGCTCACAGAACTGGGAATACTCCCATTCTGCTGCCAGTTACAGTAGAGTGCTTCAAGGAGTTCGGAGAACAAGTCTGGCATATTTACGTAAAGCTCGTAGGGCAGGCCATCCAAGCCTGGTGACTTGCGCCTCATGCAGCCGACAAGGGCGTCCTGAATTTCGGCTGAAGTAATCGGCCTTTCGCAGTGCTCAGCGTCGACCGTCGAGATGCGCGGCAAGCCGTCAAGGTAGGGACTGAAATCCGCTACTCTCTCTGACCCGCCACTCTCCCCGAACAACCGAGCAAAGTGCTGGCGAAAGACCTCACACATCCGCTTGGAATCGCTTATCTCGTGTCCGTCTCGGTCCGCCAAAGACCGAATTGTGGTTTTATTACCACGCTGCGCCTCCGCCACGCAGGCCCATCAAACAGCTTTAGTTCCCTCGTTTCTCAGCGCACGCGCCTTAGCTCTCTGACAATGCAACCTTCGTGTTTGGCATTGAAGAAATGGTCTAATGCCATTCTCGCCGCTAGCACGTCAGTTGCGATGCCACTACAAATAGCCTTGTCTAACTTATCTACCAGCTCCCCCTCCTTTCTATTTTTCTCGAACGCTAGTTCTTTGCTGAACTCTATCGAAGTTACTCTAATCTCTCTTTTGAGAGCCCCCCACCATCTGTTGTTGATGATCCCCCCTGTCAACTTTTGCTTAACTAACTTATTGACTCGGTCCCTGTAAGCCTTACGTGCCGGAAATGACATGTTCAGCTTCTAGTAACCCGGTCCTAACCTACGCGTTTTATTTAGGTCGACTGTACAGATCACAAATTTGTGATCTGAATAGGCAACCGTTTTAAAAAGTGGACAGCCCACACTATTTCTATCTATTTTCCTAATGAAGATTCTGTCTATATACGATCTAGATGACCCCATTCGGTTGGTCCATGTCCATACTGGCACATTGGGGAAATCTAGTCGATACCTGTCAGACAGTTGGAACTGGCTGAGTAGGTGCTTGAGGCTTTTGCACCCCCCGCTCCTATCGGCTACTCCCACACAATCCCAGCGTGCGTCTAAGATGCCATTCCAGTCCCCCGCTAACAGTAAAGGGCGAGACGTACCCAGAAAGGTCTCCAGGCGCCTAAAGAAGTCAGGTCGTCCGGCCCCTGTAGGGGCGTAGGCGGCCAGCAGTCTAAAGGCACCACCTTTGCTACTGCTCACATCCAAGACCACCAACTTACCGTCCGGGTCCCGGAAGATCGACCTTACCTCGAGATCCAGTCCTTTCCTAAACAGCGCTGCCACCCCACCCCCCCATTCCCGGCCTGCTAACAGATGCGAAGATCTGATAGTCGTCGAAAATGGGGGCTAGTGCACGCGTGTCGGAAATTCTGGTCTCGCTTACGGCAATCACATCCATTTCCAGCGACCGGAGGTCGTTGAGCAGGCGACCCTGCTTCCAGGGTGACCCCAGGCCGCGAACATTTAAACTTCCTACTCTTAATATGGCCATATTGGTAAGCTAAGAGAGAGAGAGGGAAGGTTTACTTACCTCCCGGGTCTTGTGAAGGTCGGGTGGTTCGACCTCCATGGTTGGTGGGGTTTCTTTTGGGAACCCCTTTAAAAGTCTTGATGTGGGTTTCACATTCGGGTTTCCCACGTCTTGAGGAAAGCTCTCTCGAATTTCTTTGAAAGAATTGAGTGACATTCGGACCAGAAGCAAATCTTCTGGCACGCAAAATGTGCTCATTTCAAAAATCTCCCCCTCTGTTTGAATGTCCTCGCTTCGCGCTAAGAGGGCCATCAGTTTATCATTGGCCCTTCTGACAAGCACAAAGTTTTTAACATTTTGTTGGTGTGGTTTTATTTGTTTTCGTTTTGGTGAAGGTGGTGGCAATAATAATTGTTTCTACATTTGGCACAAGGCCAGCAATTACTGGTACTTTATTTTATCGACTCCGTAAGGATGAAAGGCAAAGTTAACCTCTCATACTTACGGGGTTGATAAAATAAAGTACCAGTAATGTACTGGGTAATTGCTGGCCTTGTGCCAAAAGTAGAAACAATTATTATTATTATTTCCATTATTATTTTAATAATAATAATAATAATAGAGTTTTTGTAATAATGATTTCTTTATTAACCACAAGGGTTTACACAAAGTAAGACATTAAGGACAATACAGGACAATACAGGATGGTACAAATGGGCATTTCTGCGTGTAAAAAAAAACAAAAACAGAGGATGTGACAAAAAAGAAACAATGAAAAATTCCCCAATTGGGGGGAGATTTCTGAGGGCCATCGTGGAGAAAACCCATTAAAAAAGCCACGGTGACCCTGACCACCAGGGCAAGTGCCCTCTCCCAGTTTTCCACCTTCAATTTACAGGCGCATACTCAGGCCATTCTTGCCTCTCTCACCCATCTTTCAACAAAATCCTGGGAAGAGAACACTTCCCTCTCTACCCTAATTTTCCTTTTCAAATGAAATTTAAAAAAGTTAATCAGGGCATCACCGAAGAGGTAAGTGCTCGTCTTCAACCCTTTCAGATGTATCCACCATACTATCTCTTTCGCCATGGCCACCAGACAGATAAAAACTGCTTACCCTTCCCGGATAAAGGAAGAGGGCGGGGCAATCCTCACGATGGACTCAGCTAGTAGTCGGATCCGTTCTGCATGCGACAGCAGGTGTTCGACATAAACCCACAAGTCAGCAATGCTCGGGCACTGAACGAGTGCGTGCAGGATGGTTTCGTCGCCCTGCGCGCATCTTGGACATGCCCGGCTGACGGCACTTCCATGCCTGTAGAGTTTATCCCGAACTGGCAAAGCTCCTCGGTAGCACTGCCAAGTTTTTGTAATAATGATTTCTTTATTGACCACAAGGGCTAACATGTAGAAAATCATGACAGACATCACAGAACTTATACAGGACGATACAAAATGGGTTTTGGCTGTGTAAAAAGGTTATAATGAGAAGATAGAAATGTGTAAAAACAAATAAAAAAATTCAAACAACAAAAATTCGCCAATAGGGGGGAAACCTCCGAGGGTCTCTTGTGGCAAAAAACCACACAAAAGATCACTGCCACCCTGACGACCAGGGCAAGTGCACTCTCTTAGTTGTACCACTCCTCAGTCTACAGGTGCTTACTCTGAGTGGGCCTGTTTACTCGGACCAGATTTGCCACTTTCACTCACCTTTCAACAAACTTACTAGAAGACAGCACTGGCCTCTCCACCCTGATTTTCCTTTTCAAATGAAATTTGAAAAAGTTAATCAGGGATTTGCCGAAGAGGAAAGTGTCCATTTTCAATCCTTTTAGCCTTGTTCACCACACCATCTCTTTTGCCATGGCCATCAGGCAGATGAAAACTGCCTGCCCTTGGTCCTTCTTAAGGGAGGATGGCAGGGCTATCTGCACAATTTACTCAGTCGATAACCAGATCCGTCCTACATGCGACAGCAACTGTTTGACATAGCCCCACAAGTCAACAATGTTCGGGCACTGAACGAGTGCATGCAGGACGGTTTCGTTGCTCTGTGCGCATCTTGGACAGGTTCGGCTGAAGGCACTTCTGTGCCTGTAGAGTTTATCTCGAACCGACAATGCTCCGTGGTAGCACTGCCAGGCCAGGCATTTCTGGAAGTTGTTCATAGAACCTGGGCTGAAAGTTCTCTTGAAGAGAGCGAACAGCTGATCGTCTTCGATGCCCAGAGTCTCCCTGAGAACGTTGTCGCTCTTCCTCTCCACTATTCCTCTATAGAACACTGAGTGCCCAGCTTGAAGAAGATTGTGAGCGCTTGGAGAAATTCCAGCTTTGAAGCACTATCCCTTGGTCTTTTCCTGATCCAGAACTGCAGCTCCGTATTTGAGACGAGCTGGGGAAAAACACGCCTGGCAAACAGCAACAACACCAGTTCACCATCAAGGAAGCACCAGAGATGTTGCAGCCTCAGCGTGTGTTTGTGCATCATCAGCCATGGTATGCCCAGTCCTCCATGCAATGGGTGTTGACAGCAGATGGATCGTCTGACCATGGGAGCACGTCCCTTCCATAAAAAGTGGAAGAGGAGGCACTTCATTTTTGTCAGAGTTGGGCCGGGGCAAGGTACAATGGAGATGACGGAGGTGATGCATTAGCAGATGACGGAGGTAATGAATGCATTCACCACCTCCGCCCAACCTTTCAGAGACAGTTTCCTCTTGGCCCATTTCTGGGAGAGAGAGGCCACCCTGCTCATCACCTTGCTCCAGTTTTTCTCCATCTGGAGGTCTGGACCGAACCAGACCCTGAGCAATTTAACTAGTCCTTCCATCCAGCACCCCACAATGCTGTCAGACAACATGGTCTTGCCTCCCCAGGTGCTGAGTTGCAAGCCCACTGACTTACCCTGGTTTAATTTTGCTCCTGTCACTGCTTCGTATTCCTTGAGAGTGGTGCCGAACATCTCGAATGTCCAGTGCTTGACACCACCACGTTGATGTCATCGGCATAAGCCGATATGGATCTCCCACATCCCAGTTCGCGTGGGACGCCTCTCATCGCCTCAAATTTGTGCAGTAACGGCTCGAGAGCCAATAAGTACAAAAGTGACGAGAGGGGACAACCCTGGCGGACCGAGCGCATGATGCTGAATGGCTGTGACAGGTGACGATTCACCCTCACAACTGCTGTTATCGGCATTTTGCAGCACTGCAATGCGGTCGTCGCAGCTTCAGCAGTCCCTCGAGGTATGCACTGAAGTTCATACTCCGATCTGGCTCACCGCCGCTGCCGCTCCCAAACAGTTGAGCAAAGTGCTGCTGAAAAGCCTCACACATGTGCTCAGGTTTAAGTAACATACGCCCGTTTTGGTTAGGCAAGGATTGAATTATGGACTTGTTGCCACGTCGCACCTCCACCAACTGGGCCCATTGGATGGCTTTTGTCCCCTCATGTCTCAGAGCACGCGCTCTAGCTCTGACAACACAGTCTTCAAGCTTTGCACTGAAGAATTGGTTGAGTGCCAATCTTGTCGCAAGCACATCGGTTGCGATGCCTGTCCTAAATGCCTCTTCCAGCTTTTTAACTAGCTCTCTCTCTACTCTATTTTCCTCTATCACTACTCCTTTGCTAAACCTTATCGATTCTACGCTAATTTCCTTTTTCAGGGTAAACCACCACCTATTGTTGATGATTGCACCTGTCAACACTCACTTAACTAATTCGCTTATCCAGTCTCTGTAAGCTTTGCACGACCGGAACAACGCGTTCAGCTTCCTGTAACCGGGTCCTTGCCTATGAAGTCTATCTAAGTCGACTTCACAGATCACAAATATCTGGTCCGTATAGTCGACTACTTTAAACTGTGGATAACTTACGCTAGTCTTATCTGTTTCTCTACAGAATACCTTATCTAAATACGATGTGGATGATCCGATGCGATTTGCCCATGGCACATTCGGATAATCCAGTCGATATCTGTCTAACAGTTGAAAACGTCTGAGCAGGTTGGTGAGGCTTTTACATCCTTCTCCCTTATTTACTAGCCCCACATAATCCCAGCATGCATCTAAGATACCATTCCAGTCGCCCACTAACACCAAAGAGCGGAACGTTCCCAGAAAGGTCCGTAGACGTCTGAAGAAGAGGCCATCCTGCCCCTGTTGTAGCATAGATGGCTACTAGCCTGAAAGCATTGCCTTCGCTGCCAGTAACATCCAGCACCACCGACTTACCTTCTGGGTCCAGGAAGATGGCCTGTATGGTATGATCCAAGCCTCTCCGAAAAAGCACAGCAACTCTGCCATCCCGCTCCCGGACAGCTGGGAGATGCATATATATCGTAGCCGCTGAAGATCGGTGCGAAGGCTCGTGCTTCAGAAATTCTGGTGTCGTTGATGGCCACCACATCTATGTGTGCCTTGTTGTGTTTGCAATGTTGGTGTCTGTGGTGATGTTGGTGGTGGTGTAGTTGTTGTTGGTAGTGATGCTTGTAGTGGTGATGGTGGTGGTGTTGCTGCAAGTTGGCTTGCAGCTTTTACTCCTCTTTGTTCGCCCTCGCTTTTGGAGGGTGAAGCTAAAGGGTTTTTTTTGTGGCAGACCTTTTGCCACTCTACTCCCGCTTCATCTTCCATTTCAGATTCTGTAGGGTCTGGGAGGGGTATGAGCTCCACGGCTGTTGGTGGTGGTAGTGGAGCCCGCTCTGTCAATTTTGTCACTGGTGTAGCTACTGCAACTGTGGCTACTGGTGTTGTTGCCACTGCTCTGAGGCTCTCTCCACCTGATGTGTTCTTTTGCTTACAGTGCGGTAAATCACCGTCTGTAGCTGCTGGTCCTCGAAAAAATTGGGTGGAGGTTTCAGGGAGACTCGATTGGCTTTTCTAGTCACCATGGCCCTTGCAACTGCCATCTCCTCTTCTGTGACTACCACTGTCTCTATATTTCGGGCCACACCCGCAAAAGAAGTGGCCCCTTTTTCAGCGGCATCATTATTGCTGCCGTTACTGCTGCTACTGGTCTTGTTGTTGGTGCTGGGATCGTTGTTACTGTTATTGATCTTGTTATTGTTGTTGTTTTCGTTGATACTGTTGCTGCTGCTATTGTTGTTGTTATTATTGTTGTTTTCGTTGATACTATTGCTGTTGTTATTGTTGTGGCTATTGTCATTGTTATTGTCTTTCTTGACCTTATCGCTGTTATTTTCGTTGTTGCTGTTGTTGGTGTTATTGTTGGTGTTGTTGTTGGTGTTGTTGTTGGTTTTGTTGTTGATATTATTGTTGGTGTTATTGTTGGTGTTGTTGTTTGTGTTATTGTTGGTGTTGTTTGTGTTATTGTTGGTGTTGTTGTTTGTGTTATTGTTGGTGTTGTTTGTGTTAGTACTATTTGATATTTTAAAATCTGAAACAATATCATTAAAAGGATATTGTTTCTCTTTTCTTTCGTAATATTTTCTTTTGTATTCATCTTTGCTAGAACACTGTCTTGTTGAGATGTTGACAAAGTCTCCTTCCCTCTGAGTTGTCTGACAGTGCTCTCTCTCTTTTGTGGTATCCATGTTTGAACAAAGGAATGCTAAAGGCTGCACAAGAGCAAACCCTCAGAACGAAATGGGTGAAACACCATATTGACAAGGAGGAGGCTAGCTCACTCTGTAGGATTTGTGAGAGAGTGAGGAGCCTGTGGCTCATATCGTATTCAAGTGTAAACACCTAACGCAGACTCACTATAAAGGTTGGAGGCATGATATAATAGGAAAGGTGATTCACTAGCATTTATGCAAACTGAATAATTTACATTCTGAGAAGCCAGAATTGGTGATAGAAAACAATCAAGTGAAGGTGCTATGGGATTTCAGGTTACAGACAGACAAGAAAATTAGAACACAATAGGTCTGACTTGGTGGTTTTTGAGAAAAGAGATCGTGCCTGATTGTAAATGTAGCCTGTACCATTGACACTAGAGTGCAAGAAAAAGAGAAGGAGAAAATTAACCGATACCAGGATTTAAAGTGGGAGTTAAAAGGATTTGGAACTGCTTGCTTGGGATGCTTGCTGGGAACAGCAACAACACTCCGATACATCCTGAATATCTGAGGCTACAGGTAACGGCTTGATGTTCATTTGAACAAATTTTCCTGTTAAATAACATCAATGATTGAGACTCCAATAATAATAATAATAATAATAATAATAGTGGTTTCTTATATAGGCACAAGGCCAGCAATTTTTGGGGAGGGCAAATCGATTAAATTGACCCCAGTGCGTGACTGGTACTTTATTTTATTGACCCCGTAAGGATGAAAGACAAAATTAACTTCAGCGGAATTTGAACTCAGATCATAAAGGGCCGCAACTCTATGCTGCAAAGCATGGTGTGTGACCCTCTACCGATACTGCCAATCTACAATATTAATAATTGTTTCTACTTTTTGGCACAAAGCCAGCAATTATCCCAGTGTATTACTGGTACTTTATTTTATCGACCCCGTAAGGATGAAAGGCAAAGTTAACCTCGACGGGATTTGAACTCAGTCCGTAAAGGGACGTAACTGTGCTGCAAAGCATAGCATTCGACTCTCTACCGATACTACCAATCCGATGGATGTTGGTTAGTTTTATTCTGAATTCCCTATTTCATATTACATAATTACAAAGAAATGAAATTACTTCAATTTACTGAGACATTTTGAAATAAACAGGTTGAAAATAATATTTTATAATCAATAAATTAAGGAAGTAATTTCATTTTAGCTATATGAGTTATTCTAATTAAATAATTGTTTCTACTTTAGGCACAAGGCCAGCAATTACCCAGTGCATTACTGGTACTTTATTTTATCAACCCCGTAAGGATGAAAGGCAAAGTCAACCTCGGCGGGATTTGAACTCAGATCGTAAAGGGACGTAACTATGCTGGAAAGCATGGCGTCCGACCCTCTACCCATACTGCCAATCCACCGCCCTTCACAACCATTATTCTAATTAAATAATGGTTGTGAATTGGATCATTCTTTGAAAAAATTTTTTTTTAATTATTAAAAAGCAGCTGTTATATTACTAAATTCTTAATTCGTAATGCCAACCACTTAACCATTTTGTCATGTTTAAAAAGAACTACATAAAGAATTGCAGTATCAGCTCATGCATGACTGCACAGCTGCTACAAAGAACTTCATTGTATCTTTGGGCAGGAATCAGAACATTTAATTTTATTTATAACTTGGTTTATCTCTCGTTCATCCCGCTCTGAATAAAAACCCTTGTCAAGGTCAATTTTGTATTTCATCTTTTTTGAGTGGCGATTGAAGATGGTGGATTAGCAGAAATGTTGGAACATTGGAGAAAATCTGGTTCTGGTTATGCGTGCATTCTGAGTTCAAATCCTGATTCCTGTCACTGAAAAAAAATGGTGATATGGTAGGGCTGAAGTCCCTATCATTAGAAACACCAAAGATACCCCCTATGAGATGCACTCTCATAATTTGCAAGCTAAACCTGCATAGAAAAGATCTGTATGTGTGTGAGTGAGTCTAGAAACGAGCCACTGGGATGTTGGAATCCATGATTTTAAATTAGCCATTCTGATGCACTTCTTTTCATTCGATTATTGATCCTAGGTTTTAATTGCTTGATTAAGAGGGTTTCCTTAATTTTCAGCGTGCCTATACTGCGTTCGGTAGCTAAGATTGTGGTGGTAATGTTGTTCCGGTCCCACATTTGATGATGAGTTTTCAGAAGGAAGAGGAGTTGGTGTTAACATGCTCTTTAATATGGAGATGTAACGGTCGAATAGTACTACCTATGTAGAATAGATTGCACTTGTTACATTCTAGCCTGTATACTACGTAGGTACGTAGGCAATAATTAGTGTTACGGATAGGGAAATTGGCTAGGGTTCATCCATTATCCTCATTGGGGGTTTCCTTGTGGAGAGGCATCTTTGCAGGGAAGGTCCAGAGTGAACTAGTTTGATATTGAAGCCCTCTCTTCTCATGGCTTTGTGTATGGCATTGGTGACTTCCTCGCTGAGATGTAGGATCTTGAAGAAGGAACTGTTGTTTGTGTTGGTAGTCTTGCTTTGATTAAAAATCATAAGAACTATGAAACCGGCAAAGTAAATAAATAAATATTCTTAAAAGACTCCAGTTACATTTTCAATTTCTTTTCCTTATAGTTTACCCATGTGGGACATCTTTTTAAAAACCCTCATTTTCTTATATATATATATATACTAGCAGTGGTACCCGGCGTTGCACGGGATAAGGTATTTTGGAACACGGGCCGCCAACAGACCAATCGTGGAAAAATTGCATGCCTGGACAATATGTAAAGAAAATAAACCGAATACTCTGATGGCTGGATAATCTTTAAGATTTTCCTTGATGAAGCAGGAAAAATGCAGGTTTTCACCTAATGCGGGCCCTAGGGGATCAAGAAAATGAATCTTTTTATCTGCATAATATGCCTTGAAATTGCGGGAAAATCGCCTAGATGTAACGCCTAAAAAAAACCCTAAAAAGCTGAAAAAATGAAGTTTTTCACCTAATGCTGGCCCTAGGGCATAAAACCAAAAGAACTATTGCTCCTACACTACAACAAAACATACAATATAAAGGAGGATACCCTTGATAAGAAAACACCAGGAAGAGAATTGATTATCGGCTACTGGTACAAAAAACTGATATACTATCAAATGAATCTTATCGACCTCTACCAACAAGCTCTCAGGGCAGATACACTTATACCAGAATGGTTGACATTAGCAGAAACAATACTGGTCCCCAAGAACAAAAACACCCACTTGGCAAAAACTACTGACCCATTGCATGCCAGAACCTGATGTATAAGATGTATACAGCCTGCCTGAACCTATTTCTCCATGATCAATGCAACAATAATGACATCATCACAGATGAACAAGCAGCTGGAAAGAAAGGGGTTTGGGAGTGTGCTGAACAACTCCTAATCAACAAAACTGCGATGTTGGAGGTGTGACAACTTAGGAGGAATATGGCTACAGTCTGGCTGGACTACAGGTAAGTATTTGATTCTGTTCCCCATCTTGGATGATAGAGGCCCTATGACTTGCTAAAGTCCCAGACATTATTATCAGAGCCCTAGAGAAGCTGCCTTCTTGGGCTACTATCCTAAAGTTAAAAACAGAGAAGGAGGACTCTATTTTCACTGATAAAATAGAATATCACAGGGGTATATTTCAGAGAGAGAGTCTCTCTGTGCTACTATTTATCCTGTCATTAAACCCCTTGTCCTTTTTGCTCAAGAAATCTGAAGGACATATTTGGCTCATAGGAGGACATAAATACGAACATAACCCATAATTTCTTTGTGGATGACCTGAAACTCTATACCAAGAGTGTTGTAATGGAGTGTTGTACCTGTTAGTATATCTGTATGAACGAAGGTGAAACCAAAGTATTCACCAGACATAATTTCAAACTACCAACAAGACTCCATATACAGTCTACTGACAGTTCACTTCAGTTATTGTTTATAGACCACTTGTAGTTATGCGGGGGTGTTCAGGGTTTTTCCCTACAACATGAGGAAAAATCTTGACCTGGTTACAATGTTCTCAAAGGATATAGGAATAGAGTTTGGCCAAGATAAATGTTCATATATGACTGTAAAGTGGGGAAAAACTACAACCCAATCTAGCAACATTGTCATCAATGGTCTAACTGTTTTTCTCTGTTCCTGGCTTGTAATCACTTTCTTTGTGTTGCTTAGGTCCCAAATAAATAAAAAAGTGCTATTAAACAGTTAAAAGTTTGGGTTTGTAAAAATACTAAGCTATTCACTAGAATTATTTATATGCTGGCTTTTACGTTGTATGTAAGTTTAATTTGTTTATGTTAAATGATTTTTTTTTATATGTTTCAGGTTAAATTAAAATTATAAAATAAAGAGTAATACCTAAAGAAAATTATAAAAGTGCAATAAAGTATAAAATTGTTAAAAAGTGGATTAAAGAAATTTATTGATACTGGATTTTCGCACCCTGAATAAAGGGTAAGTTGTGTTTTAAGCATTCGTCTCCAGGATGAAGCAGTGGAACTTGGTCAAGGAGGAAGTGCAGGTGACAAGTCAGAGAAGTCGACACAAACCTTTCTCAGGCTTTTACACTCTTAGGGATGGCCTCTGCTTCTGCCATGATGTGCCTGGACTATTTGACGTTATTGGGGTGCCGTTTGTGCCCAAGGAGTGGCGGCTATTTATAGACAGCTCCACCACAAGTTTGAAAGCTGTCCTCCTCCACAATGGAAACAAGTTCGCGACACTGCCCCTAGCTCATTCAGTCTGCCTGAAAGAAGATTACTACAGTGTGAAAGTCCTCTTGGAAGCTCTGCAATACAACCAATACAATTGGGAAATCATTGGAGACTTCAAGATGGTGGCTTTCCTGCTTGGACTCTAATGAGGCTTTATCAAATTCCAATGCTTCCTCTGGGACCACAGAGCCACCTCTGACCACTACAAAGGAAAGAACTGGGAGCAGCAAACAGAATTTGTAGTTGGGACCCGGAACATCATGTGGGAGCCACTGGTTGATCCCAGGATTGTGCTCATGCCGCCACTGCACATTAAGTTGGGATTGATGAAGCAGTTTGTGAAGGCTCTCAACCAAGAATCAGCCGCTTTTAAGTACCTTCTTGAGTTCTTCCCCAAGTTATCTGAGGCCAAAATCAATGGTGGAATTTTTGTTGGACCTCAGATAAAGAAGGTGTTTGAGTCTACCGAGTTCTCCCATAAGCCCAATAGGATTGAGAGAACAGCATGGAACTGTTTCAAGGCAGTTGTTAAGGGCTTCCTTGGCAACTACAGAGCTGAAAACTACCAGCAACTGGTGCAGGATCTGATAAAGGCTATTGGCGCCATGGAAAAATTCAAGGACAATAACGGTGCCTACTCAGAAGAACAAGGCGAACGATTCCACCAAGATGTGAAAGAGATAGAGCAGAGGTAGCAGGGCCACTACAATGAAAAAATGATGAGGGACTATATCTGGGGGCTAGTGCAGGAATGCGACCTGGACTACAACCTCAAATCCAGGAAATCCAGTCATTTCTGACGTGTATAAGTTGCTTTATAAGTGTTATTTGTTTTAACTTGTTTGCTTTTGATAAGCTTGTGTAATAAAATAAATATATACTCTGTTGATTTAATTATATGAACTGATAAATTAAAAAAAAATGTGTTTTTTCTTGAAAAATATGAAAATTTCGAAATATCAAACTCCTGACCACAAACCCAAACTTCTGATTAAATAATAGTGTTTTTTTATAATAATTGTTTCTACTTTAGGCACAAGGCCAGCAATTACCCAGTGTTTTTTTATAATAATGAGATATAACAAACCATGAAATGACACTTAGAACCAAGGAACAAAATATATGTTACACGGTGTAATAAACACATTTAAAGTTACAGCAATGTGGAGGACATACACATACATAATATAAAAGAGTACTGGTGGAATGTTCCAGTCAAAACCCCAATAAAATGCAAGCATAACAGACCAGATATAATGATATGGGACAGGGAAAAGAAGGCATGCACAGTAGTAGTGAAAAGGAGAATATCTATGCAGAACTGATGAGAAATCTGCAGATACTCCACCCTGCTTACACCTTCAGATTTATACTTGTGATTATTGGGGCACTGGGATATGTTAGTAACTGCCTCAATACAAATCTTGAGAAGCTGGGCTTCACAGAAACAGAAAGAACACAACTAGTTAGGAAATTACAAGTACAATCCATTAATCGAACAGTAAAAATATGTAAAACATTCCAAAAATTATGCATGTACACATGCACTCATATAACTCAAAACATCCACATCCACACATACAATAACATCCACACCTGCACACACATGCATGCATGCATACATAGTTATGTAGTTGTTGTTGTGTAAATTCCAATGAGAGAATCTTGTATCTATGTTAGAAACTGACTCTCTCTCTCTATTGGTAAAAATTTGTGAAATTATAAAACCAGAAGAACATACATACATACATACATAATAGGTAGATTCCCAAACAGGATCAGGAGGTAACCAGTTAAAAAAAAGTACTCAATACATTGGTAGAGTATAAGCATCTTTATTCTATATAGAAATGACTTCTACAGAACTAGTACTGTCTCATTTGTATGAAAGTATGAAATCATCAGGAATATCATTTTGAAAGTTCATACAAATCTTGTGACTGAAAATTAAAATACTGACTTGGC
Source organism: Eledone cirrhosa (assembly GCA_964016885.1). Lineage (NCBI taxonomy): Eukaryota > Metazoa > Mollusca > Cephalopoda > Octopoda > Eledonidae > Eledone > Eledone cirrhosa. The sequence continues at coordinate 21,174,152 of OZ024753.1, read as the reverse complement.
AGAAATATATAGGCCCATTGCTTGCCAAAATATTATGTACAAAATTTACTCAAGCTGTCTCAACCAATTTCCAGCGAGACAATTGCTAATCCAACAATATAGTAACTGAGAAGCAGAGAGATGGAAGAAAGTCAATGTAGAATGTTCCAAAAGAAATGAAAAAATGTTCATAAATAAAGATTTGCTGTGTGAAGTAAGAAAATGCCACATAAAATTTACAAGAGTATTGCTTGATTACAGAAAAGCATTGCATTCTATTCTCTACTCATGGTGGCTAAAGTACCTGATGTGACTGCTACCTAAAAGCAAAGACATAGTCTACCATCTTTACAGTTGTAACTGAAAGTTTAACACCTGTTACTGATTTAATAAGGTGGTGAATAGGCAGAGTTGTTAGAATGTTGGACTCAGTGGTTGTGGTATTTGGTCCAACTGTCTATTCACTGAGTTCAAATTTGCCTTTCATCCTTTTGATGTTGATAAAAAAAATACCAGGGTCAATTCATCCTTTATATCTTTCTCACTTTCTATACTTTTCTGGAAGAAATCTGCTGTACTCGGGCCTAGAGAGGGTTGGGCTCTGCCAGACTTAAAATGCCCAAGAAATACTGTATGTCAATACGGTGCCATCAGGATTTATGGGACCATACCATACTAATTTAATAAATATTTCAAAGAGAATATTTTATGGAGAGAGTATGCCTGTGCTTCTGTTTATCTTAGCACTAAATCCTCTGTCATTTCTTTTACAAAAGTTCAGCACTTACGAGACACCAATGTATGCTATATTTTATTTGTAGATAATTGAAAGATCAATAATAAAGATATTTACAATGCTGAGAAACAGATGGAATTAACATTTTCAGCTGATATAGGGATGGAATTTTGTTAAAAGAAATGATTATATATGATAATTGAATAGTGAAAAACTGTTTCCTGAACCCAGAATCTTTGCACCAATAGTCTCCCTGTCTCTCCTCTACCATACAAAGAATGATAAAAATACCTAGGTATAGATAAAAATATTTCATTTCAAATTACTGTCCACAAAGAGTGATGAAAGAATAAAACAATATAGCAGTCAAAGCTTTCTTTTTTTCAACAAGACACTATCCCACAATGCATTTGCAGTTCCAGTACATTTAACATACTTGATGAGTATATAGAAAAAAATTGCCCCATAATTATTAAAATTGCGACATCAACCAGAAGTTTCCACAGAAACAATGATATGAAAGAGACTTTATTTAAGAAGAAAGGATGAGGCAGGATGTTTAAGATCAGTAAAGACAGACTTTACAGACTTTGAATGATGTATAGTATCACACAGTCGGTATCAATAGCAGCCAAAATAATTACATCAACCAAATGCTAAAGAAGTTTTCCCATTCCCTAATTACTTTCAATGCCTTCCAGGAGTTGTTGGATTAGCATTCCTCGAGAATGACCTGGAAAAAGAAACACTCATATCTAAAAATGGATATGTATGAATATATTCCCCATATGTTTGATGATACTAAGATCGATATGAAATGTTGCTTTTCTTGGATACTAATATTGGCATGAAATGTAGCCTCTCTTGGATATCTGACCGATACATCATGTCACATTTCAAAGACTATGCTTTTTAAATCCAAGTGCAGAAGATATATCTAATGAACAAAAGAGAAAGTGAAATTCAAAATGTAAATTATGTCGCACATCTGTAGAGAATACGATATACGTAATCAACAGCTGCTCTAAGATATCAAGATATTATCAAGATACTACTTCCTAATGTGGCATGAGGATGTTGCAAAAACAATATACAATGCTTGCCATAGGTAAAATAATCCAAGGATGAATATAGAAAATCTTTGTGCTATTGAATATTTTATACATATATATTAACACAAGACATATTGGTAGAACATTCCCATCAAAATGTTCGCAGATGTAATACAGTTGTTTATGACAGAAAAGAAATGATATATCGTCGTAAAGGACGGCTGCTCAGCTGATGCAAGCATTTCTTTCAAATTCACTGAGAAAAATTTATACAAATAATTATTAGTGCACTTGGTTATTTTAGTAAATACTTTAGTGAGAGACTGATAAGTCTCAAAAAGCCAGTACAATGTAGTAGAAAAATAATGAGGGAAAATGATGACAAATAAAACAAAACAAAGTAATGTTTTACCCAGTATATTTCAACATGGAGTTGAAACAGTTCAAAACAAAACAAATGATCAATGTGTTCTTCCTCAAATAACTTACGTGTCTGAAATATACATGCATGAAGTCGATATAGTAAAACATTACTTTGTTTTCTTGTTTTTGTCATCCTTTGCCCTTTATATATTTCTACCGCACCGTACTGGCTTTTTGGAACTTATCAGTCTTTTATTACATATCTCACAATGCTTTGTGACAATTTAGAAAACCTAAGGTCTTCAGGCAAAGAAATTGAGCAACTAACATGCACGTAACAGAAAGAATCTGTAAGCAGAACAGTAGAACATGCAAGACTTTTCTAAATTTCAATGTGGAGCTCTCACTCATTTTGTCATTGAAATTACAATAATGGAGTTTTCTTTTTTTGTGAAAAACCAGCTTCTTCTTTACAGGAAGGATTTAAATTTAAAAAAAACATCTTTATATATATAAAAGCGAGGATGTGTGTGTGTCTGTGTACAACTTGGCATGCATAAGGCTTTCACAATTACCAACTGAATTTGACCAAATTTTCTGTGCACGTTGCACAGGTTGATAAGATTGTTACATCACAAACATTTTTCAAATCGACCCACGTTGAGCAATAAAAAATCGATATCAAAATTATCGGTAGAAAAATTGATGTAAGGGAGATAACAAACTTTATTGACAATCCTTATAAAATATATTCATTTGCATTAATTATTGAAGATTTCTGCTTATTTTGACAGGTTGGGGACAAATAATTGTTTCTACTTTTGGCACAAGGCCAGCAATTACCCAGTACATTACTGGTACTTTATTTTATCGACCCCGTAAGGATGAAAGGCAAGGTTAACCTCGGCGGGTTCTTCTTTTACTTCCTAGCTGTATATTCTTAGCATAATTTCAAACCCCGAGCAACGTCGGGTAAATCTGCTAGTATCATATATATACACATGTATAAGTTGCATCTCTAATTTACATACAATATTTACAATGTACCACATGTTTTAAATCACTGTAGGTCCAGTAGGTAAATCACATGCTAGTTGTACATGTTGTATTTTTGCATATTTTGTGGAAAAGGATGTAACTTATTCATGAGTGTATACACAATGTGTGTGTATGTATATATATAAGATCATCATCATCACTGTTTTACATCCATTCTTCCAGACAAGCATGGGTTAGACAAGTTGTCCTGTTGTGGCCAATACTAGGTCAGGTGACTATGTCTTGTTCATACAGAACTGATTTTGGCTTGGTTTCTACAGCTGGATTCCCTTCCTAACGCCAACCTCATTTACAGTGAGTACTGGGTGCTTTGTGTCATGACACCAACATGACCACTTTACAGTGTGGACTAGGTGCTTTTTGTCAGGACACCTACATGAACACTTTACAGTGGGAATGGGTGGCGACATACTTCAGCTTGCACCCGTGGGAAGTCAGGTCTTCTGTATTACTGCATAACGCCAGAGATCTTAGTCCTATGTTATCACATTTGAGAGGTTTAATTGGGCAAGGTCAGTTTTTACTACTTCATCCCAGGTCTTCCTGGAACTCCCCACTCCAAGGCTTCCATTGACTTTGAGCTTTTATGCAGCTGTCACCCTTCATACGCATCACATGTCCATATCAAGGTAATCTCTGTGTTTCCCAACATGTCCTTTAAAGTCACTTGCAATGAGTAGGAAGTCATTGTTGTTTGTTAGTGTGGTAGTGTGCATTAGGGACGCATAAAACCCATCCTTGAGTTTGTCTGACAACCCAGATTGGGGTGCATATGCAGATATAATTGTAGCTTTTTTATTTAGAACTAGTCTGAGCTTAATGATTCTCGCGTTCACTCTGTTCAGTAAGATTACCTTATCTGCCCATTTATCAGCTACTAGAATACCTACTCTACCCAGACCATTGTCATTTCTCACCCAGAAAAATTTGTAGCACTGTTTTTTGCCTACAAGAAGCCTAGTTGACCCTCCTCTCCATCTAGTCTCTTTCACACAACATTTACTTTCACTCTAGCATCTCAAAAATTTCTCCTGTTTTTTTCTTTCATTGTGCTCATGTTGATGGTGGCGATTCGGAATTTGCGTATGTATGAATATCATCATCATCATCTTCGTTTAACGTCCATTTTCCATGCTAGCATGGGTTAGACGGGAGTTGTCCCACTTGAGGCAAGGTTGGTCGGGTGACCGTGTCTCGCTCATATAGGACTATCTGGCAGGTTTTCTACGGCTGGATGCCCTTCCTAATACCAACCACATTTACAGTGTCGAACTGGGAACTTTTTACCGTGTTACCTACATGGCCACATTACAGTATGGACTGTGTGTTTTTTCTTGTGACACCTACACGATCTCGATCTCATTTCTCTCATTTATTTGGACTGGATGTTGTGGTACCAACTTTATAGAGAGAGGGTGGTGTTGGTGGGGGTGGGAGGATAGGGTAGGGGTAGTGGATTGGGGTGTATAGAGTATTGGGGTGTTAAGAGGTGCCTACTGACTGTAGGTTTCACTTTGTACATAGGCAAGGCAGGTCTTCTATATTACTGCGTAGCGCCAAAGATCTCGGTCCAGTGACATTGTCTTAGAGAGGTGCAAGTGTGTAAGGTCGGAATTTATCAGATCGTCCCAGGTTTTTCTGGGTCTATCTACTCCGTAACTACCATCAATTTTGATCGCCCTGCACTTTTTCATACAGCTGTCGTCTTTCATGTGCATCACATGGCCATACCAACGTAGTCTTCTCTCGAGTAAACAGCATCTGATCCCTCTTATTCCTAATTTCTCACTTAGTTCATTTATGCTTTGCCGTTCACGTATATTACTATTACACATCCAACGGAGCATGCATGCTTCGTTCCTTTCCAGTCTATGCAGGTCCTCTGCACGCAATGCCCATGTCTCACTGCCATGTAGCATTGCTGTTCATATACAAGTATCATACAATCTGTCTTTCATTTTTAGAGAGAAACCTTTTGTGGCCAACAGCGGTATAAGCTCTCTGAACTTTTTCCATCCCGTTCTGACTCTGGCTTCTGTACTTTCAGAACACCCTCCACCACTGCTGATTTCGTCACCCAGGTAACGGAAAGTGTCTTCTATTTCTATAGAACCATCTGGGCAATAGAAGGGGCTAGTATCCTGTGGACACTTGCTACCTGAGCATTGGCCACATATAAAGTCTACGTTCTTAGATAGTTTACCTGTGATCCCACTACATCTTTTATGTACCCATACTTTGCATTTGGGACATAAAATTGAATTTCTGCCTACTCCTTTCCTACAGACTGAGCAAGGCCATTTCCCTGAGGGCACCTGTGCCTTATTTTCCTTTCTACAAACTAGGACTTTAGTCTTAGACAAGTTAACTTTAAGGCCTTTTGATTCTAGGCCATGCTTCCATGTTTGGAATTTCTTTTCTAGTTCAGCCATTGATTCATCATCACCGTTTTATGATGATGATGATGATTCATATGAATATTGTGAAGAATTTAGTGTAAAAGTTGGTGTTCACCAAGGCTCTGTCCTTAGCCCCCTCCTATTTATTATTGCCCTTCAGGCTATAACAGAGGAGTTCAAGACCGGCTGCCCATGGGAACTCCTATACGCAGATGATCTAACGCTAATAGCTGAATCAATGGCTGAATATGTCACACATATTCATACATACACAAAATAGATAAAAAGTATAAACCAGTAATGGCAAACCATGTCCCATAAGCTGTCCCATGCAGCCTGTTTGGCTTTCCAAATAGCTAGCCTAATTTCAAAATTGCCTTGAATATTTTAGTAGTGTAGCTTGCCTTATGAAGAACCACATCCGATTTGGCCCACTGCTAACAAAAGGTTGCCTATGCCAGGTATAAACAACTATATCATCTGACAATAAGAGGGAGATAATTGATATAGTCAAGGCAAGAAATAAGCAAGACATGAAATTATATACCTATACAAATTTAGAGGTTTATAAATTCAAATATATAAGCACTCAGCCATATATTAACAAAAGGATAAAAGCAAAGTTGACCTTTGTAAGATTTGAACTAAGTGAGCCAAAGTAAGTACCAAGACAATTTAATGTTCTAATAACTCTGTCAATGGTCTACCTTTGTATCCTGTGTTAACATTACTAAAAATCTCTTAATTATTTTCATGATCTAATTCAGTATGAGATATGTATTGTATATTTATAACGATACAGATGCAAAAGACATAATCAACATTGAGATAGACCTACATAATTTAACATGAATGTAATACAATTCCTGCTGCCAAAGAATCATTAGAATAGCTTATAGAGTCCTTGGGGACATTTAAAGATCTCATCTGTTTCATTTAAAACAGAAATTTGACATTGAAGAGTTGTAAGGTTTCTGTAAAATGTTTGTTATGCAACAAACAACAGAATCACTAAAAAAAACCCAAACAAACAAATATGTCTTCAATGTTATGTTGTTCAACGTTTTAGAATGTTATGTAGAATGAATGTTAGAAGAAAGATAAAATTAGATTTAATAGTAAATATAATGCTGTATATAGTTCAGGTCAGGACAGGCTTCAGCCTGCTACTGGTAGCATGTAACCTTGTCTAAACTGCTTCATAGAAGAGTGGTCGGTGACTAAATTGGCTCCCCCACCAGACCCTGGTGTAGTCAGGACTGGCTTCTGCCTGATACTGGTACCATGTAAGCCAATACAAACTGGTTCATGGTCAAGTGGTTGGTTAATAAATTGATTCCCCCAAAAAACCCCAGTCTGGCAAGGAAGGCACCCCAGCGGCCCCAAAAACAAGAGCTGTAAAAAGGGTAGATAAAATCCTCAGAGTCAATGGTCATCCACCCCAACTATAGGTTAAATAGCCTCTCCAATTTGCAACTGGCCAACCGTAGTGAGTACAGCTACATCCCTGAAGACATGACCAAAACCAAAAGCAGTTAGGGGGGTCAACCAGGAAGGGGTTTCTCCAACAGGATTGAGAAGGCTCTATATTGGATTGGATAATGCTGTATAGGTGGCGAATTAGCAGAGTTACTAGAACATTGGATAGAGTGCTTTGTTCCAATCCTGTACTCTCTAAGTCCAAATCTTGCCTTTCACCCATTTGAGATCGATAAAAAAAGTACTAACCAAGTATGGGGGTCGATTCTTTCTCTATATCTCTTTCTCAATTCTATTCTCTCACTGTCTATACTTCTCTGAAAAATCTGCTGTATTCAAATCTGGAGAGAAGTTGGGTTCCACTAGGTTTTAAAAAAATACACTAGAAATGCTGTGTGGGGGAGTTTAGCATTGTAGGCAGTGAGGGAGGGTTTAGGTAAGCAGGCAGCGAAGGAATGGTGAAATGAAATGTAACAGTGGCGTTTTTTTTGTGTGATATACCTTTAAAATCTGTGGTTAGAATGTCTCAGGAAAAAATCGTTGGACAGATTTTACAGGCAAAAAGGAACTGACAGGAAACGCAGGAGTAAACTCGTAGCATGATGGCTGGATAACAGCCATGAACACAGCTGGTCTCACTTGTAGATCCAGCTGGATCAATTGGAGACGGTTGCTTCTAGCACAAAATCCTGTTTTTACCAATATTATATCAGCTTTCTGCCTTCTTAATATTTATATAAACAATATTTATGATTATTAAGAAATATTTTGTAAATAGCTTAAATAGCTTTCATAGATTTACTTTATATTTTTAATTTATTTTCATATTTATATTTTCTAATTTTGTAATATTTTATTCTTTATTTTTTTATAGATATTTTTGTACTCAAGACTTTTTTTTCTACAAATTATTCATATGAATAAACACAATTTTTATTAATAAAGAGAGAGGGTGAGAAAGATGTGAGAGAACCAATGCATACTTAATCACCAGGAGTGCTGGTTTTTCCTTCTAATATTTTTTGAGGCAAGCCAACACACTGCATTGTCATGGATGATAGCAAGGCTTAAAACCCTAACCAATGATAGCAAGGCTTAAAACCCTAACCAAGCCCCCAGACATTAGCTGATACATCAGTAAGGTGAGCTGCCAACAATGACAAGAATCTTATTTTCAGTCTTTCAGCTCCATCAATTTTCCTTCCTCTGCACTTTTTTATACAGCTGTCATCCTTCATACGCATCACATGTCCATTCCAACACAATCTCCCCTCCAGAACACAACATTTGATACCTCTTATGCTTAGTCTCTCTCTCAATTTATGCTTTGCTGTTCGCGCACATTACTATTACACACCCATAGGAGCATGCAAGCTTCATTTCTTTCTAATCTATGCAAGTCTTCAGCACACAATGCCCAGGTCTCCCTACCATGTAATATCGCCATTCATATACAAGCATCATACAATTTGCCTTTCACTTTTAGAGAAAAACTCCTTGTGGTATTAGCTCTCTGAACATTTTCCATCCCATTCTAACTCTGGCTACTACACTTTGAGAGCACCCTCCTCCACTGCTGATTTTGTCACCCAGGTAACAGAAAGTGTGTACTATTTCTATAGAACCATCTGGGCAGTTGAAGGAGATATCATCCAATGGGTCCTTGCTACTTACTGCACATGAGCATCGGCCACATATAAAATCTACATTCTTAGATAGCTTACCTGTGATCCCACTACATCTTTTATGTACCTATAGTTTGAATTTGAGACATAGAATGGAATTTCTACCTCTTCCTTTCTTACATACTGAGCATGACCAGAAGATACCTGTGCCCTATTTTCCTTTCTACATACTAGAACCTTAGCCTTAGACAAGTTGACTTTTGATTCAAGGCCATGCTTCTATGTTTGGAACAACTTCCCTAGTTCAGCCATGATGTCACAGGTGTGTGATAAAAGAATTTTGATAGACTATATATATATATATTTATATACGATATTAAATCTATCTATTTATAAGACTGTTTATATTGTATTTTGTCTGATGAAGGCATACCATATTTTTAATATGATATCCCTGAAATATATATAATGAAATAAATATGATTTTATAAATATAGTTTCCATTTATTTAATATCGTAAATATACTCCAAATACTTGTTGAGTGCTTTTATATCAGTTATAAATATTTACTCGTTGTAACCCAACAATTTAAATAAAACTTTGCATATATTTATATATATATTTTTAACGGTCGGTCAATCAATGATAACATTGATTACCAGCTAAATTAACTATAGAGATATAAAATATACGGAAGCGAAAACCAACCAAAACAAAACAGTGAGTGTATTTTATTATATATTTCTGGCAATATTATAACAATATGGCCCTCCCCAAATATAACAATATATATATATATATATATATATATAAATAAATATACACAGGTGTGTATGATTGTGTATAGAATATTATATTAATAAAAGGAATTCCAACTTTGTCTGATTTACTCATTTTATTTACAATCCTTTAAAATTATAATGATATTATAATGAAATAGTATGGTAGAATATTAAATGTTAATTGATCAAGTACTTTCATGCTTTCGCAATCTTGAGCTTCATATTCAGTGGTGACAGTCAAGTTTGCAATTTTCAACTGTAATGAGATGGCTAAAATCTGTGCCTTATATACAGTAAAAAGGGGCTACAGAATGTATTTCGACCAACCGGTGTGTGGTTTCACTAGATTACTAAAGCTGATTGGTTTAGGCATCAGGGTTGGTTGAGCATGTCTAAAGACTTCTATTTGACCCTATCCAAAGCATCAATTGTTTTGCTATTTTTAGAAATGATGAAAATAGCGTTTTCTAGGGTTTTTATAAAAAAATCTTCAGTAATCATCAACATCAACATCACTTTTATTATTATTATTGTTGTTGTTGTTGTTAGTGGTGGTAGTCGACATGGTCGTAGGCGTAGTCATAGTAGAAGTAATACCCCTAAGCATTATTATTGTTCATTTAGCTTGGGTTGGAATTTATCAATAAAATTCTTTTCTTTAATGTTTCTCTTGATTTCACTTGGGCTGTGTAGTTTGTAGAATGGAAATATTATAAATATTTTCTAGCACATGTTGTTAGATTGTTACTCAGGGGTATCGGACGGACATTTGGGTCTCTGATTTGCTGTTGGTGCACCCGTACATGTTCCGATAGTGCATTTCCAGTTTGACCGACATATAGTTCTTCACAATTCGGACATTTAATGCAGTAAATTAGATTTCTGCTTTTGCAGTTCATATATGCATTTGGGAATATTTTTCCAGTTTTTGTGTTCATATATTGACCAGTATGTATGAACTGACATGTGCCACATCGTCTATCATTGCATTTAGATACAGTGAATGATTGGTCTTTGTTGTTACGGTCAAACTTTGACTTTGTTAGTAATTGCTTCAAATTTTTCGGCTGTCTTTTACTAAGAATCAAAGCTCGGTCTGTGACTAAACCTTTTAATTCATTACTTTTGAGCAATGATCAGTAGGTTTGTTTTGGCAGTGTTGAAGATATTCTGGTGACATGGGTTGTGTGTCATTATAAATGGTATGACCAGTTCTTGGTTCCTTCTTCCTTGGGTTGTCCTAAGTTGTTGTATAGGTAGTTTTATAGCCCGCTGTATGCCATTTTCTATAAGTAGAGATGGGTATTTTTGTTTGAGCAAAAATTCTCTCAGTTCTGTTAGGCATTTGTTCCTGGCATTCGTATCTACTACAATAGTACAAATTCCTCTGGCTAGGCAGTATGGGATGTTGCATTTTGTATGAGGTGGATGGCACGACTTAAAATTCAGATATTGATGGGTGTCTGTGTGTTTATAGTATATATCCGTGGTAATGGTGTGTGTGTATGTATATATATATATATAAAGAGAGAGAGTGAATATTGTAGTGATCGGATTTTGTAAAGGGAAAACATTGTGAAAATCTGAGGATGTTGATTTATCACGGTCTTGACACAAAGATATTGGAATTTGAATTTTCCAATAGATCCCATCAGATTAGCAATTCCAGTTATTGCTCACCTGTTCATTGGTGAAATACGTGCCTGTTATGTAATAAATGTTAGTCCTTTAACTGTGAAATTGTATTCAAGTGACATATTATAAATATGTTTATATATACATATATGTATATAGATGTGTGTGTGTGTATCTATCTATATATATATATTTTGTATATATATATATATATATTTTGGTGTTGTACACTAAGAACATACTGCTGCAATTATAGTCAACACCACCAAGGAGAGAAAGAGAGAAAGCGATAAACAAATATGTGAACTCTTTTATATATATGTATGTAAACCATGTTATTTAATAACATATTCCTATTAATATACAACCTAACTCCATTATAAATGTTATTATACACTTCTGTTGAATGAAGAAGCCCACGTAGCTGAAACCGGTACGATAAATTCCTTTTTTTGTAAATAAATGTTTTGCTGTTATTCTATGAGAAAATCCCATTAGCATTTTCTATTGTTTTTTCTTTTTTACTATTATATATATATATATATATTGAAAGGATAACAAGGACGATTGGTTACTCCTTCATTATATTTATTGGTAGGTGACGTGCGTTTCGCCACTGATCAGCTCAAGGTTCGATCTGTATCGATCTTGCCCGACTCAATAATCGGCAGCTCGATGGACCCTTTAAAATGCTATAAGAAAAAAATAAAAGTTACACTCCCTATATATATAAAGAGAGAGAGAGGATAACAATATATCGTTAAAAGTAATCCGATAAGAGGTTGTGAAAACTACTTATCATGGATAGTTTAAGCATACGGTGCTGTGTGACTCAACAAGAGGTTTACGTGGATGACGAGTTTATGACTTCACTTATCTTGGAGTAATAAAATTGAAAAAGTGAAGAATAATTGGTCAACAGTACAAACAAGGAGATTTATTTACAGTCTAACAATTGTTTCTATGATAGAGTTGTCTAAAAATTGCTAAACACTGAAGTTAGTGGCACTCAATTTAAAATACATGCAACCTCCATCATTTCGTCTGACGAAATTTGCAGAATTTAGATAAAGCTGTGTTTCGGATACAGAATTTAAAAGTCGCTGGAATAACCACAATCGTTCTTTCCAAAGATTTGATGAAAAATCTTCAACTTCTCTTTCAAACCTGATATGGAACTTAAAATGCAAGGATATGGACTATTCATTAGCTTGGGAAACAGTTTCAAAAGCACCCGCGTACCGAAACACAGCTTTATCTAGATTCTGCAAATTGTGTATTGAGGAAATTTTTTACATACTTAAATGTAAAAACTCTATTAATCTAAGAACGAATTTATTTAATTCTTGTAGACATCGCCAGAATTCAACATTCAGAACTTATAATATTTCTACTTATTTCCATATCAATCTCATCCACTTGGTTTAATATATTGATATCTCTAAATCATAATATCTATAACATTTGCTGTAATTCCACTTCTTAAAGTTTCATAAAATATATATGTATATAATTCTAATTTTTTTAAAATTTTAATTTTAATTTTAATAATTTTTATTTCTTTAATTTTTACTTCTTTAAAAATTACTTATCTCTTATAAATTATTTTTTCAAAAAAATTTTCTCAAATTTTTCAATATTTTTTCAATACTTTTTCAATATTTTTTCATTACTTTATCAATATTTTTTCAATAGATTTATAACCACTAACTGATTCTGGCTAAATGTAACTTTCAACATCTATACTTATTTTGACTAAATAGTCTCACACTAACGAATAAATAAATTAAACCGGAGTTTTTTCCGTATCTTCCCATTTTAAATTATATAAATATAAATATTCTTCTTAACTCAGTTAATTTAATTTAATTTAACTTAATATTTATTTACATTAAATACAAAACCTATATCCCTCATAACTCATTAGAACAATTATCTATAACATGATATACCCATCTATTTATTTATTTATTATGTATTTATTTATTTATGCACTTATAACAGAAGAAAAATATTATATTATAAACAGATTTTAAACAACTAATAATCGTAAATACACGTACTATTAAGATATATACTTAGAATATATTTCCTTCAAATTAACGTTATATGAGTTTTTATTCATCTTCTCTTGTTTCTTTCTTCTCTCTCTCGCACTATTTTACCCTTCTCCTCTTATCTCTTCTCTCTCTCTCCATAGTCATTTAAATAAACGGTTGTTTTTCAATTATTCACATATTCATTTGCATATTCAGCCATAAGTTTGAAAAATCCCCAATATATTTCCACTATCCAGTGAATATCCAACCGATAAGGTATGATTTTCATGGGTATGTCTCTATTTATAAAACAAACTTTGTATTTTATCTGAGGGAAGCGTACCAATGTGTCTTGGTACCCTTGAAATATATATAATAAAATAAATATGGTTTTATAAATATAGTTTCTATTTATTTAATATCATTGAATATTTACTCCACTACTCTGTTGAGTGCTCTAAATCAGTTATAAACATTTATATTTGTCGGACTTCCAACAAATTAAAAACCCCTTCTACTTATATATATATATATATACTTGGGGAGGGTCATATTGCTGTAATAATATTAGCAGAATTAATAACAGAACTCATTCACTGTTTAGTTGGTTTTCGCTTCTGTATATCACTTAATTTATTCGGTCCTCAATATTTACCATTGACTGACCAACGGTCAAAAATACAGATATAATATAGACACAAACACATATATATAGTCTAACAAAGTTCTTTCGTTGCACATCTGCAACATCGTCAGTGATGCTATCATGTTCCTCTTGTATTGTATGTCTACGCCGTCTTTATGTAATCTGTTTATTTATTTATTTTTGTCTTCTTCTCTGCGTATGCGTTTGCGTGTGTGTATAGTGTTTGGTGTGTGTGTTTGCGTTTGGGTGACTGTGATTTGGTTATTGTATTCTATTTTAGTTTACTAGTGTGTGTTTATATGAGTTTGTTGTTATTGTGCTTGTCATCATCATCATCAACGTTTAACGTCCGTGTTCCACGCTTGCATGGGTTTGGACGGGGGTTTTCCCACTTGAGGCAAGAGTGATTGTCTTGCTTGCATAGGACTGTCTGGCGGGTTTTCTACAGCTGGATACCCTTCCTAACACCAACCACATTTACAGTGTGGGGCTGCGAGGTTTTTACCGTGTTGCCTACATGGCCACATTACAGCGAGGACTGTCTGGCGGGTTTTCTACAGCTGGATGCCCTTCCTAACACCAACCACATTTACAGTGTGGGGCTGGGAGGTTTTTACCGTGTTGCCTACATGGCCACATTACAGCGTGGACTGTGTGTTTTTTTGTCGTGACACCTACACGATCTCATTTGTTTCGGCCCGGATGTTGTGGCACCAACATAACTTTACATTGAAAGGGGCGGTGTGGATGGGGTGGGGGTGGTGGGACGGGGTGTATTTTGTTAGAGATGCCTACTGACTGTAGTAGGTTTTACTTTGTATTTAGGTAAGGCGGGTCTTCTCTATTACTGAGTACCGCCAAAGGTCTCGGTCCAGTGACATTGTCTTGGAGAGGTGTAAGTGTGTGAGGTCGGAATTTATCAGGTCGTCCCAGGTTTTTCTGGGTCTGCCTACTCCGTGGCTACCGTCTATCTTTATTGCCCTGCACTTTGTTATACAGCTATCGTCTTTCATGCGCATCACGTGACCATACAAACGTAGCCTTCTCTCGAGTAAACAACATCTGATCCCTCTTATTTCTAATTTTTTCCTTAGTTCGTTTATGCTTTGCCGTTCACGTATATTACTATTACACATCCAGCGGAGCATGCAAGCTTCGTTTCTCTCTAGTCTGCGTATATCCTCTGCACACAATTCCCAGGTCTCACTGCCATGCAACATTGCTGTTCGTATGCAGGCATCATACAACCTGCCTTTCATTTTTAGGGAGAACCCTTTAGCGGCTAATAGTGGTATAAGCTCTCTGAACTTTTTCCATCCAGTTCTGACTCTAGCTACTGTACTTTCAGAGCACCCTTCACCACTGCTGATTTTGTCACCCAGGTAACGGAAGCTGTCCACTATTTCTATAGAACCCTCTGCGCAATTGAAAGAGCTAGTATTTGTGGGCACTTCCTGCTACTTATTGCACAAGAGCACCGGCCACATGTAAAATCTATGTTCTTAGTTAGCTTACCTGTGATCCCACTACATCTTTTATGCACCCATACTTTGCATTTGGGACACAAAATGGAGTTTCTACCTACGCCTTTCCTACACACTGAGCATGGCCACTTCCCGGAAGGGACCGCAGCCTTATTTTCTTTCTTACAAACTAGAACTTTAGTCTTAGCCAGGTTAATTTTAAGGCCTTTTGATTCTAGGCCATGCTTCCATGCTTGGAATTTCTTCTCTAACTCGGCCATTGATTCATCTGCGTATAGGAGTTCCCATGGGCAGCCGGTCTTGAACTCCTCTGTTATAGCTTGAAGGGCAATAATAAATAGTAGGGGGCTGAGAACAGAGCCTTGATGGACGCCAACTTTTACGCTAAACTCTTCACTATATTCGTTGTTAATTCTAACCTTGCTGACTGTTTCTTTATACATGGCTTGTATAGCTCTCACAAGCCATTCGTCAACACCTAGTTTTCTAAGAGCCCACCAGATAATGGAACGGGGGACGATATTTATTTATTTATTTATATTTCTCTTAGGTCAGTATTGTTATTTATATATATATATATATACTTAGGTTAATAGGAGTTAGGTATTGTATACCCGTGTCCCATTAAGGTATTGGCAGCATAATAATTAGCTCTATGCTTTGGAGCAGAGCCGTATATATGAAAAAGAACACAAGAGCGTCTACAACATCAAAAGATTTTTATTGGCTTACAATGTTTCTTCCTTACGTAACCGTAGGATTCATCAGAGCTATAAAAGGGGTTTGATTGGTGTTATGGACTCTACCAACCAAACATTCAAGAACAAAGAGTAAAGAGAGTAAAGAGCAAAAGTAGGGGACGATAAGTCTAATTTTGGTGCGGGAGGGTGGGGTGTGGGTCCTTGTTTACTAGCTGCGGTCATATTCATTCCCGGGAGTCGGGTGGTTAGCTGAACCATAGATGGGGTGGCGTCGATAGTATGGTGCAGAGGGTGCGCAGAGGCTACACAAACACAAAGGGCGTACAATATATATATATAGCGGAGGAGAAGGTACATGAGGTAATTAGAAATGGAAAAAGAGTAATAATAATAATCTATAATTAATAGTGTATAATAAGGCATGGGGAAGATTACACTATAATAAGGTATAAAAGTAAGAATAAGGTAAAATATAAAGGAGGATAAAAGTGGAAATAATAAAGATAAAAAATATATATAGAGAATATATAAAGAAATATAAGCGAATATTTGGAGATTCTTTAAAAGCTAAAGTCATTAAGGTTCTACTAAGTGACCTTTGTCACTTAGTAGAACCTTAATGACTTTAGCTTTTAAAGAATCTCCCTTTTCTTTAATTCTATCGACCATGACTGACCCCCCACTGATTTTATAGACACCTGTTAGCTTAAGAGAAACTTAATGACAAGGAATGGTATGCCATCCGGAACCTGTTTATAGAATTCTGTCTGCCTTTGTTACTCTAAAAACATAAATAAATAAAAATAAACTATAGCTTTGTAGAATTAGCTTTTAATGAATTCCCTTTTCTATCAACCAATGACCTGCACCCATCCCACTCCCCACCCTCTCCTACCACTTGTAGAGACCTATAAATACCATATTTATTTTTTGATACCCAGATTCCTGATGATTTCTAGTGAATGAAACAGTTCTAGTCCTGTAGAATCTCATCTATATTAAAACTATATATATATATATATATATATATATATATATATATATATATATATGTAAATAGTGAGTTATATGGTTTGTTGATTATTATTCAACAGAATTAATTTTATAACAGATTTGAAGCACTCTACAAGATTTATCTGGAGTATTATTAAAATATCTTTATACTACCATATTTATTTTATTATGCGTATTTCAAGGACACTAAATTTTAGTGTGCTTTCATCAGTGATTTTGAATGTTTACCTCACTGCATATAGTGGGCTTATACTATTAAGTTTATGCTAAGGTATGTCAATATCTTAACACCGAATATTATATTTTATCTGATGAAAGCACACTAAAATTTAGTGTCCTTGAAATATGTATAATAAAATGAATATGGTATTATAAAGATATTCTCCATTTATTAATATTGTTAATATTATCATCATCATCATCGTTTATCGTCTATCTTCTACGCTAGCATGGGTTTGACGAGATTTGTCCCACTTGTATCATCATCATCATCACTGTTTTATGTATGTTCTTCCACGCTAGCATGGGTTAGACGGATTGTCCTGTTGTGGGCAGTGTCCGGTCAGCTGACTTTGTCTTGCTCATACAGGAACTGATTCTGGCTTGATTTCTACAGCTGGATGCCCTTCCTAACATCAACCTCATTTACAGTGAGTGGTGGGTGCTTTTTCCCGTGGCACTTTACAGTGTGGGTTGGGCGCTTTTTTGCCGTGGCACCTCCATGACCACTTTGCAGTGGAATGATAGGGACCCCAGTCCCTATCATCTCATTTCTACAGCTGAGTAAACTGGAGCAATGTGAAAGTGTCTTGCTCAAGGAAACAACACATCACCTGGTCTGAGAATTGAACTCACAACCTTTCGATTGCAAGGCCAATGCTCTAACCACTAAGTCATGTGCCTCTATATATATATGTATGTATGTGTATATACATATATATATGTGTGTGTATATGTATATCTCAGTGGATGCGACCAGATTTCAACACAGCAACAACTACAACAACAACAGCAGCAACACCAACAACAACAACACCATTGTCTGTGTTGAATGTGTGTGTATGTATGTATTTATATATATGCGACTGCAATAGCATCAACACCATTGTCTGCAGCAACAGCAGCAGTGAAATGAAGAACAGCAACAACAACAACAGTGACAGCAACAACAACAACAACAGCAACAGCAGCAGCAACTACAATAACAACTACAGCACCAACAACTGCCACCACCATCACTGACCATCCACCACCACCACACTGACACCATCCACCACCATCACCGCCATTACCAGCGTAAAGCAAACAATTATTATTATTATTATATACAAGCTGAACCGGACTGGGAAAGGACAACAGTTGACATGATATTGATTTTGATTTTGTATTTGTATCAGTACTGCCGGTAATATATATATATGTGTGTGTTTGTGAGTGGTGTGTGTGTTTGTATGCATGAATGAGTGTTGATATGTGAGTGGCGTGTGTGTGGTTGTGGTTTGTATGCATGAGTGTTGGTGTGTGAGTGTGTGTGTGCGTCGTGTCAATAAGTTTTTTTTTTTTTTTTATGACCATGCTGTAAAATGGAGGGGTAGAGAGGGCCCTTGAGTCTAGTAAGACATCCTCTCTAGTGCTGGTGGCACAAATAAAAGCACCCAGTCCATGCTGTAAAGTGGCGCTGGTGTTAGGAAGGGCATCCAACCAGTGTATCAATGCCAAAACGCTTATCAGCACAGCAACAAATAGGAACAACAACAAAATATGACGACGTCGCATCTCAGAGTTGCAACACTTAATGTTGGCACTCTCAGAGGTAGATCTGCTGAAATAGCGGAGATGCTAGAGAGAAGGCAGGTGGATGTGTGCTGCGTGCAAGAGGTGAGATGGACAGGTGCCTCTGCGAGACTAGTTGTAGGCAAACGTCTTAGCTATAAGCTATTCTGGGTAGGTAAGGATGATGGGTTAGGGGGAGTAGGCATTTTCCTGGCTGAGAAATGGATCAATAAGACAATAGAGGTAGTTCGAGTTAGTAATTGAATAATTAAGCTTAGATTAGTTGTAGGTAGGAGACTACTGACAATCATCTCGGCCTATGCTCCCCAAGCAGGCCTAGGCAAAGATGAGAAAGACTGCTTTTATCAGCAACTTTTGCAAACAACCGCAATGACAGAGGACGGAGACATCGTTATGCTAGTAGGAGACTTCAATGGTCATGTTGGACAGCTCCAGGATGGTTACACTGGGGTACATGGTGGGCACGGTTATGGTTCAAGAAACGAAGGAGTGAGACTTCTTGAATTTTGTGATGCAGGTACATTGACTATTTGCAACACAAACTTCCAGAAACCTGCCAATCACCTAATAACCTACAAATCTGGTGAGCACATAAGCCAGATTGACTTCTTACTAGTTAGGCAGCGGCACAGGCAGATAGTGTCTAATACCAAGGCATACCCTGGGGAAGAATGAACCCCACAGCATAGGTTAGTTGTTAGTGATATCTCAGTAAACAAGAGATGGAATGAGACATATAGGAAGGTGTGGAGAAGAAAGGTCTGAAAGCTAAAAGACCTTTCACTAAAATACAAATTTAGGAAAGCCCTTCAAGATGTATATGACGAAAAAGAAGACGATTTAGAAACGTATGACATAGATAATAACTGGAATTTCTTACGTGACAACTTGATGCAGGCTACTGATGAAACTTGTGGCTGGAGCAGAGCTCCAACCAGACAGAGAGTGACCTGGTGGTGGAACAGCACAGTAGATAAGGCTATTAGAGACAAAAGACTAGCATGGAAGGCTTGGAAAAAGGGTGGGAGTAGGGAAGAATATACAGCCACTAAGAGAGAAGCTAGACGTCAGGTGTACTTAGCACGCAGGGAGGCAGAGAGTAGGAGGTTTGCCAATGTTCTGCGATGGGAAGATCAGAGGCATGCGGTGTTCCACATTGCAAGGCAGTGTGTCAATGCAAATCAGGATGTTGTTGGAGATAAATGTGTTCGGGATGATGCCGGTGTACATAGTGTCACGAATGATCAGAAAAAGGAGGCCTGGAAATGTCATTATGAGATACTGATGAATGTGGAGAACAAATGGGAGAGAGAGAAATTACCCTTGGTAGATCCGACAGAGGGACCAGCTATTGAGATTGACGAATATAGGGTCCAAGAGGCGATTAGGGAAATGAAAAATGGTAAGGCTGCCGAACCATCGGGAATAGTTGCTGAGATGCTGAAGGCATCAGGGAACGTAGGCACTAAACTGGTTGCACGCATCATCAATCAGGCTATATATGGTGCTGTCATACCCAAAGACTGGTGCAGCAGTATTCTCATAAATTGCTACAAAGGTAAAGGGGATGCTCTGGAGAGGAGCAATTATAGGGGTATAAAACTGATAGATCAGGTTATGAAAGTGGCAGAAAGGATTTTAGCACAACTAATTAGAGAAAGGGTCAAACTAGATGAGATGCAGTTTGGTTTTGTGCCTGGGAAGAGTACAACAGATGCCCTCTTCTTGGTGAGACAATTGCAAGAGAGGTTCTTAGAGAAGAATAAGCCACTATACTTAGCCTTTGTTGACCTAGAGAAGGCCTTTGATAGGGTACCCCGATCTGTCATCTGGTGGTCCCTAAGGAAGCGAGGTGTTGAGTAATGGCTTGTGAGGACAGTGCAAACTTTGTACAGAGGTACTCTCAGTAAAGTCAGGGTAGGAATGGAGTTTAATGAGGAATTCCAGATACAAGTAGGAGTACATCAGGGTTCGGTCCTCAGCCCGCTCTTGTTCATTATAGTCCTCCAAGCCATAACATAGGAGTTTAAGACTGGCTGTCCATGGGAACTTCTCTATGCTGACGATCTGGTTCTTATAGCAGAATCAGTAGAGGAGCTGGAGAATAAATTCTGGCTATGGAAACAGCAGTTGGAAGCAAGAGGACTGAGAGTGAATCTAGCTAAGACAAAAGTGTTGATGAGTAGAAAAGAGGACAAAACCCTGATTCCGTCAGGGAAATGGCCATGTTCGATATGCAGAAAAGGAACTGGCATAAATTCTATAAAATGCACACAATGCAGATCCTGGGTACACAAGAGATGTAGCGGGATAGCAGGCAAACTAACAGGTAGGGAGAAATATGTATGCAGTAGATGTACAGGGAAATTAGACAGTAGAAGTCGCATTGATAGACACATTTTTCAGATGCAGGAGGGCGCTATAGAAGTGGTGGATAGCTTCCGGTACCTAGGAGATCAGATTAGCATGGGAGGAGGGTGTTCCGAGGCCATAGTATCTAGAATAAGGATGGGTTGGAAGAAGTTTAGGGAGCTGCTTCCTCTGTTGTCGAAGAAGGGTTTCTCCCTGCGTACGAAAGGCCGGTTGTATGATGCTTGTGTGAGGAGCGCGATGCTGCATGGTAGTGAGACATGGGCAGCAACTGCAGAGGATATGCGACGGCTGGAGAAAAATGAGGCAAGCATGCTCTGTTGGATGTGCAGTGTAAATGTGCGTGAACGATCCAGCATAAATGTATTGAGAGAGAAACTGTCTGAGAGGGATAGAATGTAGTGTACGGGAGAGGAGACTGAGGTGGTATGGACATGTGATGCGCATGGAGGATGACCGATGGGTGAAGAAGTGCCAGGAAATGCCAGTTGAAGGAAGATGTGGTAGAGGTAGACCACGAAAAACATGGGCGGAGGTGGTGAGAACAGACCTCAGATCATTGAAGCTCACAGTGGAGATGACGAAGGACCGTGACGAGTGGAGAGATGCTGTGCTGAATAAGACCCATCCCACCCTTGCAAGCAGGGAAAAGTGGACGTAAAATGACGATGATGATGAGAGAGAGAGAGAGAGAGAGAGAGACTTACATACATATATTATTTATTATTTCTCATGTTCAAAATATTGTTCTATTTTTCTTTTAGTAACTTTTACTATGATCTCCAATTAATTCCTTTCTTCCTGCTCTATCGATTTGTCCTCAATTTTTTCATCTCAAGTGAAATCTTCTAACATTCTTATACTCGATCTTCTCTTAAGGGCCTCCATCTCAACCCTCCCCCACACTCTAGACAGAAAACTATAGAGGCATTAAGTTGGTTGACCAGGTGATGAAGGTCACAGAAAGAATGGTCACACAGCTGATTAGAGATCAAATTAATCTTGATGAAATGCAGTTCAGATTTGTGCCAGGTACAAGTGCTAGACGTATGATCAGCGCCTGCATATGCAAGCGCGTGTGTTTAGGAAAAGGTGAGCAAAATTTGAGAATTCAATCAGAAGATTTCACCGTAACTTTGAGTATATAAAACAGTCTAATAAAAATGGGGTATATAAACCCACTAAATGGAAAAAGATGGTGCTGAAACCCACATCTCGTTTGCTGGACAAGTGCTCTACTGTTTACATCAATGAACCCACCTATCTCCTTTCAATAATTTTAGAAGCTATAACTTTATACAGATAGGTAAACAAAGAAAGCATCTGAGGTGCCTTTACCAGACACAAACCCAAACTGCATATCGTCTGTTAATTCTACCCCTAATTCATTGTGCAATTACCCTTTCAGTTAATTTCATGACCTGGTTCACCAATTTGATACCTCTGTAGTTTCCCCTGTGTAGTGCTTCTCCCTAGCAGTTGACAATGATGCTGCTATACCGGTCATTAGGTATGACATTATTTTGTATTACTTGATTTACAATGTGCATTGTTAGTGAGTGTCCCCTCCCGCTAACCAGATGCTTTCAACATCTTAGTTACTGCCCCTGGCAGATATGCTGCTTTGTCAGTCTTCATAAGTATAATTACCTTACTACACTGCTGCTAACTTGAATGGCTGGTCACTCTGTTGGGCCTGCATGAAGTAGACCATCTTCTTCCAATACATTCTCCTCATTTAACAATCTCTCATAATGGCACATCCCTGTTTCTTCATTCTTAGCATCAGAGAAAGCAAGTGCAACCATTGTAATTTCAAATACTCTCCTCCTTAACATCATCTTGAATTTTTTTCGTGCACTGCCTTGTGTCCATACTTATCTTATTTATCAACCTTGGGTGAAACAGCATGCACAACTTCACGCTAACAGTCTCTGTTTCCCATCAAGGTTTGTAGGTCATACTTGTCAATTGCAGCATCTCTTGCTATGGTATCCTGATATATAAGCTTTCTGATAGAGGAGACCTCCTACAACATGTTTTGCATGGAAGCACTGACCAGCAAACATCGTTTGTTGTTCAATCAGTCGTTCATTTACTTTTGGGATTGTTCTGTATATCTGATTAAGCGTGGGATTGGTCTTCCAAGGGATATTTTGAGCGTTTTTTTAAAGACACACACTCACACACACATATAAAGAAATTTAAAAAATGAATTAAAATTACTTTGAATGCAATAGTGTAGCTTGAGAAATTTGTAAAAGGATTTTAACAACAACAAAAGGTAGCTTTATAATCAGAGAAATATGTGTTGATGACAACAGAAACAAGAAAAATATACTTTAGTCTTTTTGACTATTTTGACTTACCTGATTCATTTCCATATTCCGTGTGAGGGGCACTATATCCTACTGAAGTATTGATTGAGTTATTCCCCCCTGAATTACTTCCCAGGGATGATTGCTGCATTGATAGAGAAAGTAGCTTTTTACATTCGGAAGCACTATGATTGCTACTGTTAGAGTTGGCCTTTGGTTTATTACTAGACGAACTTGGCTGAGCAGACACCACATTAAATACAAGCCGTACTTCAACGGTTTTATTGACAGCTGGTTTTGTAATGCTGGGTTCAATGTTTTTGAGGATGTAACAGGATTCACTGTTTGGTGGTAAAACATTAAGTTGTTCTAGCATCTTGGCGATTGTAAAATACATCTCCATATTCTTTTCATCTGTCACTGCTCTTGTGTGTATTCGGCTTTGTTCAGTGGTTAACTCTGATATTTGGTTAGGATTACTGGAAGTGTAGTGAATTAGTGACTCCAGCGTTCCAGCACGTGGCACCAAGGAGCACAGCAACAGGCCAATGCTAAAGGCTCCTGTAACAATCATTGCTAGCTGACCCGTGAAAACTTGCAAAACCCTAAAAGAATAGAAAAAATAAAATACAAAGTAAGAATAACTCATGTGTGTAAAAACACATAGAAACGATGATGATGATGATGAATGTAAGAATAATCAATAATCTAATAAATTGTGTGTATAAACCCTGGAGATGGATGTGTACAGTGCTGCCTGTGATACTGGAACCCATATTTGTACTAATGAAATAACTAGGGCTTCTAACTTACAAATTCAAACTTCCTATAACTCAACAGTTCTAAAAATAGATTGCTTTCATACCTACTGCTTGGTTGATAAGGCTTAATATAATGGAAAAATTTGTTGGTGGCGCTTTAGTGTAATTGGTTAGCACAGTGAAACAATTTCAGTCCCATGAGCAGCACTATACAATTTTTTGTCACCAGGGTTTATACACGCAACTTTGTGTGAGCATGTGTTATAAAAAAAGGGCTCAAAACATTGATGCTTCTAACCTAGAAATAGAATTTAAACTTCCTATTGCACAACGGTTCTACAAATATATTGTTTAAATAAATCAATAATTAAAACATTAAACAATGTATTAGGTTGTTGTAGGTTGCTTGTGTAAAACATTGTATAAAGTGTAGAAAATAGTGTTTTGCTTGTAGGCATAATTTCATCTTCAAGAAGATACCTCACATTCACCTTCAGTGAACCTTGGCCAGGAGGCATTGATGTCATCAGATGATGTTTAACGCTCATTCAATGTTTCGACCCCCAATGGTAACACCTTCTCACTTGTTGATCAGAAGTAGTAGCTAAATTACTGCCTATCTTCTCGTCCGGGCTTCCAGTTTATCTTCTCTCTCCTGATCCAAAGCCAACAAGAAGCCCTTTCTGCTTCCCCAACCTGTGAACTACAGTCTTTTTTTCTCTTCCTGTTATTCCAATGGCAATGAACATTCTCCATACTGAGTGAGAATCCCCTGCAACCCACCTTGACTGGAAATAGCCATGCTGCCAAACTTTCTCACTACACTCCTGCACAAGTTCTTGATATTTGGCACTGTTTTGCTCAAAGGTGTTGCTGCACTCTTCTTTCCATGGGACTGAGTTCAGGATTAACTTTTTTATCCTTTCAGACCAAAGTACTGTGTCTACCACAATGTGAATGTTAAAAGTATGATGATGACAATGTTACTTTGCAGTTCTTTATAGATCTTTATATTTTGGGATAAAATCCCTTCATCAAAGCATTAACAGAAGAAACTAATTCAGAGCTGTATAGTTTTTTTACAGTCTTAGACATTTGTTCCAACCCTTTGAGGTCTCTGAGTTTAAAACCTGCTTAAGTCTAATTCGTCTTTCACCTTTTAGGGAGTCAATAAAATATATATATTCACCATCCCAGTGCTGGTACAAACCCCACACCTTTTAGCTGGCACATCCTGAATGTTCTGCTGGATCAATGAAAGTAGCCTGGAGTCTGGAGAGTGTATCTGTGTCTGTGTTGTCTGATTGTGATTGGAGGGGGATATAGAGCCCTTGGCAAAAGCAAGATAAATAATTGTTTCTACTTTTGGCACAAGGCCAGCAATTATCTCAGTACATTACTGGTACTTTATTTTATCGACCCCGTAAGGATGAAAGGCAAAGTTAACCTCGGCGGGATTTGAACTTAGACCGTAAAGGGCCGCAACTCTGCGCTGCAAAGCATGGCGTCCGACCTTCTACCGATACTGCCAATCCACTGCCCTAGATAAATAATACCAAGTCATACTCAATTGTGAGGAATGGCTGTAGTTTAGAAATGTGTGTGTGCTTGTGTTTGTGTGTGTGTGTGTATGGATGTGTATGTGTATGGGGGTGGGTGGGGGTTGCGAGTTGGGTGTGTGTATGTGTTTTTGTGTGTGTGGGTGTGTGCATCTGTGCTATTGTGTGTGTGTGAGCCTGTGTATGTGTGTTCTGTACATGTAAGTCTGTATGTGTACCATCAAGTTTTCAAAAGTTCAAACTTGTCATACATTGTTTTCTTTATTTATTTCTATTTTTGTCTCATTTTCTTAATTAAGTTTGATTAACTAAACAACATCTTGTCACCTAATTAGAAGCTGATTAGTTGCACAGCATAATCTCCTTTGTCACAGTCCAAATATTATTTAGGACCAATTTATAAGATTATTTTCTCTCCATCATCAATTTCCTATGAGCACATGTCATTATGATGATGATGATGATAATGATGATGGTGGTGATGATGAGGATGGTGGTGGTGGTGGTGGTAGTGGTGATGTTGGTGATGATGATGATGGGTGTGGTGGCGGTGGTTATGATATTGGTGATGATCATCATCATCCTAAACATCACCCTAAACATTCTCATCACCATCCTAAACATTCTTGTTACCATCATCATCATCATCCTCCTAAACATTCTTGTCACCATCATCACTCTAAACATTCTCATCACCATCACCCTAAACATTCTTGTCACCATCATCGTCATCACCCTAAACATTACCATCACCATCATCATCCTAAACATTCTCATCACCATCACCATCATTTTTGATGTCCTATATTGATTACTACCAGCCTCTATAACTTCATGGCAGTGAATTGAGTTGTTAGAACTTTGGATAGAATGCTTTACAGTATTTGTTTTGGCCCTCTGCTCTCTGAGTTCTGGCTCAGGTAATGTGTTATGTCCTTGAGCAAGACACTTTATTTCACATTGCACTTTCTACCAGGAGTTGCAATAAGTAGATAGTATCAGTAATGGAAAGATCAATGGAAACATTGCTTCGTTGGACTGACCAGTGAGTTCCACCCCACTCTGTAAGTGAATGGGGTCTGGGAACTTGTCAAGTGAATTGACTAGTGGACTAGTGCTCTCAATAATGATACCAACAGCATTTGAACATATTTAAGTTTCAGAGTCTAGGTCTGGTATTTCATATATACCAATATTACTGGATATTGAACATTAGGCATCTACCATACTCTGAACGCCTTGCTTCCATCAGCATGGATACATTGAAGCTCCAACTGACTTGGTAAACGCCCACAAAATGATTAACCTTCTTGCCAACAACAACTCTTAGCATCTTCTTGAATTCAATGTGTTTAACACATGTAGCGACGTGGTTAGTCAGTCTGGTCACTACTTCTGATCAGATCCGAGAATAGCCCTTAGAAGGACTGTTATCGCATACGGTCTGATCAGATCAGAAGATAGCCCTTAAAAGAACTGTTGTCGAATACGGTCTGATCAGATATGAAGATAGCCCTTAAAAGACCTGTTGTCGCATACGGTCTGATCAGATCAGAAGATAGCCCTTAAAAGAACTGTTGTCGAATACGGTCTGATCAGATATGAAGATAGCCCTTAAAAGAACTGTTGTCGCATACGGTCTGATCAGATATGAAGATAGCCCTTAAAAGAACTGTTGTCGCATATAGCCCTTAAAAAACCTGTTTAGGATGGACAGACGAAAGCACAAGTTGAAAGGACGAAGCAAGGCGAGATGTAAATTCGATCAGCTATTTATTTTCACATGAAGCAACGATACAAGGTACAAGGCGTGTGGGAGTGACAAAGCGTGGCAGAGTAAAGGAACAACGATATGCTAGCTGACTCTGCCAAAAGTCGACTGGCGAAGTGTTTGGAACCACTCTATTTATACAGAAATAATCGTTTGATGTTTAGCCGCTGTGTAGGCGTTTATTCTGGTAGCTTCTAAGGGTTGTTTTGTTTCACGGTGAGGTAACTAGCTAACAGGTAGATGGCGCTGTATATTTCACGGATGTTATTTCCGGTGGCTGTACACACACATAGGCATGCCTACAAAGTCAGAAAACAGCACAGCTCCCATGACTTTCAGAAACATTTTTTCACACTGAGTTGCTGAAGCATGGAACAAATTACCTGCATCAGTTGTTAGCTGTTGCAACACTG
The DNA here is from genome assembly GCA_964016885.1 of Eledone cirrhosa. Lineage (NCBI taxonomy): Eukaryota > Metazoa > Mollusca > Cephalopoda > Octopoda > Eledonidae > Eledone > Eledone cirrhosa. Next base: position 21,146,172 of record OZ024753.1, on the reverse strand, counting down.
CATCCTTCAAAACGTTCATGATTCCTGAAATTCGCCAATACTACACCTGATATTCCCCCTCCAGACATACACATACATGTATGTGTGTGTATAGCATGACTCATACACTGTTCACTTTCCTGACATTTGTACATTATTCTATGTACTATATATGCACCTTTGATGAGTTGTAGGGCATCTGAGAACTGTGCACAAACATTTTCGTTATTATTATACTCTTTGCCTTTCATCCCTACGGGGTCGATAAAATAAAGTACCAGTAATGTACTGGGCAATTGCTGGCCTTGTGCTAAAAGTTGAAACAATTATTATACTCTTTTTTAAAGAAGACAGAAGAAGAAGAACAACAACTGGTTTGCATAAGTGAAACCCTATAGCGTATATTGATTACTGACATGTAGAAGTGATTAAACATAAAAATAATATTTGAATCAATTATTTATAGGATATAATCACATAAACTACTTCAGTGTTAATATCAAAATCATGACATGTTCAGTATAGTCTTTTCCGGTATGGAAATCTTTATTTCAATACTTTATACAATAAAACTACCAGCATATACACAGAAATATTGACCCCGAATATAAGCCGAGTGCCCCTCCCCCCCCCCATTTTACCATTTATATTTTGGTCACATATTCCTGTTTATATTTGAGTATATACAGTCATGGCCAGTGACTGCAGAGAATGATGCAACCATGCTGTGGTGGATGTGAGGGAAAGGCAAGCTTGGATGAGCTGAGGGAGAAAGTAAGTTTAACCCTTCAGCATTCACATTAATTTTCAAATGTCATGCTTATCTATTCACATTATTTTTTGGCAGCGGTGGATTGGCAGTATCGGTAGAGGGTCGGACGCCATGCTTTGCAGCACAGTTACGTCCCTTTACGGACTGAGTTCAAATCCCACCGAGGTTAACTTTGCCTTTCATCCGTACGTGGTCGATAAAATAAAGTACCAGTAATACACTGGGGTAAAAGCTGGCTTTGTGCCAAAAGTAGAAACAATTATTTTTAGTTAATCACACTCAAGAGGGTTATCAATTTTATTTGTTTGTAATTTTCTTAATTTTCTATGTGCAGACTTGAAATTTTGTCAGTAGATGTTTAAATATCAATAATTTACAATTATATATTTTTACCTGATTTTCTTTGTTAAATTTGACTTTTAAGGGCAGGTGAAATTAATTAACAGGGGCATTTCAACCAGGTACAAATAGTGGTTTAATTTCAAATGCCTTGTTTTCGGCATAATACTTGATATATAAGCTCCAGTAATTCCAGTCTTGGAAATTATTTTATACCGAACATAATATTTATGGTAAAAAATGCTTGCATTTCTGCAGCATCTGTTGGTTGCCATAACAGATCGGGTTTTCCTCAATTTGAAATCTGTTGGTGGCCATATCGATTAGTCTCCTCTGTCACAACTTCGAAGAAAGTTTGTGGCAAAAAGAAATAATCCAGTACTTTAACATCGGGAGGTAATGTGTTGTGGACCAGTATTTTGAATAAAAGCAGGAACATATATTGGTGTCGTATTTTTCAACTACGTTGCTGTAATATCTTCAATGACCTCCTGGAGATCTGCTTCGTTTTCACTTTCAAAACAACAATCGTCGTCTAATGAAATTTCAGAAATGTACACGTCTAATTCATTTGAAGATAAATCACTAAGGCATACGTTAAGAATGGCGTTCGTGAAAGTGAAAGTAAATTTTTTAACAAGTGAATTTGTTTTATTTTTTTTTTTACAATGAAAGTTACGATACACACGCAATTGTATGGATTTCTTAAAATATATATATGTGTGGGTGTGTATATGTGTGTATATATATGTGTGTACACTGTGAATTTGTTTGTTTATTTACAACAGGTCTCTATAGTGATATGGTGTTAATTAGTATTGCGTGTGTGATTATTTTTTCTTTTTCTTTTTTTGTGTATTGTGTACGGAAATTTTTTAAAAAAATAATGACATTGTGTGTTTTTAAATAGCAAGATATTACAAAAACATCTAAACGATGATGATGACACAAACACATATATATATATACAAACACACATATATATATACATACAGACACACATATATATACACACATATACACACCCACACACATATATATATAAGAAAAAATAATCACACATGCAATACTAATTAACACCATATCACTATAGAGACCTGTTGTAAATAAACAAACAAATTCACAGTGTACACACATATATACACACCCACACATATATATATATTAAGAAATCCATACAATTGCGTGTGTATCGTAACTTTCATTGTAAAAAAAAAAAAAAAAAAATTCACTTGTCAAAAAATTTACTTTCACTTTCACGAACGCCATTCTTAACGTATGCCAATCACTAATATTATCTTTTGTTTCAAATCCCGCCAAGGTTGACTTTGCCCTTCATCCTTACGGGGTCGATAAAATAAAGTACCAGGTAATTGCTGGCCTTGTGCCTAAAGTAGAAACAATTATCTTTTGTTTCTTGTTCATTCTGAATGTCGTCGTGTGTAAAACCTTTAAACTTGGTATCGCTACTTTCACAAGCCATGTTGATACACAAACAAAAATCTGTTCTACTTTCAACGTTAAAAAAAACACACGTGTTGTTTCAAGTTGTTTCACTACATTAAGTGTTAATTTTTGCGGTAAATGCCCAATCTTGCAGTAATCTCGAATTGACGAGATTTTGATGACGGTATTTTTAGACTGATATTTTAGTGTGGGCGTTGTTGGCCAGTTTTAACAAATAAAGGGGAAATAATTTCGGCAGGTTTGGGTAGTTTTGAATGCTAAAGGGTTAAGAGGAATCTGAAGTGATGTGCAAGAAAGGAAACTTTGCTGGTATGGACATATGATGATTGCTGGGTGAAGAAGTTCTAGTGAATCCTAGTGGAGGGAAGCTGCAGTAGAGGTAGACCAAGAAACCTGGATGAAGGTGGTGAGAACTGATATAAAATTGCTCACAGAAGAGATGATGAAGGAAGGCGATGAAGGGAGAGATACTGTGCTAAAAAGGACCCATCCAACCCAACCAAGCATAGCAAAACGGATGTAATAAGGATGATTATGACGATATAGTCAATGCTGCCTTTTGAACTAACAAAGTAAATTTCTTTACATGCAATATCATGTACACATTCAATGGAGCTGACCAAATCTTTTTCATGAAATTTCCTTTATTACAATCTTTATGTTTAAAGTTGTAAACCCTTAGAAACATCAGACAGTAATAAAAGTGAAATGAGATTTGATAGAAAAACTAATCAGATGTATCATTCAACCCAAAACCCTCTTTGCCATGGAGGATTTATTAGAAGCAAAACCTACATTGGATATGCAAAAACGAAAACTAAATGTTCCTTAATTTAAAATGCCCTAACTATTAAATTCATCGATAATGTGTATTTAAATTTACATTCTCATTAGTTCCATTTACCATGTCATGATTTTATATTTCGATTCAAATTCCTGGTTGTACATGTAAACCTCTCATACACTCAAGTTAATATAGTTTAGTCCTGTAATTACTTAGTGTACTGTGTTTATTAGTACAGGGAATTGACAGAGTCATTAGAACATCTATTTATTGTATAGAAGGTGGGGAATTGGCAGGATTGTTAGAACATTGTATAGAGTGTTTTGTGGTATTCATTTTCGCTCTCTGAGTTAAAATCCCTCCAAAGTCAACTTTGTCTTTCATCCATTCATGGTCAATAAAATAAGTACCAGTCTAGTACTGGTGTCGAGTCTTCCTCTATATCTTTTTCTCACTTCTCTTTACTTTCTATTCTTCTCTTGAAGAAATCGGCTGTATTCAGACTTGGAGTGGAATGGACTCTGCCAGACTTAAAATACCCAAGAAACGCCAATATGTCATGACAATTCCACCAGGAATTAGGGGATGACTTTGATCCAATCCACTCCCTTGTTGATATTTAAATTTGCTATTTAATTCTATGTATGATCACATTGTGGTTAATAGACAAAGTTAATACAGTGTACCTAATAAAGTGCCATCCAGAATTTGCATTTTTTTCTCTAATAAAAAAATTGAGTGCAAAAATTTACATGCAACTTATTTCATGAGCCTTGATTTGAGCTTGAAATATTAAATAATTGTTTCTACTTTTGGCACAAGGCCAGCAATTATCCAGTGTATTACTGGTACTTTATTTTATTGACCCCGTAAGGATGAAAGGCAAAGTTAACCTCGGCGGGATTAAATAATGAATTCAAAATATTGTAAACACAAAGTGTCTGCGTCTTATCTACTGCTGTGGCTTACATATACGAACATACAGTGTATATATGGTATTTTATACTGAAATATATAAAAGGAAAGGAAAATAGTTGTATAGAAATAAAAGTGGGAAGATAGGGAAGTAAGGGAGAAGGGGCAAGTTTAGGTTGTGAAACACTTGAATGTGAAGTGATAATGACAGACTGGACTAACTAACTATATATACATGTATAATATATATAAATATATATAATATATATATATATATATAGTTATGTAATAAACTCATAAGATAATTATTTCATTTACCAGTTGTTTCTTGAAGACAGATATTTATGTTTGTCTTCATTCAAAAGAAAGAATAAAATGAAATATTTATTTAATATGGATTTGAAAACAGAATTTAGGATAAATGAAAGTGAGGCTGAAATAAAATAACGGGCAAAAACTTGAGGGGAAAAAATATATAAATAAATATCCAAAAACATAAACATACACACACTCAAACTCACGCATAAACGTAATAGTACGTAAACGTATACATTCACACATAAGTATATGTGCGTCTACATGGAAATACAAATACACACATATAAACGTGTGATCTTTTGCTCACATATGCACACACACAGGCGCAAATTTACACAGGTACTCAGTAATAACGTATAAATATATATACACTCATGCACATATCTCCATACATATATAAATAAATATATATAAATACACACATATATATATATTTAGTTATGTAATAAACAACATAAGATAATTATTTCATTTACCAGTGGTTTCTTGAAGACAGATGTTGTGTTTGTCTTCAGTCATCAGAATGAATAAAAAACATGGTGTATTTATTAAGTATGGATTTGAAAACAAAATTTAGGAAATATGAAAGTGAGGCTGAAAAAAACGAACGAAAAGGAAAAAGGGGGAAAAAATATACATATATATATATAAAAATATAAATATCCTGAATGTAAACACACACACACTCAACTACGTGCATATACTAAAAAGTACGTAGACGGATACTTTCTCACATAAGCGCATTTGCGTCTAAATAGAAAAATTGAAAATAACATAAATACATACACATACATATGCACAGACTTATATGCACTCAAAAATGTACACACAAATATGGACAGTGGTAAGGAAACAGGAATAACTCAATAAATAAATAAATAAATAAATAAATAAATAAATAAATAAATAAGAACAAAAAATACAAAAAATATAAGTATATATATAAGGAAGTAAAAATTAAAATTAAAAACAAAATAAAGTAAAAAAGGAGGGACGTGTTGACAACGATAGGTGTGAGTGTGCGGGAGGAGGGGGGAATAAAAACAACTTAAATATAAACAAATACACAAAATAAGCATATATATATATATGGTTTTGAAATGCGCATAATAAAATACTTTGAACTCTTTTAACCATCTTTTGATCTTATATTATTTATACTCCAGTCCTACAAACTGTAGAGTGCAAGTTATCCGATATTTGCATTGCTTTATTGTACTACAATAAAACTCACCTCCTACACACATATATATATATATATATATACTATAAATTATGTCCATAGAATCATTCGATAAGATATATACACCATTTCCTCTCCCAATTAGCATAATCAACCACACACAAAATCAATTAAACCTGGCTATAAGATTAAAAGGCACCTATGAAGAAATAATAGATAAATAAACGACAGCCATCTATTCGCGATCAACAGCTATAGAATATTTACCCAGCATTTCAATAGCACGTGGAAATCGATTAAATATATCGTCAACCATACACAATTAGGTATAAAATTAAAGTTAGAAGAAAAAATGCATATACACATACCAGGATTACGTTTCTACCTTTTAGGGTTTCGTTCGCTTTCGGAAATATCCTATCAAGGATAAATTCTCGAGCTTCGAACTCATTAGGAAACAAACTCACTTGGACGAAGATTTTTCTTATATGTTCCCCGCCAGAAACGAATTCAAAATGGCTAAGAACTGTGACGTGTCAGTGGTCAAGTCAGAAAGAATGTGATTGGTGCCTTACGGCGAGTGGGCTGGTTGCTAGAAGGCGCAGCCTAATATTGCCTAAATTGCATCTCAACCTTATGGGAGATTATCATATATATATATATATATATATATATATATATATATATATATATATATATATATATATATATATACACATATACATATACCTATATACACATGCAAAAACACACATACGTATATATATATATATAAAATAAATATACGTACACATATACATGCATACATATACATACACACATACATACATATATATATATATACACACATACATATACACACACATACACATATATATATACACACATACATACAAACATATACACACATATCCACATGCATACACATACAAAAAACACTACAATAAATTAGAAAAATGAATCTCAAAGGTACATAACCCACGTACATACGTACACATACGCGTGCGAACACACGCACGCAATAAGAAATCAACACACGCATACAAATAAACATATACGTAAATCTATACAGACATATAAACAAATAGATCCATACATATATATTTATATATAGACACACATACACACACATACATATAAGTAAAAACGCGTATATATATGTAAGTACACATAAGCCTGTCTGCATATGCGCCCACATAACCTTTTGTGAGTATGCTTAAAAACCTAGTGGGTAAGTAAGGACAAAGTGGAGGAAAACTGAAATAAAATAATAAAAACAATTATTAAGAACAGGTAAGGGGGGAAAGGGGTGTAAAGGTTGTAGTAGAGAGTAAGTGTTTGTGATGAGATCTGGATAAGGGTATATAGTTAAAAAGTGATCTGGGTAAAGGATAAAGGTTGTGGGTGTGTATGTATTAAGGTATGGTAGATAGTAGGGGGGAGTATATAAGTCAAATGATATATAGAAAGAGATGAGGGAGAAAAAGTATATATTGGTAGAAAGTATGTGTTCATAAAGTAATGAAATTGGTAGTGAGTGGCAGGCGTGATAAGTAAAGGAGAAGCTCAAGGTTGAGTAATCGTAGGTATGTTAATCCAGTTAAAAAGTAGATGCGATTTCAGGTGCGGACAACATCTAAATATCTCGGTCTTCAAGTTTCATACATATATATATCATATATATCATTATCTATAAAAGGCAGATTGTTGTTGTTGTTGTGTGTGTGTGTGCATATTCCATGTTTATACATTTGCACAATTTCAAACCGATTCGACTCAAAGTCTGTAAGGATGTTGTAAATGGTCTAACTCAGGTCAACGACTATTTATTTATTTCAAACTCACCCACAATTACGGAAATAATCGATAAAACTAAATACATGACGCTTTACCCCTCGAATACAATCTGATACCTCTCTCTACTTCCCTTAAAATTCGATAAAACTACATATATGCTGCAACTTTCTCTTATATACGCTTAAACTTACAAACTTTCCTTTAGGAACGTCGAAGAAAGAAGTGAGAAGACAACGAAGAGAACTTATTACATTTCATACGAAACAATAATTATTCAAAAGCAACAGATAAATGTATTCAACAACAAAAAAATAGCGATAAATCTTTTTTAAAACATCTCTCAACGAACGTGGAAGAAAGAAGTATCAATTTATTTACTATACACAATAATATCCTCTATGAGGTCACTAAACCTGCTAGAAACAGCAGCTAACTCTCCCCCATATCACACCCCTCCCTACTGTCCTAAATTTAGAAAACACACATTAGACAACCATGCAGAACAACTCCATCGTAGCTCTGTTGTTCGGCTGGCATCGTCTACGCGCGTGTTGCGCAAGTACTGTGAAACAATAAATTTCAACACTTCTTTGCACAGAGATAATTTCCATAGGCGAAACTACAATTGTCATTGCTGGCGCAGCTCCTGCTCGGCAGTCCAGGTCTGCAATTCATTCACCCAGTTCCTGGCAGACAAAAAAGTGCTGCCCTAAAATGGGTGGTGCAACCTAACTTTGGTAACTTACTGACCCCTAGCAACGCCGGGCTTTAATGCTAGTATATATATATATATATATATATATATATATATATATATATATATACACACGTATAGGCCTGATACTACATAATATATTGGGAGGTAGTTGGGGAACAGATATAAATAAATAAAATCAAAAACATTAAAAAAAATAAATAAACAAAGAATAAGAAATGAAATTAAAAGGATAAAGGGACGTGTTGTCAACGAAATTAGGGGGGGGGGATTAATATATAAATATATATACAAACACACGTGAATATACACGCACACAAACGTATGCATACAACCATACACACACACTATATGTATATATATATACATACATACACTAACACACACATATACATATATATATCTAAACTATAATAAAGGGAGGATCGCGGGACTGTACGGTTTATAATTTTTATCCCATTAGTAAAATAAGTTGGATTACTTTGAATAAATAATGAATGAATATTACATAATTTACCTACTAAATTTCGTGGCTGTTTAAATATATTTTGTTTATTTAAAGATTCACTTCTTAAACATTTCTGAAATGTCAACACTTCCGGTTGGCGATCGCTTAAATAAACATACTAATTTACTGTCACTAATTTCCTCCTAATGCAGTTTATATATAATATCGTCTTTTTTAAATGTATCATGGATTACGTTACTGATTACATAAGACAGTGTAACGCAGTCTTCGTTCAATTTCTGTGTATATTGTCAATTACGATTTTATTTGATTTATCATATATACATGTATATATACTTGCATATAATATCAATATACACACTACACACGCTAGCAGAAAACCACCCGAAGGGTGTTTTTTCTTATAGTATATTTAAGGCAGCTTATAGATAGGAAACACACACACTGTTTTTCATGGGGTTTTGATTAATTTTCGTATTCTGAAAGATCAAAATACAACAAATCTTTTGCTCATTGGACTCCGGGGAAATGTTCTGACATAAGCTGTGGAAGCTACAGAAATATTCCATATATTTTTCCAGAGCAATCTCTATTTAGAAATTTTACATTTTACGTTTACTTGCCCCACATTGCAAAATGGCTATAAATTCAAATTTTAAAAAGAGAGGAAAAGGGACAAGTGAACTAACAACTTGATACACTTTGTGGCGAGAAATAAAGAAAATTCTACTTGGGCTAACAGAAATGGCAGTGCCGCTGAGAACGCCAAAACGCAAGAAACACAAACCCTGGATAACAAAGACAATTATCCGCGAAGGGAAATTAAGAAACGCTGCTTGGGAGCACTATCAAGAGACCATGTCTGCGGCGGCATTTGAAGTCTACAGAAAGCAGTGAAATCGTGTCGAGCATATTTCCAGAATTGGAAGGCAAAATTTTGAAAGGGAACTTGCAAATGATGCCAGTCGTAATCCAAAGTGCGTTTACGCTCACGTGCAGAGAAATCAAAAACTGAATAACCAAATTGTCACTTTCCGAAACCCCGAAGGTGCAGTTATTGAACACGCTGGCCAACAAGCTTCTCTTTTTGCCGCTGTTTTCGCAAATATCTTCAAAGAGGATGATGGTAGAGAACCTCCAAATCTAAGCATGATCGCCCCACCCATGCAGCCAGCCACCGTCAGACCGGACGAGGTGGAAAAGTTGCTTTTGTCCTTAGATGTGAGTAAGGGGCATGGTCCAGACGGTCTACATCCAGCGATTTTGGGTGCAGTTGCACCCAATCTTGCTAAACCTCTAGCCACACTATTCAACCTATCATTGGCTACCGGAGTTGTTTTGACGACTGGAAAGTAGCTTCGATTTGCCCTATCTTTAAAAAAGGCGACAAAGAAGACCCGAGGAACTACAGACCCGTGAGCCACACCTCAATTGTCTGTAAGGCCTTGGAATCTCTAATCAAGCGGGCAATTATGGCTCATCTTGCGTCTTTCACTGCCATCTCTCCATTTCAACACGGTTTCATCCTGAAACGTTCCTGTCTCACAATCCTACTCGTGATGGAAGAATGGGTGACGAGGATAGTGGACGATGGAGATGCGGCCGATATTATCTTTCTCGACTTCGCCAAAACCTTTGACTCTGTCAACCACCGCCTGCTCCTGTATAAGCTCAGCAACTACGGTCTCCTTGACTCGATTATAAAGTGGATTGGATCATTTTTTGAGGGTATTTGTAGAGTTCGGATCAATGGCAGTCTGTCATCGGGGGTGGGTGTAGGCAGTGGCGTTCCTTAGGGCTCTGTGTCGGCTCCAATTATCTTCCTTCTATACATCAACGACATGCCGGACGTGATTGGTGGAAAAGTGCTCCTATTTGCAGATGATGTGAAAATGGTAGCCCGTAGGAGCGAGATCGACAATCTCAAGTCCAGCCTCCAGCGCGCCTGGAGTTGGTCCATTGACTGGGATTTATATCTCAATGTCGATAAGTGTTGACATATGGCAGTGCGTACAGCTTATAACTCAGCTCTTACCTTCAATGGTGGCACTGCTCCTTTGAAGGAGGTTGAGGAGACTAAAGATCTTGGTCTGCTGGTCGACTCATCCTTCAAACCATCAAAACATTGCATTCAAGCCGCAAACAAGGCAAGGAGCTCTCTTTTCGACGCTCCTTTGCCAAACTCACTCCAGAAATTTTCAGGCCTCTCTATGTCGCCCTCGTGAGACCGCACCTAGAATATGGCATCCAAGCATCAAACCCATATCTCATCCGGGATATCCATCACTTGGAGAGAGTTCAACGACTAGTGACTCGAATGGTACAGTGTTCATGAGCTGCCCTACGAAAGCCGGCTGCAGAAGCTGAACCTCTTCTCCTTGGAGCGTCGATGACTACGAGGCGATCTCATTTTGGCTTACAATCTCTTCAATGGCCATTACGATCTCCTTCAAGATCTCCTATTCACTCCGGCACTTGAAAGGGGTCTACGTGGACATGACAAAAAGCTGTTTCACCGCCGCTTTCGCCTAAATAGACGGAAAGCTTCTTTCTCGATCCGGATCTCTGGACCCTGGAATCGGCTTCCAGAAGAAGTAGTCAACGCGCCAACCACGCAACAATTCAAACCGAAATTGGACCGGTGATGGACCACTGTGTTTCCGACTGTGTAAATTTTGCCCCTCACCCCCCCCCCCCCCCCTTACATGGCATCTGAAGCATCTATGTTTTATCTTCTGCCAAATATATTGAATTGAATTGAATTAAAAAAAGACGATATTATATATCTGCTAGCATGTGTAGTGTGTATATTGATATTATACGAAAGTATATATGCATGTAGATATGATCAAATAAAATCGTAATTGACAATATACACAGAAATTGAACGAAGTCTGGTCAGAAGTGCGCATAGGCGAAGACTGGTCCGAAGTGCGCATGCGCGAAGTCTGGTCCGTACTTTGCATGCGCGAAGGCCGGTCCGTAGTCGCATGCGCGAAGTCTGTTCTGAGGTGCGCATGCGCGAAGGCTGGTCCGAAGTGCGCATGCGCGAAGGCCGGTCCGAAGTGCGCATGCGCGAATATATATATAGAGAGACACACCTACATACGGCACACACATAGTCTTCCGAGGTTAGTGAAGCTATTATTAATCCTCCCCGGATGAAGTAACTTGCAAATTCTTCGTAATTCTTGAAATGCAATTATACATCTAACGAACACACTCTCTAGAGTAGGTATATTTGTGTGTGTGTGTGAGAGAGAGAGAGAGAGAGGTAGGTTGGCAGGTAGATCGATACATAGGTAGGTAGATAGAAAGATAGACTATAGTGTGGTTATCTGTATATGTGGCTGTATGTATGTGAAGATGTGGAAATAAGGAAAGGATAATTTACTACAGTACCAATGATTCAATCCACATGTGTATATTCTTTTTAACATTATATAAGTACATAGACTCACTCACACGTATATATATATATATATATGTATGTGTGGTGTGTTTATATGTGTGTATATGAGTGTATCTGTGTGTGTGTATCTGTTTGCTTACGTGTGTGTGTGCATATGTGTGTTACTGTATCTGTGTATGTGTGCATATATGTGTGTGCGTTTATGTCTGTGTGTGTGTGTCTCGTGATTGTAATGTTAACAGTTAGAATCCCATCAGTGCGTTGTGTTCTTGAGCAAGACACTTTATTTCGTCTTTCTTCTCTCCACTGAAGTAAAAAAAGTGTACTCTGCCAGTAAGTCGAAGAACCAATATAGTCTCACCCTGAAACCCTCCGTTATACGTGTGTATGGAATGCTCAGACACTCTCACCTTAATTTCAGGCAGTTCCATTTGAGAAACCTAGCTGGAAGAATCCTCATCGCATTATACATATGAATACATAGACACACACACGTTTCAAAGAGAATAGAAGATATCAATAAAATAAGTACTAGATTTTACAATATATTTACTGGAATTGAGGTCAAGAAAATCCTTTAAGCATGGGCACAGCCTAACGTCTGAAACAAGTGCAAGCCAGAGATTGTTCTTCCTCCTTCAATCTATGGTTCCCCTCGCTTCTACAGTGAGTACTTTTAGAATTCGATGACTGGTTCGACACATGGGAAAGCACTCACAGTAACAACTAACCCTAATGGGATGAAATAAAAATAGTTTGCACCCTGGTGAAGAACCTAGAGACCGTCCTGATATTTGTGCAACAGTCTTCAAGATCAAGTATGACATACGGAAAAAAATGTCCTAGGAAAATGGCTCATTCTGCTACAATAGAGTGGCAGAAAACGAGGCCTCACTCATGCTCATATTCTGCTGATAATAGCTGAAGATAGCAAGCCCAAAACTGCTGATGCCATTGAACAGGTAGTGTACTGTGAGTTTCCTGATAAAGAGACCAATCCAATTCTGCATAAGATCATCACATCCTGCAACATTCATGGCCCATGTGGACAAGCTAATATGATGTGCTCATGTATCTAAGGGCTAGGACAACAACGCCATTGCTCAAAAAGTTATCCCAAGGCATTCAGACAAACCACATTTGTTGCCGAAAATTCCTTTTTGGAGTATAGAAGAAGGGATAGACAGCATGGTGGTCACACCCATACAATCCAACTTAAAGATCAAGAATTTACTGTTGATAATCGTTGGATTGTTCCATACAACTCTTTCCTATCATTGAGATATCAGTGCACATCAATTGTGAGGTTGTCTGCAGTGTCAAGGCTGTTAAGTACTTATATAAGTACATCACAAAAGGATCAGAGAAGATCACTTTCACTATTAAGGATGATCAAACAAATTTTGTCCATGCCCAAAATGAGATTGGGACCTATATCAATGCACGGTACATCTCAGCCAGTGAAGCATTCTGGAGAATATATAAATTTCCATTACATCATCGAAAACCGCCAGTTGAAAGGTTGCCTTGCCATTTACCTGGGGAACGAATGGTCGTGTATGAGCGATGGCAGGAAGAAAGTATTGTTTCTAGGGGACAGCCAATGACTAAGTTGACGGAATATTTTCAACTGAATATTAGAGACCCACTGGCACAAAACATATTGTATATTGATATTCCTAAATATTTCACTTGGATAAACAAAAAGTGGCAAAGAAGAAAAAAGGGACATCTGGATGGTGATCAACAATTTATGAGTGAATCTCTTGGACGCATTCCAACAGTATCTCTCAGTAGACATCAATCTGAATTATATTACCTCAGGATGATCCTACATCACAAGGCTAGATCAACTTCATACAAAGATTTGAGGACAATTGTTGAATTTCCAACATTCCAAGAAGCATGCAGGAAACTTGGTCTGTTAGATGAAGAAGGAGAAAAAGACAAAGCTATGGAAGAGGCCTCATCTATTACGCTTGCTCCTCAGCTGTGAGAGATCTTCTGTACCATTTTATTGTACAGCATGCCAAATGACCCTCTGCAGTTCTGGGAGAAATGGAAGAATTGTCTTGCAGAGGATATCATGCATGAACGTCATGAGCAAGTCATGTCCATGCAAACCGTGCAGATTGTTCTACAGAAGATCCAACAAAGACTTCAACATGATGGCTTGGACATTCATGCCAACTATGGATTTCCTTGGCCAGATCCAACTATTGTTGCCATACCAGAAATCAACAGGGTTCTTATGGCAGAAACTGATTTCAATACACATCAACTGCAAGCAAACATAAATGAACTTCTGCCAACATTGAATCCCGAGCAACTGGTTATATCTCACAAAGTAATCACCTCTGTAAATGAAAATGAAGGCAGAATTTTCTGCTTGAATTCAAGTGCAGGCACAGGAAAGACCTACGTCATAAACATCATATTGGATTCCCTCCTCCGATCTAAAATAAAAATTGCACCTGCCACTGCCATATCTGGAATTACAGCCACTTTGCTTCACAAAGGTAGAACTCTTCATTCCAAGTGCAAGATTCCTCTCAATGTGACTGATGAATCAACTTGCTTCTTCACAAAGAGGGATGACACAGGTAAACTTATGCAGCAAGCTGACGTGCTAATCATTGATGAGATAGGTATGGGACATAAGCATATCTTTGATGCCTTGACAGGAGATTCAAAGATGTTCGAGATTGCAAAAAGCCATTTGGTGGTCTAACAGTATTACTATCTGGTGACTGAAAGCAAATTCTTCCAGTTGTACGTCATGGTGCTGGACCACAAATAGTTGAGGCAACCATCAAGAGATCCTATCTCTGGGACTATATGGAAACCATGGAGATGACAACCAATCAACGGTTAATTAATGCAGAGGATTCTGATGAAAGACAGTTTGCAAACTACCTTCTTGCACTCCAACAAATGATGCAGCAAGATTGGTGAATGAGTTCATGGTCAACAAGTTCCCTGGCCATTAAAGAATCTACAGAAACTGTGATACAGGAGGCAATGAACTGCAATATCCAATTGAGTTCATCAACAAACTTACCCCATAAGGTTTCCCAACACACATACTTAAACTGAAGAAAGCAGTTGCATCGTGCTTCTGAGAAATCTGGATCCTCTAAGCGGGCATTGCAATGATACACGCTACATCATCATCAGTTTACATAATCATGTAATTGAAGCTGAAGTTTCATTGGGTCCCAATGCTGGAACAAGGTTGCTAATCCCAAGGATACCGCATGTATCTCAAGAGCTTGAGTTCCCTTTCACCTTTACACGCAAGCAGTTTCCTGTCAAACCAGCCTTTGCCCTTACATGCAACAAGGCACAAGGGCAGACATTTGAAAAGATAGGTGTCTATCTACCAACACAATTCTTCTCACATGGTCAGATGTATGTTGCATTATCACGAGTTACAAAAAAAGAAAATATAAAAATATTAAATGAAAGGGGTCTGTTTACTGACAACTGTGCCTACAAAGAAATTCTACAGTGATGTAAAACAGCTATCACTCTCTTTTAGTTGAAATGCATTCTAGTTACTTTTTAACTGCTAGAAAAGGGACACTACAAAAACTTAAGAAGTCTATATGTGAATACAGTAAAACAACAATATAGCAAGGTCAACTCTTCATATTGGTAAATGTAATTCATTCATTCATACCAGCAGCATCTATTTTCAAATTCACTGCTTGAAACTTCCCATCGACATTCTCAAGTGAAGATTCATGAACATTTTCCGTCAACAGTTTCATCGCTTTTCCATCTCCATTATCGCCTTTTTTTTAAATGTATCATGGATTACTTTACTGATTACAGAAGTAAGTGTAACACAGTCTTTGTTCAGTTTATGTGCATATTATCAATTTACGTATTATATCTATGTGCATATATATTTGCGTATATAACTATACTAGCAGGAAACCGCTCGTGGGACGGTACTTCTGCTAGTTATTATAATAATTGTTTCTACTTTAGGCACAAGGCCAGCAATTACCCAGTGCATTACTGGTACTTTATTTTATCGACCCCGTATCAGTAACGACGGTAATATATGTATGTGTGTATGTGTGTGTGTGTGAGTGGCGTGTGTATGTTTGTATGCATGAGTGTTGGTGTGTATGTGTGTGATTGTTGTACATATTAGTGTCAATAAGTGATTTTTTTTTTTTTCGCGGCGACATAGAAATAGTCGGGCTGGATACACGATCGCGCAGTTAAACCACTGGGAGAGTTACCGATGATGTTGATCTTTTCTTCTTTTCAGGTTATAGCTACTGTCGCTCAGAGAGTGGGATTGGCTCAGTGCACAGTTTTTCCTCACTTTAAAAATATTCTTCACGCACATACATTGCATTAATTAATAACAATTAATAGTGTTATTGTTACTGTATACTGTAAAATGGAGGGGTAGAGAGGGCACATGAGTCCAGTAAGACATCCTCGCTAGTGCTGGTGGAACGAATAAAAGCACCCAGTCCATGCTGTAAAATGGCACTGGTGTTAGGAAGGGCATCCAACCAGTGTATTAATGCCAAAACAATTATGAGCACAACAAATATATATCGCAATAACTGCGTAAACAGCAATAGCACTAACTATGTTAGGGCTGCGCATGGCAGTGGAGTGGCTAGTGCGGCCATGTGCGAGAACCCCCCCCCCCCCCGACCGTCTTCAAGGAATCACACTACAGGAAAAGGAACACCAAAAATATCAAGACGTCGCATCTCAGAGTTGCAACACTTAATGTCTTAATGTTGGCACTCTCACATGTAGATCTGGTGAAATAGTAGAGATGCTGGAGAGAAGAAATTTGGATGTGTGCTGCGTGCAAGAGGGAAGATAGAGAGGTGCCTCTGCGAGACTAATCGCAGGCAAACATCGTAGTTATAAGCTTTTTCTGGGTAGGAAAGTATGATGGGTTAGGGGGAGTAGGCATTTTCCTGGCTGAGAGATGGATCAA
Source organism: Eledone cirrhosa (assembly GCA_964016885.1). Taxonomy (NCBI): domain Eukaryota; kingdom Metazoa; phylum Mollusca; class Cephalopoda; order Octopoda; family Eledonidae; genus Eledone; species Eledone cirrhosa. Next base: position 21,129,041 of record OZ024753.1, on the reverse strand, counting down.
TAAGGCAATAGAGATAGTTTGAGTTAATAATAGAATAATTAAGGTTAGATTAGTTGTAGGTAGGAGACTACTGACAATTATCTCTGCCTATGCTCCCCAAGCAGGCCTAGGTAAAGAAGAGAAAGACTGCTTTTACGAGCAACTTTTACAAACAGCCGAAATGACAGAGGACGGAGACATAGTTATGCTAGCAGGGGACTTCAATGGTCATGTTGGACAGCTCCAGGATGGTTACACTTGGGTACATGGTGGGCGCGGTTACGGCTCAAGAAATGAAGAAGGAGTGAGACTTCTTGAATTTTGTGATGCAAGTACAGTGACCATTTGCAACGCTAACTTCCAGAAACCTGCCAACCACCTAATAACATACAAATCAGGGGAGCACATAAGCCAGATTGACTTCTTACTAGTTTGGCAGCTGGACAGGCAGATGGTGTCAAATACCAAGGCATACCCTGGGGAAGAATGTACCCCACAGCATAGGCTAGTCGTTAGTGATATCTCAGTAAGCAAGAGACGGAATGATACATACAGGAAAGTGTGGAGAAGAAAGGTCTGGAAGCTTTCACTAAAATCCAAATTTAGGAAAGCCCTTCAAGATGTGTATGACGAAAAGGAAGACGATTTAGAGTCGTATGACATAGATAATAACTGGAATTTCTTACGTGACAACTTACTGCAGTCTACTGATGAAACTTGTGGCTGGAGCAGAGCTCCAACCAGACAGAGAGTGACCTGGTAGTGGAACAGCACGGTAGATAGGGCCATTAGAGACAAAAGCATGGAAGGCTTGGAAAGCATAGAGAAAGAAGCATGGAAGGCTTGGAAAAAGGGTAGGAGTAGAGAAGGATATACAGCCGCTAAGAGAGAAGCTAGACGTCAGGTGTACTTAGCACGCAGGGAGGCTGAGAGTAGGAGGTTTGCCAATGTTCTGCGATGGGAAGATCAGAGACGTGCGGTGTTCCACATTGCAAGGCAGTGTGTCAATGCAAATCAGGATGTTATTGGAGATAAATTTGTCCGGAATGATGCCAAATGATCAAAAAAAGGAGGCCTGGAAATGTCATTATGAGAAACTGATGATTGTGGAGAACGAATGGGAGAGAGAGAAATTACCCTCAGTAGATCCGACTGAGGGACCAGCTATTGAGATTGACGAACATAGGGTCCAAGAGGCGATTAAGGAAATGAAAAATGGTAAGGCTGCTGGACCGTCGGGAATAGTTGCTGAGATGCTGAAGGCATCAAGGGACGTAGGCACTAAACTGGTTGCACTCATCATCAATCAGGCTATATATGCAGTAGCATACCCAAAGACTGGTGCATCAGTATTCTCATAAAGTGCTACAAAGGTAAAAGGAATGCTCTGGAGAGGAGCAATTATAGGGGTATAAAACTGATGGATCAGGTTATGAAAGTGTGCAGAAAGGATATTAGCACAACAATTAGAGAAAGGTTCAAACTAGATGAGATGCAGTTTGATTTTGTGCCGATCTGTCATCTGGTGGTCCCTAAGGAAACTAGGTGTTGAGGAATGGCTCAAGAGGACAGTACAAACTTTGTACAGAGGTGCTGTCAGTAAAGTCAGGGTAGGAATGGAGTTTAGTGAGGAATTCCAGATACAAGTAGGAGTACATCAAGGTTCGATCCTCAGCCCGCTCTTGTTCATTATAGTCCTCCAACCCATAACAGAGGAGTTTAAGGGAACTTCTCTATGCTGACAATCTGGTTCTTATAGCAGAATCAGTAGAGGAGCTAGAGAATAAATTCTGGCTATGGAAGCAGCAGTTGAAAGCAAGAGGACTGAGAGTGAACCATAACAGAGGAGTTTAATACTGGCTGTTCATGGGAACTTTTCTATGCTGACAATCTGGTTCTAATAGCAGAATTAGTAGAGGAGCCAGAGAATAAATTCTGGCTATGAAAATAGCAGTTGGAAGCAAGAGGACTGCATTTTTAAAATGCAGGTGGGTTCTATAGAAGTGGTTAATACCTTCCGGTAGCTAGGAGATCAGATTAGCATGGGTGGGGGTGTTCCGAGGATATGGTATCTAGAATAAGGACGGGTTGGAATAAGTTTAGGGAGCTGCTTCCTTTGCTGACGAAGAAGGGTTTCTTCCTGCGTACGTGATGCCCCTGTGAGGAGCGTGATGCTGCATGGTAGTGAGACTTGGGCAGCAACTGCAGAGGATATACGATGGCTGGAGAGAAATGAAGCAAGTATGCTCCATTGGATGTGCAATGTCAATGTGTGTGAATGACCCAGCATGGATGTGTTGAGAGAGAAACTGTGTTGGGATAGAATGTAGTGTGCGAGAGAGGAGACTGAGGTGGTATGGACATGTGATGCGCATGGAGATTGAACGATGGGTGAAGAAGTGCCAGGAAATGCCAGTTGAAGGAAGACGTGGTAGAGGTAGACCACGAAAAACATGGGTGGACCTCAGATTGCTGAAGCTCACGGTGGAGATGACAAAGGACCGTGACAAGTGAAGAGATGTTATGCTGAATAAGACCCCCCCACCCTTGCAACCAGGGAAAAGCGGACGTATGATGATGATGATGATACATATATATATACACCCACATACACATATATGGCCACCGACATACCCACACAAGCTTATACAATTATAATTTATGCGTACACATTCAAAAATATATGGACGCACGTACACAACATAAGGAAGAGGACATAACTTACGTACAAACACACACCCCACATACATACACATACAAATACACGCGCGTACATGCACATAAGTGTGTGTATATATATATATATATATATTTGGTTGATTGTAGACATATTCTACGTGTGACGGTATTTAACGATAGTTATAGCTCTAATTTATTTGAATTATAGAGCCCTCTGCCGCTCATCTCGAATTTTGTTTATCGTGAACTCGTGCGCCGATTTTTCGATACTCGATTATTCTACTATATTTAGCTCTAGACTTAGCTATTGACCAGTTAATTTTATTGTTCATTTTTTGTCGATTCTATTAAATGATGAATAACCCCTGTTTATTTTAACATGTCTATTGAGCACTCTTATTCGATATGTGTTTTTGCCACACTTTTCCGAATATTTTTGCGGATATAAAGGTTATCTCCCTTGCTGAAATCCATGTGCGTATTTTTAGCCTGGGTCTTGTCTTTCCATCCATTCGGACGAAGCTCGTTGATGAAGTAACTCCAGTCCCCCGCTGTCTGTAAGTCTTATATTTTTATATGAGCTGATAGATGACGGTTTAAGGATTTACAGAAACCCAAGAAGCTAGATATTCCATCTCTCTAGTGGGTCCGGGTATGCATTTTACATTCATTTCATTTATTGATTTATTGATAATTTATCTGAGTGTCCCGAATCTTCCATATCGAACTTATCGGTTATTTGGTTGATTGTAGACATATTCTACGTGTGACGGTATTTAACGATAGTTATAGCTCTAATTTATTTGAATTATAGAGCCCTCTGCCGCTCATCTCGAATTTTGTTTATCGTGAACTCGTGCGCCGATTTTTCGATACTCGATTATTCTACTATATATATATATATACACATATATATATGTGTATATGCGTTCACACACAAATACAAGTACACAATAAAAGTGTGAGGACATAAAACACGTACATACACACACACAGACATACACACACACACACAATATATCTACACCACACATATATATGCATACATATATACATACACATATCATCATCATCACCGTTTTACGTCCGTTCTTCCATGCTAGCATGGGTTAGACGGGTTGTCCTGTTGTGGGCAGTGTCCGGTCGGCTGACCTTGTCTTGCTCATACGGGAACTGATTCTGGCTTGATTTCTACAGCTGGATGCCCTTCCTAGCACCAACCTCATTTACAGTGAGTGCTGGGTGCTTTTTACCGTGGCACATACACGTCCACTTTACAGTGTGGGCTGGGTGCTTTTTTGCCGTGGCACCTCCACGACCACTTTGCAGTGGGAGGGTGTGGGGCATATTGTCTATATGCTTCAGCTTTGGCTTGTACCCGTGAGGGGTCGGGTTTCTGTATTACTGTGTGACGCCAGAGGTCACGGTCATGTGTCATCGCCTTTGAGAGGTGTAATTGGGTAAGGTGGGCTTTTATCACCTCATCCCAGGTCTTCTTGGGTCTCCCCACTCTGCGGTTTCCATCGACTTCTAGTGCAGCTGTCATCCTTCATAGGCATCACATGTCCATACCAACGTAATCTCCTCTCTTGCACACAGCATTTGATTCCTCTTATGCTCAGTCTCTCTCTCAATTCATTTATGCTTTGCTGTTCGTGTATATTACTATTACACATCCATCGGAGCATGTAGGCTTCATTTCTTTCTAATCTACGCAAGTCTTTCACAGCAGCGCCCAGGTCTCACTACCATGTAACATTGCTGTTCGTATACACACATCATATAGTTTGCCTTTCATTTTGAGCGAAAAAAAAAAAATATATATATATATGTACACACACGTGCATGTGTATGTGTACATACATATAGGCAGATAAACTATATATACACACACACACGCAGGTAGGTGTAAATATACACATGGACACACACGCACAATTAAGGTAAATGTTTATAAACGAATGAGGACTCCAATATGGGTGAGGTTATACTCACAGATCCATGCGCAAAAGTTTATAAATATAGATATACAAAGAATCATATAAATATATGTATGTATAGTATATTTGGCGATATACCGTATGTTTAATTAAAAACATTTTGAAGACCTTGCGCTCTCATTTTAAAAAATATAATATAAAATAACAGGTGAGGGAGAAAAAAGAGGTGTACAAATATTGGTGGAAAGTAAATGTTTGTACATAGGTATGGATAAATGTATGTGGTTATAAATGATCTGGGTAAAGGTAGAGGACAGAAAGAAGGTGGTGGGTGTGTATGTGTTAGAAGTATGGTAGAAAAAGTATAATTTAAATGAAATATATAAATAAACATGAGGGAGAAAAATGTATATATTGGTAGAAAGTATGTGTTTATATAATGGACTGGGTAAGATGTAGTGTTCACAAAGTGATGATATTGGTAGTGAGTGGAAGGGTTAATATGTAAAGAGGAAGCTCAAGGTGGTTGAGTGAGTGTTGGTGTATTAATCCAGCTATAAAAGGGGTGCTATTTCAGGTGCGGACAACTTCTGAAGATCTCGGTCTTAGAGTTGAGGCAAGTGGGAGGGGTTTTCAGGTTTTGAAGAATTCTAAATTTCTCCGTTGTACACAAAGAACATTTCTTTGTGCCCCTTAGGTATTCTCTTGAGTGGTCTAAAATTGATCAACCAATAGAGTATGGAATGTTACTGTCTTTAAACTCCCACACTTTATATGCCAGCGCCGTTGATGTTCTTTTTTCAGGGTGTTTAAATGAAGCGACGTGTGCATAATACCTGATTTTAAATCTGTCATGTGTCATGCCAACATATCGCTCACTTCTGGCTAGCTGGTTATTAATAATCAGTGTCAACTTGGCCTCATATACAATAGATTTGGTATTACATTTGTCCTGTAATGGGCATTCTTCAGGTATCCTGCAGCTGCATCCTGGATTTCCTCTAGTTACATTTTTTATTGATGGGCAGCAAGAGTAGCTGATTTTAACTAAACTTCTATTAAATATCTTATATCTATGATTTTGGGGAAAATGTTTGTCTAAGAGTTCGAGGAATTTTCTTCTTACGTTAGTTTTAACAGTTACAGAGAAAGGATGTGTAAACCATATAATTTTTCTTTTCCTGTTATGGTGTTTAGTGTTAGAAAGAGGAATAAGTAAATATTTGATTTGTTCGGTGAAGCCGCTGTTTTTGAGGGCCTTATTATATATATATATATATATATATATATATATATATATATATATATATATATATATATAAGAGAGATAAAGAGACTGCTTTATCAGTATATAAATGACGGTGATTGGAGATTAAGAACAAAAGAATTAGGTGATGGTTGATACCTTACTAATTAACTGATTAATTGTCAACTTTTGATTTTAATTAACAACTGAAAATGAAGATAGTGTATTGACAGGTAGAGAAGAGTATCTTTGTGAAAGTGTTGCACTGCTGTTTAGTCCTGTGGAGGGAAGAGAATTAATGAAATCAGCAGAGAACTGGACAAAATGCTTTGTGTTTTTTTTTTTTTGCCCTTGTACATTCTGTGTTCAAATCCTGCAGAGGTCTACTTTGTCTTTTAACCTTCTAGGATCATTTAAGTAACAGTCATATATTGGAGTCTAATAATCACTCTCTATCCCAAATATTTTTGGCTTTGTGTTTAAGTTAGAAATTATTATTTACTAGTCTTATAAACGTTATTTAGGAGAGAAAAGTTTTGTTTCTTGTAGATATTTTTGCTTGTTTTTTTTTTTGTTATTTTTATTATTTATGACAAGAAGGTTTTGGAATATATTGCATGGTAATTATAGTGGAACCTCGGTTCATGAACTTAGTTCATTCATTGAAGGCCGTTCGTCAACCGAAATGTTCATAAACCAAAATTATTTTCCCCATACAAAATGTTGAGAGATAAATACAGTGAAACTGTGTGTGAAAGACAGATAGATATCACCATAGTAACTAACTACATAGCAAGTGATATTTTCCAGCTGATACTCCAAGCTTGTTGCTTACCATTGTTGCTGGCTTGTGTTCATTACTTGAAACATCATTTGTCACCCAAGACATTTATGTTCAGAAAAATTGTTCATGAATCAATTTGTTCATGAATCGAGGACAACTGTAATGTATAATTACCAACTATTGTTTCAATATCTTGCAGGATGGCAGTTGCAGTGCCGTTTAAATGACCAAGTAACACAAGTAACCTAACAGATCACCATTATAGGCCTTCAGTCTTAATATAGTGTGTCTCTTCCACCCACCCAAATGCAACTCAGGCTCGAAGAAACAAAACCACCCATTTTAAAAGGTTCCAATTTGAATTTAAATCTTCTAATATAATTTTATAGATGAACAATATGTTGAGTTATGAAATAATTAATAATTTCAGTAAATTCCTCAAAATTCATCATCAATTAACTGAAATAGTAATTATCATTCCATGTTGTATATTTTACCATCCTTAGATGTTTGGCATTGCATATTAGTTTTTCTACAAGAAGTTGGTGACTTAACCTCTCAAGCTTTCATGCCTTCTGGACAAAGGGTCACTGTGAATAATCCACATGAACTTTAGTCTTGATACAACATCATAATGAATAATAATAATGGTTTCTTATATAGGCACAAGGCCAGTAATTGGGGGGGGGAGTCGATTAGATCGACCCCAGTGCGTGACTGGTACTTTATTTTATCGACCCCATAAGGATGAAAGGCAAAGTTAACCTCGCCGGGATTTGAACTCATAACGTAAATGGCCATAACTCTGTACTGCAAAGCATGGCGTCTGGCCCTCTACCGATACTGCCAATCCACTACACTTAGTACATAAAATAATGTACAAATGTCAGGAATGGGAATAGTGCATAAGTCATGATACATGTGTGCGTGTGTATGGAGAGAGAATATCAGGTGTAGTGTTGTTGAATTTTAGGAAGCATGGAAGTTTTAAAGATGCAGTGTCCTGAGAGCTAACAACTGATGCAAGTAGTTGGTTCCATGCTTCAGCAATTCTGAGTGTGAAAAAAATGTTTCCGAAAGTCATGAGAAGCTGTGTTGTTTTCTGATTTTGAAGGCATGCCCATGGCAGTTAGAGATATTGAATTCAGAAAAGTGCTCGGCGTTGTTGTTGACAAAAAGGTTAATAATTTTGTAGATGTGTACCAAGTCAGTTGCTAGAAGCTGGAGCTTTAATGTATCCATGCCCAGAGAAGCAAGGCATTCAGAGTATGGTAGATGCCTGATGGAGGGTATTCACTTGGTCGAACGTCTCTGAACAGTTTCCAGGAGGTCAATGTCCTGAGCAAGATAGGGGTTCCAAACTGTTGATGCAAATTCTAAGTGTGGATGCACCCTAGCTATATACAGCTTTAAATAAATAGCTGGAGAACAACTGACAAATGTCTTACTGAGTGATGCTAGGACACCCTTGGCCTTCTTAACAATTTTAGAGATGTACTTCGTCCAATGCCAACCACTGTTGAGAATAATGTACAGATTACGTTCACAAGATTTCTTGAGATTGGTGTTGTGGAGGGAGAATGTGAACGCTGGGTGTTTCTTCCCAAAATGCATAAATGAGAAAGGGACACACAGACAGACAAATAGAAACCAGAACATGATTTGTAATTTACTTATCGATGCCATAAGGATGAAAGATGAAGTTGATCTTGGAGGAGACATACATCAATATAATAAACCAAGCCTCTCATCTTTGAAGCACCAACACCACTTAAATGTAGGATGCAGCAACATAGACAACCAAAGAATACATACATATGTACGTACATACATATATGCATACATACATACATGTATACATACATACATAACAGAAAGTCAACGCGATCAGTCGCACATTTTGGCGTAGGAGACTATTCATTAAATTTAAGATGAATACTGTCCCCGACAGTAATGCCACAACTACTCGTCATGTTGAATAACTGGATATTCTTCCAACTATATCCACTGAAGACACCTTTTATTCGAATTCATAGAGATATCTAACTAAATACATATATTCATTTGTTACAAACAACATGACCAGACGCCATATCAATAACAACAATTTACCAAACACAAGCAATGAAAACAATTTGCCAAAAAAAAAAGCAATGAGAAAGGTAAACAAAATTTATTCAGTTGTAGCTATAGAAGAAACCGAAATTATAAATTGCATTTCTTTTGGAGTTAAGAACTTAATGATGATTTGTTCAATTGTTATAAAATGACAAAAAACACTCCCTTGGTTGGCTATATGAACAGAATGAAGCTATACTGGGATGAAATACATCCAGAGCTAAATCATTTCACAGCGAAACAATTATGCCGGCAAGCGACATTTGTCGAACGTCAAAATAACATAAATATTATTAATTGTAAGTCCCCCAGAACAAACATGCAATCAACAACATGTGCTACAGGTCACCATGCTACTAGACTTTCTAGCAACCAGGTCGAACAGTCCCTTGAAACAACTATGCCTGTAAGAAATTTGACACTACGTGTACCATCTGAGTCTGCCTCAACTGTTGTGGAAAATACTATCGATAATAATAATAATCAAAAGTATAAACAATTGAAAATTTCCCTCAACAAAATCTTCCAGAGAGAAATTAATTCATTTATAAACATTTCTCTTGCTGAACGTAATAAAACAACAATACTAAATAAAATAAAACCAAATAATGAAATTTTGCTTGCTATTGACGAAATAGGGAATGAATATTTACGATCCAAACATACTTCTTTGTTTAGATATTACTAAGTTATAGCTTCTAAAAGTAATGGAAAAAATCTGGGTGTGTTCATTGACATATTGGTAGCATACTCGTCCAGCAAACAAGAGGTATGGGTTAGACTCCCATGTGTGTGAATGCCCATCTTTTTCCATTCAGTGGGTTTATATACTCCATTATTAGATTGGCAGTATCGGTAGGCGGTCGGCCGACATGCTTTGACGCATAGAATTACGACCCTTGCCATTCTGAGTTCAAATCCTGCCGAGGTTAACTTTGCCTTTCATCCTTATGGCGTCGATAAAATAAAGTACCAGTAATACACTGGGTAATTGCTGGCCTTGTGCCAAAAGTAGAAACAATTATTAGAATATATTATTTAGTCAAAAATGTTACAGCGAAGCTTCTATTTCTATTTCAATTCTAAACTTTACTTGCCCCGTTCCAAGTATACTTCCATTGGTGGATTGACAGTATCTGTATAGGGTCTGACGCAATGCTTTGCAGCAAAGAGTTACGGCCCTTTATGGTCTGAGTTCAAATCCCTCCGAGGTTAACTTTGCCTTTCATCCTTATGGGGTCGATAAAATAAAGTACCAGTAATGTACTGAGTAATTGCTGGCCTTGTGCCAAAAGTAGAAACAATTATATATATATATATATTCAGAGAGAGAGAGTTAGTTCCACAACAAATTAGAAAACCATACTTGGGGACGCACGTTTCACCTAGCAGATTTTCAATCCGAGTGAGGTAGCACTGAGAACAGAAGTATATATGACTGGATTCTGTGCAACGGACAGCGATAAGGGAGACATCTCAAGTTAGACTGATGCGGGTGAATGTATGGTTTGCTAATATGTTGTGGAACTAACTCTATACCAAACTGGATCAAGTGCTTTACTTACTATGGATATAACCTCCTGGTTTTTTACCACTATATATATATTGTTTGTGTGTGTATTTATATATAGCAATAGAGCAGAGAATGGATTAAAAAAAATGTTAAAAAAAGTGATAGGAAAACAAAACGAAAATGTATTAGACGGTTGTAAAAGAAATGTCTTAGAAAACATCAAAGAATGGTTCTAAGAGTATAATAGTATAGTTGTGATGATAGTGGTGGTGAGAAGAGGAATGTACTATAGGTATAATTGTATAGTTGTGGTGTAAGTGGTGGTGAGAGGAGGAAATAAATAAAGGTAAAAATTATTTTAAATACTCTGTGAAGTTGCTACTTCTTATCATTTTACATAACACACTTTCTATTCCAGACAACACGCTTTCTATTCCAGACAATACACTCTCCATTCCAGCATATTAACTTTACACAATAAACAAAGAAATCACATTCAACTGTGGTAGTGGCCATCTTTCTTTATATAATAGACTGAATGAATTGGGGTGTATAACCCAACGAAACTTAAGTACCTGTATATGTCACTGTTGTAACTAATCATACTTAACTCATCTTATGGTCAGAGAGCCCTTACCCATGGATATTTCTACCAAACTTATACAACAGTATATATCATCATCATAATCCTCACCATCATCACTTAATGTTCATTTTCAACGCTAACATGGGTTAGAAGGGTGGTCCCATTTGTGGTAAGTTGGGTCAGATACCCATGTCTTACTCATAGTTTCTACGGCTGCATACCCTTCCTAATGTCAACCACTTTACAGTGTGTCCTGAGTGCTTTTAGCCGTGATGTCTACACGACCACTTTACAATGTTGGCTGGGTGCTTTTTGTCTTGACACCTACACAACGACTTTACAGTGTGAGCTGGATATATTTTGTTCACAGTGTAAGGGTGGTGTGGACAGGAGTGGGTGGGTGGGGTTATAGTGGTTAAGAGGTGTCTAATAGGTGTATGTTTGTGTGTGTCTGTGCACATGGAAAGTCAAGTCTTCTGTATTACTGTGTAATGCCAAAGATCTCAATCCTGTGTTATTGACTTTAAGAGGTTCAGTTGCACAAAATCAGATTTATCACCGTGTCCCAGGTCTTCCTACTCCATAGCTTCCATCAATATTGATCGCCTCGCACCTTTTTATACAGATGTCATCCTTCATACGCATCCCATGACCATACCAATGCAATCTCTTCACTAGCATATTGCATCTGATCCCCCTTATACCTAATTTCTCTCTTAGTTCATTTAGACTTTGCCATTCATGTATATTACTATTACACATCCATTGGAAAATGCAAACTTCATTTCTTTCCAGTCATATATCAGAGGTAGAACTATACAAATAATTCTCAAATAAAAGTAGAGAATTAATATGATAGTATGTAATTGCCAGTTTTTAAAAAAGCAATAGCTCAATGCATTTATATAATATATAAAGGTTTGTAGAGGAAAAGATATTAGAGAGAAATAGTAGTTATAAAGGCAGAGCAAAATATAAACAAGAGTATTTCATCGCCAAGCCATATTTATTCTCTTATATATATGTTTTGAAAGATATATGACTTCCATTCTTCAAAATATTAGTAAATGTATTATAGCAAAATGTGAATTTATTCAAAACAAGTTTACTTCATCCCAGGATCAAAATACTAATGTTAGTTTCCCTGAATTGTCTCTCTTTATTAGAAGTGAAATAAGATGTTTCTTTTGTTTTTAAATAATTAATTAATTTTTTATCCCTCTAAAGTTAATAAAATGTCAACATACAAACAACAGGAAGAAAATAACACCTGAAAAAAATGTTATCGAAAGATACTGATGCATGATTTATATACAACATTCCTGCTAAAGGTAAAGTTGATGATTGATTGGTGATAGGAAAGGCATCCAGCCACAGAAATGGTTGGGAGAACCCTTAGTTGTATCAAAGGCATGACAACTTCTCCTGAGCATTCAATAGAATGTGAGACCATACATAATTGAAACACAGATATTTGGCCTGCCTGGGAGATCAGTGGCTCCCAGTACTGACTTGGTCTGTATGAGCCCATGCAACTCTGGCAAGCAGGGAAAGCAGACAATAATGATAATGATGATGATGAACTGTGAGTCAGTGCCTTTCTACTACCACCAAAAATAGCAGTAGCAACACCACCAACAACAAGAAGACTTCTTATGTATGGCTGCCAGGAGTTAATATTCCAATCAAATTCTAACGTGAAACCACAAAATATATAAGAACAACAGCAATAACAACAACCACAGCAAAAGCAATAGCAACAACAACAGTAGCAGCCAAAACAGCAACAACAACCACAACAGCAATAATAACAACAGTAGCAGCCAAAACAGTAACAACAAGACCAACGACCATCCTGATGAAGGACAGTCAAGCGTGAAAGAGGCGTTAGCCCCGGTGTTGGCATAGAAATACGAAATTTCTATACATATCTGTATAAAACGATGGCTGAAGCGAAATCCTATTTCTATTCTCAGTTCAATTCTCAGACCAGGTGATGTGTTGTTTCCTTGAGCAAGACATTTTATTTCACATTGCTCCAGTTTACTCAGCTGTAGAAATGAGATGAAAGGACTGGGGTCCCTATCGTTCCACTGCAAAGTGGTCGTGGAGGCGCCACGGCAAAAAAGCACCCAGCACTCACTGTAAATGAGGTTGGTGTTAGGAAGGGCATCCAGTTGTAGAAATCAAGCCAGAATCAGTTCCCGTCCCACCCTTGCAAGCAGGCAAAAGCGGACGTAAATTGATGATGATGATTCTATTATAAGTTGAGCCAACTTATGCAGCTTCATATGCAAATGAGATTAATCACCTCATTTACGACGATTAATCACCTCATATTCTCGAAGTGACCATCTTGATGAAGGACAGTCAAGCCTGAAAGGTATAGACGGTTGTCCCCCTAGCTACTGCTGGACACCACCAGAAGGTGTTAGCCCTGGTGTTTGCATAGCTACGGATTCCTAAATGTTTCCTGTAAACATACCGTGTTTCTTTAGAAATACGAAATTTCTCTCTCTCTATATATATATAAATATATATATGTATGTGTATGTGTATGTGTACACATATATATATATATGTATATATATATATATATATATATATATATATATATATATATATATATATATATATATATATATATATATATATATATATGTGTATGTGTATATATATGTGTATATATGTGTATATGTATATATATATATATATTGGAAAATGTGTGTAATCCTTGGTACAGTTAGGTATATTAAGACAGGGGGGAAGAAAAAATGGCATCAATTGTGCTTTCAACAAATTTATTTTCTTCACAAAATCCAAAAAGAATTTTTCTTAAAAAAAATTATTTTATAAATTAAGTTGTTGGTTGTTGGTTAGGTTTTAGGAGTTCTTGGTTAACGTAGGAGGTATTGTTTCGTTTTTAGAAAGACCTTTCACGCTGAGGTGCGCTTGTCAAACTGATGTGTATGTGGTGTGTTGTTCTATATATAGGGATTTAACATATCTGTGGTGTGGTGGGGGTTTCTTTTCTCCCCCTTTAATAAGTGCATGGGTGTAGGTGTGTTGAAAAAGTGTTCATAGCAGTAATGAGTTGAGACGGTGAGTAGGGTTGGGTGGGGAGAAATGTAGCAAGTGCGGCCTGCCCCGGTCATTCTCGAAAAATTCCTTTATTCAGGGGAAAAAGCTTTTAGCATTGCTTTTGTGTTGAGAATGGTCACGGGCAAATCGCACCTGTCAAGTTTGTGAATAATTATTTTTTTCTTTCTTTCCTGAAGAATTTTTCTACGTCCATCCCAAAGTTAGTCCTTTGTTCAACACACACATATGTGTGCATATACGTACTTACACACACGGGCATATGTAGGAATATATAGGCACACACCATCAATCACACACCCATGTACAAATACATACACAAAAACATATAGAGACACATATAAAAACACACATACACATACGTACACACACGAATATGTACTCATACCTCCACATGGGCATATATATATATATATATATATATATATATATATATACACACATATATATACACATATACATACATATATATATATATATATATATATATATATATATATATATATAT
>OZ024753.1:21107089-21109589 GCA_964016885.1 Eledone cirrhosa | reverse complement strand
GGGGGCTGGAAAGGATGAAAAAAAGGGGGAGGAGATGAGAGTGAAGGTGGAGAGGGAGAGATGGGCGATAGAGAGAAAGAGATAGTTTTTATAACTGAGAGAAAGATACATTGTCTTACACAGAGAGGTTGAGAAACCGTTGGAAGATAATGTATAAATTAAAGGAATTTGAAAATTAACGAAGGGAATTTATGTATGAAGATAGAGAGAAGAAATAATAATTGTGGATGAATATTCTAACGTCAAAAAAAGGGTATGTTGTGGCAATTTCAAAATTAACGAAGAGAAAAATTATTAAGGTTTGTGTGTAGAAGGATTTGAGAAAAATAATGTGAAGTTAAAGTTTGTATATTGGAGGAATTGATAATATATGCGAATAGAGTTAATATGTATTAAGAATGAGTTCGTTGATGGGGAGAAAAAAAAAATTAAGGATGAAATTGAGATTAAAAAGATTTATGAGAGAGAGAAAAAAATAATGATTGCGGATAAATATTCTAACGTAAAAAAAAACAGATGTATATGTTATGAATGATTTTACAAGTGAAGATAGAGTGAGGGTAATGAGTAAACAAGTATTATAGAGTGTATAAAGCCCTTTAAAGTATGGTAGGAAGATGGGTATATTTTAAAGAGGTGTATGTATATGTGCCTTTGAGAAAAGATTCTAAATTGATAAAGAATTGAATATTAACTGTATACTTTGTGAAAAGTTCTATGGAATTTATGCAGGCAGATAGAAAACAAATCTGTGCGTCTATTTATTATAGAATCTAGGTTAGAGATAATGGTAAATTTTTCATTTAGGCAGAGATTACAGATTTTAGATAGAGAGCTGTTCAAGTATGAGGATGCAGAAGAAATCTTCTTCCAAAAGATGGTATATTTAATGTTTTTGTCTTTTAAGGACCATATGAGTTCTGAGAGAGCAGTGTTAGTTCTTTTAAGTTTGTATTTGAAAGATGAATGATGATTATAGAGACGAGCTTTAAAAGAGGTGGAAGTGGAGCCAAAATAGGTGAAGGAATTGGTGCTAGTTATAATTTTACATTCATAAATTAAGTTTTTATCGAGACAATGGTTGTTGAGAGGACATTTATTTTTAATGCGGCAGTTGCAATTAGAGAGATTATTAATGAGTGATCTAGTGTTATCTATAGAAGGAATTGGATTGGAGAAGTTGTTTGCGATAGGAATAATAGGAATAATAGTTTCTTGATTTAGAGTTGGATTATGAACATTTAGCGAAGTTGTGTTTGACGTTGTATTTGGGTTTACAGAAGTTAGTCTAGGGTTTACAATGGCGTCGGGAGTACTATTACTGTTATTATGAAATTCAATATTGGAAGGAAGAGATTTAGTATTTAGTATTTTATTGTTATGTTTAGAGATGATGTTGGAAATATTGGAGGATGTAGAATACGAAAATTTGATGGTGTGTTTGTTAAATATTTTACTATAGATATGTGAGGGAGGGAAGCATTTATTTAAGGCACTAAAAAATAATTTAGGAATTATAACATACAACATACCCTTTTTTTGACGTTAGAATATTCATCCACAATTATTATTTCTTCTCTCTATCTTCATACATAAATTCCCTTCGTTAATTTTCAAATTCCTTTAATTTATACATTATCTTCCAACGGTTTCTCAACCTCTCTGTGTAAGACAATGTATCTTTCTCTCAGTTATAAAAACTATCTCTTTCTCTCTATCGCCCATCTCTCCCTCTCCACCTTCACTCTCATCTCCTCCCCCTTTTTTTCATCCTTTCCAGCCCCCCTCCTTAAATAAAATACTTTTTCCTCGCACATATCCTCCTTTCGTTGATTTTCAAAAATTTTTTTTGAGGTTTATACATTATCTTCCAACGGTTTTCAACCTCTCTGTGTGGGACAGTATATCTCCTCTCAGTTATAAAAGCTATCTCTTTCTCTCTATCACCCATCTCTCCCTCTCATCTCCTCCCCCTTTTTCACCCCCCCCCTCTCTAAATAAAATATTTTTCCCAATATCACACATCAATCTAAAACCACTTTTCTTATGTAGATTTAAAACTGCACTATCCACAAGTGTTTTTAGCCTTCATATCATGTTCTCCTGTTTTATCTGATGAAAACACAAATATTATTGCATGATGATGTTTGTTTTTGAAATGCGCATAATAAAATACATGGAACTCCTTTAACCATCTTTTGATCTTATATTATGCATACTCCAGTCCTACAAACTGTAGAGTGCTTCTTATCCGATATCTGCATTGCTTTATTGTACTACAATAAAACTCACCTCCTACATATATATATATATATATATATATATATATATATATATATATATATATATATATATATATATATATATATATATATATATGTGTGTGTGTGTGTATATATATATATATATATATATATATATATATATATATATGTGTGTGTGTATGTGTGTGTATGTGTATATGTATGTATATATATATATATATATATATATATATATA